>JBCFYV010011172.1:58110991-58710991 GCA_039000515.1 Timema cristinae | reverse complement strand
ATTGTTAATATTCTCTCGTACAGTACAATACTATAAAATAATATATATATATATCGTACTTAAATAAAAACTATGTATTTGTTGGAATGTGTGATCTATAACAAATGTTTAACTTATTTACGTTACCTTTTTTTCCACAATTCTTTTAAGTTCCTTAACGATGGGTTTTATTGTAAAGTTAATATCTTTCCTTCCATTTGGCTGTCCTAGTTGTGATATAAGTATCACATATCGAGGTTTTTGATCAAGTATATACTTGATGGTAACTAGTGCGTGATACATTTGTTGACTGCTTGTTAAGAGGCTATCTTCAATTGGCATGTTCAAATCCACCCTTAACAAAACACGACGATGAGTGATGTTCAGATCCCTCACACTTAATTTTCTCAAAGGCATATTCTCGAAAAGTTTGCATGTGTTATATATTTAGTAAGAATTAATTTCCAAATCTTGTTAAAAAAATTCTTGTTAAAGTGGGTTGACATAGATACACTGTCTTTAATTGTTGCCTCTATTAATTTTATATTATTTTCTTTGCGTGGGCTGAGGCTAAATCAATTTAGAAATAAAGCCATGTCGATAAAAAAAAATTGTATGGAGTACCACACAAGCTTTCTCGCTAATTTATCTAAACTATACTTTTAGCTAATAATGTAACCAACCCTGTAGTGTAACGTTCAGTGCAGTGCTCGATTACCGGCTAGTACATAGGGTATTCTTCCCTTAAGGGGAATGATCTCAATGGTCACCAGGTTTTGTATAATGAGGTCTACGTTATGTTTAGACTCACACCGGCTTCACAACTTCATAATAACCATAATCCCATTATCTCATTGCGGGTACGACGTGTAGACAACCTCCTATGGTGTACCCTGGGCAACGCTCTGTGCCACAAGAGCGGCTAATAGTCTATCAAGAAGCTGGCTGAAGTTAGATATAATGTCCGTCCCTCCCGATCGTATATGTCATATGATAAAAAAAATATACTTGGATGATTATGTATGTTTTCAGTAAACTACCCTAAAGTAACTTTTTTCCATAAAAACAAACACTGCATCTTTGTAATTGCTTTATATTTTAATACCTAAACCAAATTCTTCAAATAGCATTAACAAATTTAAAAAATTAAAAAATAAGTTATTTGTAAACTATTCTAAAGATGTTCTTAATTTGTAAAAATAAAAATGTATTCTTATTTATCTTTAATAAACTATTTTCAGGTATTCACTTTTAACGCATTCTTTAAAAGCAATTTAAAAAGTTTCAATTTTTCCATAATTTTTTGTGTTTAAATTACCCATAAATTAATTTATTTTAGAAAATAAAAATACATTGTCCCCCGATGCTGTGAAAAAAAAGTAAATAAAAAAATAAGAAAAAAAAGTATTAGTTATTTTAATTAAATATATATTTCTCCTACTGTTGTATGTAAAAAAAAAATAGTTCAATTTCATCTAGCTCAGTTGCACGAGGAAACTTAATCTCGGGACCTCTGGGTATAGATAGGCACTTATACTTAACCTGCCTGCGGAGCTCCGGTAAATCACATATCTAGGTTAACATATTTATATAACATTTGTTTTGTTGTCAAAGCTATAATTATTATATCACAATCTTAATCCAATTTAAATCATTCGATAACAAAATTAAAAAAAAACCTTTTTCCTTACATTTTCAAAGGCAAAATAAAACCAACATATATACCTAAGTCCAACCACGTACAAAATTATGGCACAGAAAGTTTATTATTTACCCTTAACACAATTAGACTTCTTTGAGTCAAACAAAATAGCCACACTGCTCACAGCCACCTATTATTTACCTTTTTTTTTATTAAAACCATCCTCAGTCCCGCAATAATATAAGAAAATTGAAACTTCTCACCCTAGACCATCTGTAGTCGAGAACTCGATCATATGTACATATCTCTTTATGTTTACTGAAGGATATGCATGTCCTCACAAACTCTTCAAGTAGTAATCAAGATCCTGTTGTACATCCTTTCATAATCTTAAACTGGTAATAAGTAGTGGAACAAGTCTTTTTTCCTTCTTTTCTCATGATTGTAAAGTTTTTACATCCCGGCATTAATATCACTTCTTTTCAACCCCCCGCCAATAACAAAACAAAAGAACCTTTCCAATACACGCCAAAGAGGTGATACCATTTAGAAGTAGTAATATTGTTGGAATAGTGACGTATGGATGATTGTAAATAGGGATTATAATTAAAAGGGGATGGTTTTCTTTGTCACAGATTTGCCCCCTAATGTTTCAGAAGTTAGTTTTAGTATTGAAAACTGCTACTGGAACATTACCAGCCATTGGTGCACTTAAAGTGGTAGGAGTTAAGGTCCATTGTCTAACGACTTTTCCTTTCTTCTAAACTTGGCACCGTTGAGATCCTTGCAGGTAAGGTTGCTCGGAAATGTACATTCATTTAACCCTTTACATATTGGTTTATAGGTTTTGAAGACGCGCACTTGACTTATGTCGGTGTCCTCGCAACCAAAGCGACAAATTAAAACACCTGCTCCTGGGTTTCAACCGCACTACACCAGCTATTTGAGCAAATTCAAATGGCACTCTAGTTGTCCTCCAGGTGAAACATTTGTCTACTACCTTGGGTTTTACATAACTTTTTTTTTTTACAAACATTTACGCAAATATGTTACATGGCTAATGCTTGCCTTATATAGTATAAGCTGTTAGCATTCTCTAGACCTACATACAATTGAATTACTAACACAAAACAAAACTACCCTCATTACATTGAAACAAAACCACACTTTAGCAATAGACTGGACATATTAAAATTATTAGTTTACACACTCTTTAACTAAACCAAAATTCTTAAATATTAAATAGCTAAGTGGATGGCAAAGGTTAGATAGAAACATAGTCGTGTTACAATATGAGACTCTCCTCTTGCAACTTATGAGACAATTGTTAAAAAAAAAAAAAAAACTCGTGAACTCATGCCAAATTGGTGTTTCCTGAAATGTACTGTGCCCCCCAATCATCTTTAACTGACCCACTAAACTCACCCTAACTGTTTGGGTACCTACAGCCCCCTAGGCTTCTTATTACACCACTGGTCGCGAATGCTGACTCTCATAATATGAAGTTCAACTTCTTAAAGTGAGATTATCATAACAATCCTCTGCCAGGTGATTTACATACACCATATGAGAAAATTAAACAAGTTAAAAATAATAATTACAAACATTAGTTGATTATATGAAGAAAAAAATACCTTTTTCAAACCCTGAGATAAACATAGACTACAATGACACAATATATTAAATAATATAGTAGTTTGACATAACTATTCAATGAAATTATAGGTTGTTTAGAAATAGACATACAAAATGTTATAACGTGCCCTATCATAAGTATAAGCCTACCATGGAAATACTGGGCCTTTTTTCACGTAAATATCAAGCACTTATCATAAGGTGCTACACGTATGAATAATTTATAACTTCATAGGGTGTTTTAAAATAAATACTAAGCGAAATAATAAAAAGGACATTTACACAATGTTGTCTGTTATAAGATAATGGAAATAACTTCCCTCGTTCCTGACTGCAAGGAGCGTAATGACGGAAACCAGGTACCACACTTGCTGGGGCCTGCTTATGGCGACTAATTGGTGAAATCAAAAGTTCCGGTGCGTCTCTTCTCAGCTGTTGGGGTTACACATCTCAAGTATACAGTACATACTTGTAAACACACAAGCCCTATCATAGGGTAACAATTGCAGATAAAGTTCATGGATTTAACTTCTTTTTCTTAAAATAACTTCATTATAATTAAACTGAAAATGCTTATAACGTCTTAGACCTCGTCATGTTACTTGTCTGCTTCCCATACATGAATAAAGAATGACCTTGGTTGTGATGTTACGTTACTCTCAGAAAATCCCATTCTCTTCTCTCTTCCTCTAACTATATTTTCTTCTGACATATACAAAAAATAAATAAATAACCTTCAAAGTTTCACCATAAAACATTTAATAATTCTCGATGCTATTCATTTCCAATAAAAGTTGTGTGGGTTCCTGCCCTTTCACAAGTTTTAATATTCATGTGACTATCACAAGTCTGCCCAGTCTAACAGGTACCGGCACAGAGGGACTAGCCTTAATGTTGATGCTGGTTATAACCATTATACATATATTTTAAATACTCACAGGATTTTCTCTCTCTCATTTTGTAGGCACATTCTTATCGTGTAGGTCTTCGGGATGCATCTTCTCTTCACATGGGGTATTTCTTAACTTCTTTGACGTAGATACTTTAACAATAACAAATAATCTATTACTGATTGTCGAAATTGTCCATTATAATTCTTAAGTAATAATTGTGGGATAAATTACCCTTTCCACAATACAAAAAAAAATTTCTCCACACTTTTGTTTTATCTTTCTTATCTTTCCTTAGATTGATACCTGACTTGTATAATACGGTGTGTACCTTCCAACCTTGAGAAAAAAATGCCGCAAGTTATTTGTTGGATGCTGAGAATTTTTCACCAATCCTTCCTAGAGTTTCTAAGTTCTTCTTATTTTTTTTTTGTAGTTATAAGTGTTTTAATTGTGTAGCCGGCTTTAGATATAATCAATTTTAATCCCCATTGTTGTGTCATTCGAGGCCACCACCTATGCAGTGCTGGCAACTCGTAGAGCCATGTAACTCATTTCACTGGAGAGGTGGCTCACGAAAGGGTTGATCACCCCTTAATGTTAACATTTAATTTGCTTTTAAAATAATTGAATGTTTTACTAATACAAATCTATAATCGCCTTTTTTAAGATATTGATATCAATATTGTCTTCCCAAATTCAAATTTGAAGTCAAGTGATGATACTATTTAATTATTTGTACAAAAGTTGGCTACTTCTGTTCTTCTAACTGACAAACACATCGATGACTCTGTTGCTGAAGTTTAGAAATTCAACATTTACATCCTTAAGTATAGAACAAACAGCCAGCGAATTTAACTGATCTTGTCCTATGGTGCTCTTGAATTTAATAGACAACTCAGAGATAATCCTTCAACTTCTGACATAAGCTCGGGACACGTCGGATTTCCTGACATCTCCATTTCTTCCTTTTCATTTAGTAATTCTTCCCTAAGATCTACACCAAGGGTGTTAACTTTTTCTTGACATACTAAAAATGCTCCCAGAGTGTGTGGAACCTGCGACCGGTCTGGGCTGCCTACATCGCAGGTCAACAGTTTCCCTCTTTGACGATTACATTTACATCAACTGGTTGAGGATGATGACTAGAACCACGGGTTGCTTGCCCTTGATAGACTGGACCCATGTTAGCTGGTACCCTATGTTGAGGGTTCGTCTGGGACGGTTGAAATGGGGTATGGGAGTTACTCCTAGACCTAAAGTCCCTGTCGTTGTCCCCATAAGGGTGGTTTCTAGGTTGGGGAAAAGGTCCGTTGACTGACCTCTTGTCTCTTACCTCAAGGTTATGATGGGAGTTTTCCCGACCTCTACCAGGATATTGGTGCTCTGTCTGGGCACCCCAAACTAAACTACGGCCTGAATGGTCGCGAGGAGGTTTATCTCTCCTCCACGCTTCCTGTGGACGTGATCTCAGTTGAAACTGTGTAGTAGGTCCTACCCGCTGTTCCACGTTCGGCCTCCTATGAAGCGGGGAACTGAACGGTCCTACTTTGTCCCTACGCCTATCCTGTTCCAAGGCGTCCAAGCGCTGCAGTCCGGCCCTAAACTCCTCCAAAGTGTTGTAGGTAATCCCTACCAACATCTCGCGGTACCGTATGGGTAGTTGATGCGTGACCATATATATCAACTCAGAGTCACTGATGTTCGACTCGAAATTCCTACTTTTAATATACACGTCGGCAAGGTAACCCTCCAGAGTACCTCCGTTCTCATAGTACCTTGACGCATGTAATTTAGCCCTCATTTGGCCCTGGATCTCCACACTCCAAAACATTGCTAGGAATCGGGTTCGAAACTCCTCCCAGCCTGTGATGCTTTCGCGCACTACCGACCACCAAGGCAAAGCGTCACCAGTGAGAGAACTGCCCCCTAACCTTATTTTTTCCTTATCATTTAGTCGACGCCCTTCAAAAAGTTCCTCCAGAGTGTTGAGGTGGCTAACGGGATCCTGCCCACTCCTACGATTGAATTTAGGGAGTCTATCCCCAAGAGCCCGGTCTCCTAAAAGGGTACACAAAGATGAAGAAAATGGGCTTAAGTCGCCCAGCCCTCCTAACCTGACCTGGTCTGACAATCCCTCAAGCTGGTTCTTTACCATTTTTACCTCCTCGGCTGTATCAGTCAACCTCTGATCCAACACCACCTGGGTTTTGGCTAAATCCCGGTTCTTGTCCTTCAGTGAGCCAACAGTAGAGTTCAGAATCCCCAGTGTATTTGTCTGACTCTCGTTTCCTGTGCGCACCTCTAGGCTTAGTCTATTCAATCCTTCCTCTAGCTGTGCGACCTGCTGTTCTTGCTTCTGTGCCGTCAACCTTTGGTTTGACTCCAAGGTCAGGCTAAGCTCATCCCTTGACTCCAGGATCTCTTTCTTAACACTGGCCAGCTCCTGCCTGAACCGCTCTTCAGTGGCCTCAACTCTAACCTCGAAGTCGGCCCTGGTCTTGCCTATTGCCGCTGAAAACTCTTCCCTCATACTGACCGTTAATGAACCGATGTGACGCATAATCTCACTGCGGGTTTCCTCCTGAGTAGAAACGAGCTTTCTCTCGAGGACTAACTGCCCTTCCCTCATATCCATTAACAACTGTTGGATACCCGCCATAAGGTCCAACGAAGGGGTACTATGGGGAACATCCATAGGGAAAGGAGGGATTTTGTCCCCGTCTGGTGACGGACCCTCAAAATAAGTTTGGGATGAGTCGTCGCTCAAATCCTCAACCACTACTTGGTCCTTAACTACCTTTTCCTGCTGTGGTGTCGTGGTAGCAGTATCATCCTCCAACCCTACATCAATTGATTGTCCATCCATTATTGTGGGTAAAACCTCAGCCTCATACCTAATGTTTATCTTAGACGTTCCTCTGTCCCTACTTCTAAGAAAATACCCTTCCTGGCTCATAACCTAAACCACATTTGAAAATACTAGGTTGCTCTATCCTAACCTTATCGAAAAGCCCCGCGTTAAGGCGACACTGTGAAAAAAATAAAAAAAGGTAAGGAAAAAAAGTACTTATTTTAATTAAATATAATCTCGAGACCTCTGGGTTTCGATAGGCACTTATACTTAACCTGCCTGCGGAGCTCCGGTAAATCACATATCTAGGTTAACATATTTATATAACATTTGTTTTGTTGTCAAAGCTATAATTATTATATCACAATCTTAATCCAATTTAAATCATTCGATAACAAAATTAAAAAAAAAACCTTTTTCCTTACATTTTCAAAGGCAAAATAAAACCAACATATATACCTAAGTCCAACCACGTACAAAATTATGGCACAGAAAGTTTATTATTTACCCTTAACACAATTAGACTTCTTTGAGTCAAACAAAATAGCCACACTGCTCACAGCCACCTATTATTTACCTTTTTTTTATTAAAACCATCCTCAGTCCCGCAATAATATAAGAAAATTGAAACTTCTCACCCTAGACCATCTGTAGTCGAGAACTCGATCATATGTACATATCTCTTTATGTTTACTGAAGGATATGCATGTCCTCACAAACTCTTCAAGTAGTAATCAAGATCCTGTTGTACATCCTTTCATAATCTTAAACTGGTAATAAGTAGTGGAACAAGTCTTTTTTCCTTCTTTTCTCATGATTGTAAAGTTTTTACATCCCGGCATTAATATCACTTCTTTTCAACCCCCCGCCAATAACAAAACAAAAGAACCTTTCCAATACACGCCAAAGAGGTGATACCATTTAGAAGTAGTAATATTGTTGGAATAGTGACGTATGGATGATTGTAAATAGGGATTATAATTAAAAGGGGATGGTTTTCTTTGTCACAATGCCAATTTTGAAAAAAATCCTTAAAGCTAATTTCAATTAATGGTAAGGTACATTGTACATACTTGATTGTGTTTTCTTAATACAGTTTGACCCGCCCTTCACACGGTTGAAAATCATCAAAACTATATCAAATTAAAACATTCAACATCCATATACCAAATTGTTGATAGTTCCTTGTGTAATTCTGAGCTAACTATGGCATTCACCAACAAATCATGGTAATTAATAAATTTAACTCAATTAAATTCTTGAGAAGCTATTATCGTGTCCAAAAACTGAGTGCACAAACAAACGCAGGTATTGGAAAAAAGAGCATCACAGTTCACCAAAGTGCATAAATAAATATTCTACTATGTTACATAAAAATATTAAATGCTAACCATCATGGTTTTCTAAAATGTATCATATTTAAAGAAGCTATATCTTCATAAAAGTGTCTAAATTATTTATATGTGGACACTGGATAGGAGCTAATTTACACTTTGATGTATAGCTTTGCTATAGCAGTGCCTATGACAAATTTAAATTTTCAACCATCTAGAGAATTTTTTTTTCTTTATATTAACAACCTCCGGCCTCCTAATTTTAAATACAAAACTTTCCAGCTCTTATGATTATTGTGGGGTGGTTTTTTTTTTACCAACATGGCAAATTAAAATTTTCTTCCATGCCAAAAAGAAGATTTTATTATAATTTTTAAAATATTGTAATCTACTATAGCCTCCCTTCCTCCTCTTATTCAGATCTCACATTATCTTTATGAAATATTAAGATCTATTTGATTATATTATAAAGTTTATTTATGTGATTGACAATTTTCAACTATAGAACACCCTGATAATTACTGTTTTATGTTAGTTGTGTCAATTTAAAGCTCTTCCATTTCCCGGCCTTCCATTTTGAAATTCCATTGAATTACATGTCCAATTTTCACTTTATATAACACCAAAAAATGTTTTTATACTAACTTTAGGTATCTTGAAGAGATCCCCCCCTCGTTTACTGCTTTTTCATCTGGAAATTTAAGGATGAGAGCTTAATAGTTATTTGGGGTAGTTAGTTTTATACTTGTCTGACAAATTTCATTTTTCTACCACACTGAAAAGTAATTTATTATTTTAGTTTTGGTAATTTTGAAACCCCCAATTTCATCAGCTCCCTTTCCCAATAGTAAATATTAAATACTTATTTTTTGTTATTGGAGTAAACTCTACATTCCTGGCAAATTTAAATCGTATGCCTCACCCAAGGGTTGTTTTTTTTCGTTTTACTTACAACTTTTTTCCTCCTCTATTTCTCCATTAAAATATTCAGTCTTTTTTGATTGTTTGGATTAGTCTTTATCCTTCTTTGCGCAATTTATTTTTTCTGCCATACAGAAATATAGTCGTTTCTATTAGTTATGGAAACTGTAGCCCCCTTTCCCATTTAAACAATTATTGTTAAAAATGTCGGATTTTACAGTAGGACAAATACGCTAACTTGGAGTTGTCCTTTTACTTGCCTGCCAACTTTAAATTTTCTATCACGTCTAAAAGTTTTTTTGTTGATGCGCGCCTCCCTCCCCCCCCCTCCCGATGCTACCCAAAGTCTCACTTGAAAATTTAACATTATCAACCACTAATATTTATTTAGAGTAGTATTTTACCTGCATGCCAATTTCAGTTTTCTACCACACGGATTGGTAATTGTTTACTATCAGTTTTTTGAAATTTTTAACACCCTTAACATATTTTTCTACAGTTAGTTCTAATAATTTCCAATTTTAAGATGTATTTGGTTATTGGAGGTGTCTCTCTACCTGTCTGCCAAATTTTAATTTCTACTTCATCTGAAAAGTTGTATTTCTAACTATAGGTATTCCACTTCCAGAAGCCCCATTTTGAAAGTTCCCGATTTTTTTAAAAGGCAGTTACGCTACCTTCCTGCCAAGAAAAATTTCAAGTTTCTGGATCCAGGGGTTTGGTAAATGCAGTGATGGGTAAATACGTCCCACACCTTTCCTCACCTTTGCACTCTCCACTCTCTTCAAAATGTCTCATCCAATTTCAGAAAGGAACCTTAATTTTAATTTCCAAGGATTTATATTCGTCGATTCAAAAGATATGTCAGTGAATTATAAATGGTAGTTGTTAGTTATTATAAGATCACTAATTTTATTTCTAAGTTATATCATTTATTAAAATATGGCATTAAACCTAGTAGTTTTTAATCAACTTTTATTAAAACATTTTTATTCATATTGTATCTTAAATTACTGACTCAACCCTAGTTATTTGATGGTAAATGTACCATGTTGTAGACATTTTAAGTAAACTTTGTGTTTGGCATATTAAATAAATAAACATTAATCAAAGTGGAATACAAAGTTTGATGATAAATATCTGGTTAGAGGCTTACGTTGGTTCAGTATTTTTCTAGTAGCTTATAATTATTATTATTATGAGAGTTGGTGTGTTTTCATATATATATATTTTTTTTTTAATGAACAAAACCGGTAACGTGATAACTTCAGCTAGCGGTGACTGATATTTCCTCTGAAATGTCGTTGTAATATGAAACATCACCAAACCTGAGTCAAGAGAAAACTTGATTATAAAAATGAAACATGGCATGCATTAAAACAAGAGAGCAATAATATTTTCGAAACATCGTTTGTTGAAGCTTTTGAATAATAAATTATACGAGGGACTTGTACATTTAAACGTGTCATAGTTGGGCTGGGCTTTTTTTTTATAAATTGTATTTATTTACGTTTTACTAAATTATAATATAAAAGCAGATTAAGTCAAATTAATATAGATATTCAATTAGTCATGGTTTGCACAGCATTTTATTTAAATAATCTAATAACACGTAGCATTGCATAGAATGACATAAAAATAAAATATTATGTAAATACGAGAGACATTAAAAAAAGTTAAATCACATTTTTCAACCAGATTTTTTTTTATAAAACTTTCAATAAAGCAAATAGCAGAGTTGGATTGAACCTGCCGATAATAAATTACAGTAGTGAGCTGTTTTTCAATATAGAGCTTATAGCTGTTTACAAATATTTATTAAAGCAATTTATTATAATTATAGTCTATAATAAATAACTACATGAACCTAAAAGTTTTGACAGCTGGAACTTGTTTTTTGTCTTAAAAACACTAACTATAAGCCCCCTCAGATCAATTTTTTTTTAATTCATCGAAATTAAATCAATTAGTATAATTTTGTCCAATAATAATAGGATGATAATTAACTTTTACTAACTTCGGGTATTAATTATACAAAATGCGTACAGCCCGAATGGGTAGTAAGACTTGGTGCTGATAATAATAATCATACAGATCCTAAACATCGAACATATTTATAAAAGTTTAAAAACGTAAAATATAATATAAAGAGCTTTAATGTATTAAGTATCCTCATCAACCTTCTATGGTGCAGAGTAAAATAAGTTAATAATTTTAAAGTACTTGATAAACAAAATATTCTAGGACTTGGTATCTTCTCTTTTATATAATTTGATAAGCCCGTTTCAGGTAATAGAAATTACGAGGAAATGACTGAATAGATTTTGACAAACGACCACTCATTTTAACGGTTGGTAGTTTTAGATGTCAGGAAAAATAGTAGTTTTCAACGAAAACTCAATTTTTCAGAGATAATTTTAAGCGTTTCATTCTTTGTTTAATCACCATGGAAACCTTTATTTGCTGCATGGCTGTAAGTCTCTAAATCTTTGGCTGAAAAATAACTCTATCTTTATTTGTTGGTCCGAACACCTCACAAATATATCTTTGGATGAATATTTATCTTTGTATAGGCCTACTGGTCATAACAGAACTAAATTGAGATTCCTAAACTGTAGAAACATTTATTTTTTATTGGTATAATATCGTTAATTCATATTTAAATCAATAATATTGAGCATAATTCGAAAATTAAAAGGTTAAGTTGTTAATTTCGTGAAAATATTGTCTACGTTTTGTTTCGCGCATGATAAAATGAAATTTAAATATGTTTAAGTATGAATTATAAGTTAAAAACTATAACATGATGTTTAAATATGTTTAGGTATATATTATAAGCTCAAAAAACGATCAAATGAATTTGAATAATGTTTAAAAATAGCCAATTTAACTATTTAGGGATGAGTTTTGGTGTTTTTTTCCCCTCTCTTTCAAATAATTAGTTTTGATGTTCATTTTATCCAATTAATGGGTTTTGACGTTCATTTTGGAAAACAGTAGCACAATACTAATACATGGGTGACCTGGTGGTCTAGGGGTAAGGTGTCAGACTTCTATGCTGGCGGCCGGGGTTCAAACCTCGGTCCCGGCAAAGATTTATCTGATTACCAAACCCTTCCTTCACCTCTGACAAGACATCTTGTGAATGTGGGGAATGCCAGGCCGCCACCGTGGTTCGGATTCCACGTTAAACTGTAGGTCCTTCATTTCATCTCACAATCACACTACCATTACACATTAGCGTAAGTGCGTATAACCCGAATGGGTAGTAAGACGCGGTGCTAATAATAATACTAATACATAAGTAAAGCTACGCTTTCATTTTACCAGTTAATTTTGAGGATATGATATTTAAAAGTAATTTTGTGTGTACTTCATTTATTTTTCACATTCTTACAAATACAGTAAGTTCAGTTATGTCTCCATTTTGATACTTGATTTTGAGGGAATGATATTTCAGAGAACCGTAATGTTTGAGTATCACATCTATATTTTCACATTCTCTCTCTTTATCAGACTCTCTCACGCTCTTACACACTCTCTCACATTCTCTACCCTCTCTTTATCTCTCTCTCTCACACACACACACACATACTCAATCTATAAAACTCTCTCTTTAATATAATATTTTCTCATTCTCTCTCTCACATTCCCTCTCTCACACACACTCTACTCTGACATACACTCTTTAGCACACAATTTATCACATTTTTACTATACTATCTCTCTCTCTATCTCTTAAACTTTTTCTCAAACTCCCTCTATCTGAATCTTTCTCTCTATCTCAATCTCACTCTATCTATATCGCTTTCTCTAACTCACTTTATCTAATTCTCTCAAACTTTATCTCTTTCAAACCCACTTTCTCTAAAACTCGTTATCTTAACCTATATCTTTAACTATTTATCTAACTCTTTCTCTCAATATGATTTTCTTTCTCTAAACTAATCTTTCTCTCTTTAACTTTCTCAATCAAACACTTTTTCACACAATATCTCTCCCAAAATTTTACATTATCTGTTTCACACACACACTATCAAGCATTTTGCCTCACATATTCTCTTTCTCTCACACTCTCTCTCCTCCTACACACACTCTTTTTCTCTTCTCCCAGTATTTCTCTTTATAACACATACACATACTCTCACTATCACTCGTTCACACTCACTCATATATTTCCCAATTGCTAATTCTCAGTCTCTTACACTCACTTTCTCACACTCACCCACACACTTACACAATCACACACTCAAACACTTACACTCTCATTTTCCCTATCCCATTTCCTAACTCTTTCTATCATATATCTTAATATTTATTATTTGATAAGCCCGTTTCCAGTAATATAAATTACAAAAATATGACTGAACATATTTGGTCAAACGAACACTTATTTTAAATATTAGGGAATGAGAATGCCGGTAAAAATAGTGGCCTAAAACTAAAACCCAATTTTTATAGCGAATTTTCCATTTTTTCCTTCTGAGTGGGCAGTGGTTCATCTCTACAATCATTCTTTGTTTATATCACCATAGAAACCATGAATTGTGTATAGCTGTATATTGGTAAATAAAATATTTGTCTTTATTTAAAATAATATCTGCTCAATCAATACCTGAGTGGTTTGGTGCAACGAATATCTGGGAGAGGGATCATTTTAAAGTTCTCATCGGGGCATGAAGGGGGAAAATGTACTTTTTTATTCAAATTACACACCGAAAACTAAATATCTAAGTAAAGTTGATAACCTTTGACGAGTAAACTTTTAACTAAAAAGTGAGTGAAGGCTTATTATATAGATCCTTTCCCAATAAAAGGTTTAAAATATATTTTAGTGCTATATAATCTGCAGCCATCGCTGCAATGACCCACTAGTTAGTTATAACTCTCTTCATTTTAGCAACTCCTTTAATTTCTATTCTTAGCAAAATCATTATTTCTCCTAGCACTTTTAATGTTTTAAAAAAAGCTATAATTTTCTAAAATATCTAATAAACACAAGCTTAAAAGTGCATTAGCTCACTCTACATGTACACCATCTAATTGATAAGGCATGATTGGGGAATGCGCAGAAATGTCAACTTCATCTTTTTTGCAGGTGAAAGATGTCGAAGTTCGAACCCTTGTCGGGTATACCGAGGCTATGTTTTACTAAATTGTTTCCTAATCTCCTCACGTGTTTTCTTTACCTGTCTGGTAAAGGCGTAAAGCCTGGACATGAAGTGAGACGTGAAAAGAAAATTAAATAACTACAAAATAAATACAATTTGAGAAAATATTTTTGACACTTATTTAACTATAAAACTAACTGTTGGCGTGGTCGATTGTCTAGGTAGGTTTACTACAGTTATAGAAGAGTCCCGTGATTGGTTCCTAACTCAGAGATTAAAATAAAATATAGTAAAGTTTTTATAGTTCGTATAGGACGGGACTGGGCCCATCTCGAAATATTAAAAACCTGAATTAAACAGAATTGTCGGGGAAAAAAATTAAAATGCACGGTCTAAGGCGTAACTGTCGCATTAGACTAGAATACTTATGATGGGGAGATCGGGGTTAAAATTCTAGCCGGTTGTACTAAGGGTGTTTTTTCATAAATGGTTTTCTACTCTCCTTCCAAGCTAATGACTTTACATTTTCTTTAGATTCAACCTTTGTCATCCAAAACACATTAGCGTAATTAGTGCATATGTATACAAACCGAACGGGTAGTAATACACGATGTTAAAATTACTAAATATTTGTTATCCTTTTTGCCACATGACCACACATCGTTCATCCTAGGAGAAAGGACATGCACTTATTGTATTCCTACCTTAAATTTTACAGAGTTTCAACTATTAAGACTATTCTATTTGCAAGCAAATTACGAGATAATTTTAGTAAAAATACAACTAATAAGTAAAAGATAATATCTATTATGTTAATTTATTTTATTATTTTATTGATTTATAATAAACAAGATTATTTGTGACTTGGTAGATTTCTTATTAAATAAAATTAATATTTATATAAGTTACTAAAAAAATTAATATGTTACTAAAATATAAATACATAAAAATAAAAAATATAATAATATGGCGAGTACTACTAAGGTTATTTTTATTGAATGGGTTATTCTTGGTTACTTTAGTGTATATTTTATATGTTCTTATAAACCCCGTGTTTTTAAAAGTCTTTAACTAACAGTAATGATAAACTTTACACACGTAAATTGAACCAGTACGAGAGTTGAAGAAAATTATTCGCTCTTGTGTATTGAAGATAATATTATATAATGTATGTGTGTGTGAAAAACTTAATCTCATGACATCTTACACACCACCTAACAAATTTCTCATTGAAGTTTCACACCAAAGCAACAAAAGGCATGCAAAGATGTGATTAATTTGGTGACAATTTCCATACATTACAAAGAAATTTGTGTCATGGCTATGTGCGTACAATCGTTGACTCGTGTGAAGATGTCACCAAATATTACCGCGATACAAACGTAGGCAAGATGGGCTCGTGATGAGAAATTTAACAGAATAAAGTCCTTACCTTAACTCATTCATTAGCGGGTCTAACTACTGAGTTAAGGATACCGGGCTCGATTCTCAGTGAAGCTGATTTATTGTTGTTGTCATTATTGAAGTTGGAGCTTCGCTTCTTACAATGATAAATTAGGAGACATAAAATTGGGTGTTTGTTATAGAGTTTAAGCAATATTGTAAGTCGTGTGCTAAGATAACCTATTTTTATTTTATTTGTTTGTAACCACGTTTTCTACCCTTACTGGCTCTACGTATATGAAATAATGATATTAATGTGTTGGGTATGAACAGGGTTGTAATTAGAGGAAGTGCACGTGTATTTTCGTGTGTAAAGAATGGCTAATAGCTTAGGTAAAACATCCCTCAATACACCTGATTAGGATTTGAACCTTGATATCTCCATTAATGACAATTCAGTATATTATGAAAATGACGCCCTCGATTATTCAACCACCGTAGTGTGTCTGGGATAGCCAGAATTGATTCAGAAGCCTTATGTTATATAATAATCTCTAGCAAAGAAATTAAGTGGTGTTCTCTTTGAACAAAAATCTAATATCGAAATAATCCACGCTGGTGGACGCGTGTACTCAATGTAGAGTTCAGCCAGTCTAGTTGGCCGGGGACTACAATGTTGGGCTGGAGTCCCAACTGGATGTACTAAGGATGTTCATTCCTAAGTATTTTCCCATTATCACCTTTATATCCATGCAAATGTTGGTGCATTTCTTATAAATTCTGCATTCCTCACCCTTACTCAGTGTAATGGTTGGTGCACACCTGTTTGTATCTCATCGAATCTACTCATTTCTACACAATTTTGCATGAAAATGGGAAAGACTCAAATCAGGAATATATTTCGCCCTACGCGTAGTGATAAGAGCTGTTGTGATACGCAGCTGTGCTTGCTTCCCTTTTAAATGCGAACGGGTAGTAAGACTCGGAGCAAAATTTGAAATTATATACATAAAATAGTTTGGTTTTTTTTAGCATGGCATTTTACTATTATACGCCTGTATACTAATTACGCTAATTAGTTATAGACGAGGAAGGCTTAATTTAGATAAAGTGTAACTGCATTTGCGTGTAGATAGCGGGAAAACCAATTTAGGAAAAACCACCCCCAGTACACCTGACCGTGATCAAGCAACGATCTACCCGTTATCTGCAGTCTACTCTATTGCGATAGTGGGACTTAGACAATGTGACCACTGAAGTGGGTTGGATATAATCAATATTTATAAAGTAGGTCCACTAGTTATAAACATTTTGCTATTGAATCCAATCGGGATGGTCCAATTTCACACCATGTTTAATGAAGTGTAAATATTGAAAAATATGTGAACTTATTATTTATATAAAAATGAATGAGCTATAAAATGTGTATCTTTAAAACTATAACTAGTAGGTGTAAGGGCCGACTTAGATCTGCACATAAAAATATGTACGTTTATTATTGGTTTTGTTCTCCGCAGTTGGTATTTAAATCCTGACTTACCAGAAGAAATGTGAGATGGAATATTTCCCATTTTGGTATTAGTTAATTAAATTCAGACCCTAATACATAATACAACAACTATACGAAGAATATCAATGAATATTGAAGTTAAATGAGTTTATTTGGGTAAGTTTGAAGCCATAAAAGATTCATAACGCCATTTTATTATTATTATTGGGTATTATGTCCTATGAAAGGTCCATTCCTTTTGTCAATGAACTTTGACCGCCAATGTTCCCTATCCTCTGCCTCCTCCTTTAGCCCCCAGAATTTCTTCTTTTTTTCAAGTCATCTAGTATTTGAATCCTTTATCAAAGCTCCTCTTTCCCTCAACCTTTCCTTCTATGACGTCATGCAAAGGAGAGTCAGAAAACATAGAGCAGCTCAAGTACCTGAGAAGTCTGATGACAAAGGATACCTACTGTATTAAAGAAATTAGGTCAAGGATTGCCATGGACAAGGAAGCTTTCAACAAGAAGAGATCACTGCTGACCACCAATTCTAGTTTGGCATTAAGGAAGAAACTGATTAAATTCTACATAACATTCAAATACCCAGTAGTCCGGAGATTGTAGGAGTTTATTGCATCAGAGCAATAAACTGGATTTAAGCCCTCAAACACCTTCTTTTTCTTTAAGTCAAGCTAGTATTTCATTTATTTAGAAACTGTGAGAGTATATAATATATATTTTTATCACAATATCGCAAATATTTTTATGAAAATCATATCGTGACATTTCCTCATTTAATTAGACCCCCTCCCCCGTTAAGCTAGATAAGAGTAAATGTCTTAACCCACGTGCTCACCGGTGCGGCTCATGTTATAATAAATAATTAATTTAACCTTACTTGTAACTTGTAAGTGAAGGAACCCACAATAGAGTAGGCCTAGTATTTTCAAATAAACGAGAAAAGGTAAGTTAGCTTTGTAATAGTAAGTTTTATTTACTAAGTGAACCAAATCATAAGAGATTGTATTTCATGTGTACACCTCATGTACTCTGAAAGGTAACAAGCTTACTTTGCCACCACTCAGTTTGAGGTGTAGTGAAGTGTGTAATTGGTCAAAGTATAGCTGCTTGCTACCTTTCAGAGTTATCCGGGTGTATATTTAAACAAAGAGAGAGCGTGTGTTTCTTATTACCAAGGTATTCAAGGTTCATATTCTGTTAATAAAACGGGGCTAATCGACCATATTGTCGTGCTGGTTCAGCGCCAACAATATCATACTGATTCAATTTCTCCACGAGAACCTGGGATTTGAGTTACGGTCTGAGAAACTAAGGAGCGTTCTCGATATCTTAATTGTATTGTGGTTTGTCCATCTTTCCACACAGGGTAGATCTGTTGTATGAACTAAAAATCAGGGCTTGGCCAACGCCGATAACCCACCCGATTTATTGGCTGATATTGGCACAATCACCCAAGGATTATTATTATTATTAGCACCACGTCTTACTACCCGTTCGGGTTATACGCACTTACGCTAATGTGTAATGGTAGGGTGATTGTGAGATTAAATGAAGGACCTACATTTTACGTGGAATCCGAACCACGGTGGAGGCCTGGCATTCCCCACATTCACAAGATATCTTGTCAGAGGTGAAGGAAGGGTTTGGAAATCAGATAAATCTTTGCCGGGACCGAGGATTGAACCCGGCCGCCAGCATAGAAGTCTGACACCTTACCCTAGACCACCAGGTCACCCACTCACCCAAGGATTATCGGTGTTGTATCATGCAGATATTTTACGCCAATAATTCAAACTCTATAGATATATTTTAAATTATAAAGTCATGAAAATATAAATCATAGTTCAAACAAAAATATTTAAATACAGTCTCTAGCATGTAAACACAAATTATTTAACTCTGTGTTGGATATTTTATTTTATTATAAACAGCAAAACCAACATTATAAACAAAATAAACCATTCAATTTTATTTACCTTAAGGCTTATTTCAAATTATGAAATACTTGATAAATATATGAGATAAAAATGTCCCCAAGTAACAAAGTTACACACTATCAAAAATAATATTAGCTGGGCCAATATGATTTTATTTGTTGTGATTTAAAAAAATTAAAAATACATCATCTATATAAGTAACGTAGTTCTAATGAATACAAGTTGTATACCAACCTAATATAAAATATTACCTACATCTTTCAGTACGATTAAAGGCCCGTGCTTGCTTACAGCATTTTTCTTTCTATTTAAATAAATTTTGTTTTGTATTTGAGTTATTTATATTTTCTACATCTCTATTTTTTCCGTTGGCTGAATTAACTAAAATATGTAATATTTCCAAAAAAAACTAAATCGGCAACAAAATATCAGCATCGCCAATATGTGCATAAGGGCTTATTGGCCCAGCCCTACTTAAAATCTATCTTCCTGATCCTGTTCCCTCAAAATCGTGTTTTGGTGGATGACTTTAACGGGTCGGGAGGCAAGTAACAATAAAATAGATATTATTCTAAAAGTTGAACCATATATAGCAAATGCACAACTAATGTATATTTAGTATTATCCCCTGGTCCCTCTCGGGTTATCATACTATTAAAAAAAACTCCCTTTGAAGCCACTGATAACGATTTGAGCGTAGCTTTCAAAAAATAAATAAATGTAAATAACTTTAATTGTCTATTGGTTATATTAATACTACTATATTACTACTAACAAATTAAATTAAACAAAAAAATAATTAAAAAATAAATTCTAGCTTGGGAATCTCCAACCAAAATTAATAAAAAGTAGGAATTAATCTTTAGTTAAAATATAAATAAAGGTAAAGGAAATTAGTTCTTACAAAAGTACATAATAACATCAATAATGAAGACCTAACGTCTAATATATAATATATATATGTACATATATTATATAATCTTGATGTTAAACCTTTTAGCACTTTTATATATAAATAATATATACGATATCAAATCTAAGATCAAGATTGTTAACATCTTAATTTAAGGGTAAGTAAAGTAGGTTTTTATGAAGTGAAATCATACTGGCGTGGAAAGAACATGGAATAACTAGAGTGATGAATAACATTTGGAAAACCCCATATGGGTGTTGTCACTCTTGTGTAGGATTGGGTTTACGGTGACTGCGAGATCAGAAGTTGAATCCTGGTAAGGTGTATTGAGGTTATATTTTCCTAATTGATTTCCCATTATATTTCTACGTAAATTCAGGTACTTCCCCTGCAAAGTTCTACCTTCAACATTCCTATTCTAACAGAGTAATAAATGTGTATTTTTATAACTCAAATTAATAAAACGTGGGTGACCTGGTGGTCTAGGGGTAAGGTGTCAGACTTCTGTGCTGGCGGCCGGGGTTCAATCCTCGGTCCGGCACAGATTTATCTGATTTCCAAACCCTTCCTACACCTCTGACAAGACATCTTGTGAATGTGTGGAATGCCAGGCCGCCACCGTGGTTCGGATTCCACGTTAAACTGTAGGTCCTTCATTTCATCTCACAATCACCCTACCATTACACATTAGCGTAAGTGCGTATAACCCGAACGGGTAGTAAGACGCGGTGCTAATAATAATAAAACGTGGCGGAAAAAAAATTGAAAAAACACAACAAGTCTACCTATCCAGTAATACAATCTCGATCTTCCCTTTGCTGGATATTCAACATATTATAATTTGACACCTTAGACCAGATACCACACCTCATGTCTGAAGATACTCAAAGAGAACCAGGCTAGTGTTGTAAACTGGCACTTTATTTCACTCGGCCACGGTATAACCTATAAGCCATGATCATTTCAGTCGACCGGATCACCAAATAAGCATTTTTTTTATATCGACACGAACTTGTAATTAAATAAATAATAAATTTCTTCATACTCTGCTTGTGGTCAAACCAAAGATCATTCATATATTTATTGTCAAATTAAGATAGCAAGCAAAATGTTTTAGTTTACTAAATGTATCTGTCACCTTTAATAGATGATAGTAATTATTATTATTATTATTATTATTATTATTATTATTATTAGCACCGCGTCTTACTACCCGTTCGGGTTATACGCATTTACGCTAATGTGTAATGGTAGGGTGATTGTGAGATGAAATAAAGGACCTACAGTTTAACGTGGAATCCGAACCACGGTGGTGGCCTGGCATTCCCCACATTCACAAGATGTCTTGTCAGAGGTGAAGGAAGGGTTTGGTAATCAGATAAATCTGTACCGGGACCGAGGGTTGAACCCCGGACCCCAGCACAGAAGTCTGACACCTTACCCCTAGACCACCAGATCACCCATGATAGTAATGTATTTAAACTAATGAATCATGATAATAATATTGAAATAATATGAATTAATTTAAATTAGTTGAAAAATTGCACCTGTGCATGGTACTCTAACCCAGGGCATTTGGCTTAGCGTGCCATTGCTCTACCACTCAGCTATCCAGGATTCGTCCTGTACTAGGACATGACGTTAAACTATGAGTGAAAAATGACAGTGAGCATAGAATAAATCCTGGAAAGCTCAGTGGTAAAGCATTGGTTCACTGTGCCAAAGGTCCAGTGCTAGATTCCTGTGTCCAGGTGTCATTTTTCAACCAATTCAAATTACAATTATTTGCAGGCTGTTTGTTGATATTCATAAATAATATGACATCCAAAATGTATATTTGTATTTTATAAAAGTTTGTTCACACCAGAATACTACTCTTATTATACCTCTCTCCACACTCAGCTACGAGGACGAAAGTTATTTATTTGAACCTGTGTATTTATTTGTGTGTGGGGCTGCTGTGTAAATTCCAGCTCCCACACGTGACGATCATTCAGCGTTGCTTGTAGTTTGTTTATTATCCGCTCGTCCATCAATGGCCCCGTTGCCTGTCTGTCTGCTAGATTTTTATCATTCTGTCCAGTCCTCACAGCAACGCTATGTTATCTAAATGGATTATTTACCGCATAGGGGGTGGTTAACATTAACAAAAGTCTCTTTGCTTTCATGTAAAATACGTTTGATTATTTCAATTTTTTTTATTTTCCAACCTACCTTAAAATAAAATAAATAATAAGGTACATCACACATACTTTCTGTCTGCTTTTTCTAAGAATTGAGACATTCATTTAAAACTTTTTGGGATTGTGAAATTAAATATTATACTTTTTTTTTTCACGGAAAAAAAGAGCAACACATTCCACCAAAGAGCATAGATATTAATAATATATACTTTTACAAAAACCTATTGAGAAAAAAGTAACATCACTGTTCACCAAAGAGCATAACAAATAACTCCCAACTTTATATACCTTAATTTAACAAAGAAAAGCTTGAAAACTATTGTTTTTATAAAAATATATTTCAAATTAAAGTTATATTTTAAATAGTAAAACAACTTTACAACATTAAGTTATTCTGTACCTGAAATAATCGCAAAGATATGAGTAAAATTGGAAATTTACTTTAATGAAAAAGTAACCTCTAAATCATTTTTATGGGATATTGAGTAGATACATTAATTTATTTTTTTCTCAAATATTTCCCAGATACGAATTCTAATCAAAATCGTTAAGGTGGATTTTGAGAAAAAAATATTCTTCTTTTTGCCCTTCAGTAAACTACTCTTAATTTTAAGGCTAGATATCTAATTCCCAAAACCCCTGGGGGCATCTTTTTAAAAGATTATATATCAAGTCTTAGCCCTATTGGTAAAATGATTTTGGGTCTAGACCAAGATAAAGACAGACACACACACATAGAAAGATGACATCATGAAAACCATTTTTTCTGATTCAGTGAGTCATGAAACGTCAATGATTCGCAATCTCGAATTCAATTTGTTTGACGGTCACAATACTTTTTTAAACACGAGGGGCTGCAAGAAGTAAATAATATTATTTACAGGTAGTGAAAGTGATGATTACATTATGTTACCAATAGTAGAAACAATAATATTAATTATTACAAATAATTATTAACTTTAACACTTTCTACCAGATATTTTATATATATATATATATTTAAATATGCATCTTATATATATAAATATATATATTTTAATACACTTAGCATGTTTATATTTGCCTATATACATATATATTTATATATAATGTATATATGTAAATATAAATATGTATACATGTATATATTATTTATATATCTATATGTATATATAATTTATTTATCTGTCACATCTTTCAACTCTTCCAGTTCATCCTCCAATTTAAAATATTTGAAAAGTAAAATTTACAGTAAATGTACCCGCATTTGTTATGAAGGGGAATGATAAATAGTTTAAGAAAACACACCGCCAATAGACCTTATACCCAGCCAGAATTCAAGACCCGATATCTATCTCACCAAAAACCAAACTACATGAGCTTGCCGTTTAATCCACGTGCTCATCTATGTAGGCTAAGTTACTATAGTCATTTCCCGTAATAGAAGCCTACTTGCATATATATATTTTTCAAAATAGACCTAAACAAGTATCGAAAACTAGACTCCAAATAACAGCCTAAAATATTTTAATTTATACAAGTGTTTCAGTAATGTTCAGTTTAGCTGTATTATGGAGAAATATGAATTTATAATATAAGAAATATACTTGGATGGTACAACTACTTAAATTGACTGTTACAACTTAGTTGGTCAATTAAACAATATAAAATAAGAACTATAACATGAAGCTAATTTATTCAAGGAAAAACTAATTTATCATGAATTAAATTAAATAAAACAAGTACAATAACATTTATAAAAAATCATGATTGAGATCGATAAATAGTATTGCATTGAAATTAATTAGCAGATAAAGAGGAAATAATATAATTCTGTGCTGATGCAATATTTAAAGTAGTAGCAGGTTATAAGACTAGTGATAAGCAAAATGAATAATGGAAATTGTTAATTGACTAGATTGGAGTTATTAATACACTACAAAAATAAAGACTAAAAGTTTTATGAATGCTTGAAATAAAGATTATAGATTATATGAAGGGTATGACTAATACAATAAATAATAGGTAAATCAGTATGTCAACAATACCGAACTTATTAGTTGAATAATTATATATACTAGTAAATAGTTTGAAAATAAGTTGACAAGGAAGACATGTTCTGTGATGTTTAAATATTTAGACAGTGACAGTAGAAAGATTATTAATAGAAAGTTTAAAATAGTTGACAATGTTGTTATTTATGTACCTTACACATGTAATAAACAAATAAGAGTATAAAATATAACATGAAACCTATTAAAATGAAAGTTAAAACATAACAAGTAACTTCTTTCACAACATTATTAAAATGAGTGTAAATGGTCTGATGGTACCGTACTTGTTTTATTTGAATTAATTAATTATAAATTAGTTTTTACTTGAATAAATTATCTTCATTTAATGGTTCTTTATTTATCTTGTTTAATTCACCAAAGAAATTGTACCAATCAATTTAAGTAGTTTTTCCATCCAAGTACGTTCCTTATATTATAAATTTATACATGTCTGTTTCATTGCAAGAACCAAATATAGGGTTGTCATTGTTGATATTATTAAGTAAAAGTTATTTATTGAATAAATTAAACTATTTAAAAAGATGATTTGTTAGCATTTGTAATTAATTTTTCCTGAAATTCCAAATCATAAATAATTATTATCACCCGAATCAGTTGACACATATAGTTTAAATTGTCAACCTCACTTGGTCTGTTTTTCCATAACCTGGTAGGTTAGGTTTCGAATTTCGGCTGGGTTTGTTGGAGGTTGTTTATCTTAAATTATTTATCAATTTATCATTCCTTCCTCCCGCAAATGTGGCTACGCTTTCTTTCATTCCTGCACCATACTATAGATATAGATATATAGATACCCTGAATGGATATTAAAACGTAGTCTATAAATATAATTAAAAGAAAATCATGAGTGGGTTGCTTTGAAGTTACATGAGAACTAGGCCTTATCTAGAGAGTTTACTAGGCTCAATAAATTGACATAAACTCAAACCACTTATTTGTAAAGTGATTTTAAATACTTAATGTGTATAACAACATATCTACTTTTAATTATATATAATATTTTCATCCTACAACAAGATGGAGAAAGCCAGGTTCGATTCCCATATCAAGGTTTCATTTTTCAAATTTACGAGTATCTCTGACAACATATTTTGGATGATTTATTGGTTTCTATATTAAAAGAAGCTATTGTGTATATTATAGTATTAATACATATGTTGTCATAAATTTAGATCCTAAACAACACTATAAATTGGTGCCTTCTATTTAATTTATATCATAACTAGTAAAACTATCCAGCATGGCATAGTAATACGATATTATGTTTAAATTATATATTTTTAGTAATAGATGAGTAATAGACATATTTGAGTAAATTAGATACTTATTGATTATTATAGCTTCAAGCTATTTTTCAATTAAGTTTGGGCCTAGGTTCATTTTTTTATCATGAATCCGAAATAGGGCATAAACTAGCACTTGACGCGTAGCATTATTATTTTTAGCACCGCGTCTTACTACCCGTTCGGGTTATACGCACTTACGCTAATGTGTAATGGTAGGGTGATAGTGAGGTGAAATGAAGGACCTACAGTTTAACGTGGAATCCGAACCACGGTGGAGGCCTGGCATTCCTCACATTCACAAGATGTCTTGTCAGAGGTGAAGGAAGGGTTTGGTAATCAGATAAATCTTTGCCGGGATCGAGGATCGAACCCCGGCCGCCAGCATAGAAGTCTGACACCTTACCCCTAGACCACCAGGTCACCTACGACGCGTAGTAATTAAACTGGAAATGAAATCTACCTATACTATATTTTGGTAGCTTTAACGAATTTCATTCAAATAATTAAATTAATATTTTGGATCTAGAAAAGATTCTTCAAAGCTATTTATTAACTATCAGTATTTATATGTACATCAACTTATTGCAACTTCATAAAAACATTATGTTTAAGTCCTATTTTTAAAGTCATAATATTTTTTTAATCTTACAATATGTATAGTACCGCGTCTTACTACCCGTTCGGGTTATACGCTTGAGTGCATTAATTACGTTAGTGGTTTTAGGGATTTGGAAGGAAATATTTAGAGGAAGTGTACCCGAATTTTCGTGGAAATAAAGTGGGAAACTATTTTGGAAAAATCATCCTCAATACACCCAGCTCAGAATCGAGCCTCGCTCTTCCCGTCATCGGCAGTCTAGTCTACTGTAAGAATAGCGCGTTAGAGCATGCGGCCACCGAAGCGGGTCCATTACGGTATAATATATCACTATAATCATCTTCTGTTGAAAATGCTGTCCTCTATTTTGGTGTTACTTGTTCATACTGATACTTAACAGAAACTTTATTATATACAGCCTATGTCTACCAGATGAATATGGTAACGGATAAGAAACTTAACAATCAATTGCCTGGAGAAAATAGGGAAAATAACTGCTTAATCAAATCACGGTTTAAGCACTTGCTTGGTATCAAAACACGAATTTCTGTGTTTCAGTAAGCTGTACTAGACTATAAGCTGCTGTGTCTTCCGGTGGATTCGATTTAATTTAATTTCTTTGGTTTTTCATTAACAAATAGTTATATAATAAATTTTAACGACTATAAAAAGAATAAAATAATTCATAACCTCTTTATCACTATTAGTAAATAATGTTTGTATCAATTTTATTAGGTAATGTTATTTTATTTAGGTGACCTGGTGGTCTAGGGGTAAGGTGTCAGACTTCTATGCTTGCGGCCAGGGTTCAATCCTCGTTCCCGGCACAGATTTATCTGATTTCCATACCCTTCCTTCTCCTCTGACAAGTTATCTTGTTAATGTGGGGAATGCCAGGCCTCCACCGTGGTTCGGATTCCACGTTAAAATGTAGGTCCTCCATTTCATCTCACAATCACCCTACCATTACACATTAGCGTAAGAGCGTATAACCCGAACGGGTAGTAAGACGCGGTGCTAATAATAATAATAATATTTTATTTAAAGAAATCACATTTCTATAAAAAAAAATCCATGCCATGCTTTAATTTGAACGAAAGACAAACATGTCATATGTTGTTTTACAAGTTCACGTGTTAGAGAAGCTATATGGAGAAAGTATTTTAGGGACATAATGGTTCTTAGATACCATATATTTTTATCGAGTTATCTCATTTTAGTTGTTAACATATTAAAAACAAGAACGTGAAAAGGTTTAAATGTGAAACTGTGAGCTCTTCCCTTAATCCAAGAAAGCAATTTCAGACCTCAAATATTTTGTTATGAGCTCGGGCTTACTTCAAAGTTTGCCAAATATTGACACTCTTGATGGGGTTCCGTGACCTAACCTATGAATAAATTCATTGATCGAGTTGTTGACAGAAATCTCACAAATAACTCAATTTTAAACACCTATGAACAAAATACATTAGGAATGGTGTATAAAATGGAAAGTTAAAACGAGGCTTATCAGATTAATGAGAAAATTTCATATAAAATCTAGTAGACATTAGTGTTTTTCTATTCGTTCAAAGTCACTCATTTATATTGATTTGAAACAAATTCAAGAAACATAAATTAAATGGATTTTGTGATTGGCCACTGTAAACAATATTCTGTCCTAATTCTTGTATTCATGAAGATGGCGGAGTATTACGATTCGTTTATCTATGTTGCGTCCCCTGAAGGCAGTTTTTAGAGCCACTACGATGATATATGTCTTCAACTAAGTTCTTATTTGTTCTCCATGATTCCACTACTGAACTTTCTGCATCACTATTTTGTGCTTGTCAAATATTCCTAACATATTTCATTCCTGCCTGTGCTCGAACCCCGATTTTTCTTTCCAATATCCATCTACATTTGACTGGCTCCGTATCTACATCAAGAAATGAACTTAGCTACAACCTAGTGGCAATTTTCGAAACTACATCGTCTACCATTTCTGAGGCGCTAAATTTGGATGAAATCATTCCTCTCTATAAACCTTCATTATTTTGCAACCTCTATGGTTTTCTTTGTTGAGTTACCGTGAAAACGATTGTTAAAAAGAAAATAAGTGGCCTAGAGGGAAGGAAAAAAAATGAAAAGATGCGTGGTTTTTTTTTTCATAAAAGAAATGTGAGTGCAAATACGAAAAGTTGAATTTGTGGTATAAAGTTTTTCGGTTCCATCAGCGAGCGGTGGTTGGAGTCGAGGACTGGACTTCATTTTTCTCTCAAACGGGAAAGATTCGTGATAGGGATGAGCGGCTTTGTATATTTTGAAGATCTAGAATTGTAAGTGCTGCAGCCATGGTTAGGGAATGGTATGCCTCTTTTTTTTTGGACCCAACACCTCAAGTACTACAGGGAAACGGGTAAGATTTTTTATTATTATAGACCTTTCAGGAGCACTAATTTGTGGTTACCACCAATTAATATGTGTTACTTGCCTAAAGGCTGCTATCCCACAATGTTCACAGTTTGGAATTATAAATTATCTTGGTACCAGATAGGTAGGACAATTTTTTTTTATTCACAACTGCCACAATTAAAATATATATGCACACTGATTACTTGAGCCTTAGATGTTTTAAATTTCTTTTTATTTACCATATGATTTTATGTTGTTTTTTTATTTCACTAGAAACTAAATAACTACCAAAATTTAGGTAATAATATTTTTAATGATGGTTTTATTTGATAAACTTTCTTTTTACATTTATGTTCAACCCTTCTGGTGAGTCTGTAACGTCTTTCATAGCGGCCTCAGTCTCAGCTCAGAGTTGGCCTGGTCAGTTAACTCGCGCATTAGGTCTTGATCACACGTACGCGTAGGGGGTTTTGGGGCGTGGTCGATAGTTATTTTGAAGCAAGCACAGTGAAATGGCACATGATGACTCTTGAATATTTTCTGCTTATTTAATTATTTGATTCAATAATATTGTGTAATTTGTTACTGTCTTTTAGGAATTCAACGTTGTAGCTATGATAAGACGCTACAATATCATACTTGTCTTTTCGATAAATATGTCGATTAACAATACCTGGTTGCTCTATAGACAAATGCCACGGTACAAGGAGAAACCCCTGGATATGTTTGGTTTCACTAGACAAATTAATTTTATTTTACAACCCATTTACTACTCTTTCGGTACAGTTACAAATTGCTATTTTATAAGGTGTTCAAGCAGGCAGACAAAAGGAAGGCCATTGCGTAACTGAAAGCCTATTGACAAAAGGGTCCTAAGCTAGATTAGTTATGACAAGCTAGAGCTAATTAATCTCAAGTAAAACAATGAAGGTGTGGACAGTGTAACCAAAAGATTACCAAGAAATGTGAAAATGTAACATTTTTCTACATGCCAATTGTTTTACCCAATATTACTTAAAGTAAATATTTTACTCGTGTTAACCATTAAATGTACATTTTCTTTCTTATTTTATATTAAACTAAGCACTAACAATTAAAAAAATATAATAAATATTGGAGTTTGGTAAAATTACGTTCATGTTATTCATACACCCTTCCAATACTACTGTTCCTTCAATGGAACGTTAGCTGAGTACTATTGAAGATTTAAAAAATCACATTTACTATCACCTGTATCACTAACCAGGAAAACATGTTAGAAAAAAGTTGGGATCATAGGGCTTATTGATTTTATAAATAGAAATATAATTTAAAGAAATATGTTTTGTTACTTTATAATTTAATTTAGATATTGATACAAAACAGACACAAATAATTTTTTTTTTTTAATTATTGAGAGGAGAAAGATTTTCTTCTAAAATCAAAAGCAAACTCTGAACCTTATTTAGTTTGACCTCAAGTTCATGTAATTTTTTAAAAACAATTTGACTTTCTTTATCTAATAAGTGTTTACGATGTTTCTTCTTCAAATTCTGAATTCGTAATTTAATCTTCTTACGCACTGAGATGTACTTAACGTTGGTTACTTTTGGCACTGATTGAGAATACCTTTTGAAGTATTTATTTAACACAAACTTCTCCAGCCCATAGAGTGTTTCTACTTTATGTTTTTGGTAGATGACGTGTCCATCTATCTCTAGCTCCTGACTTCCGCGGACGGCTAACCCAACGAGCATGTTAAGAACACCAATAATGGTGACAATCAAGAAAAGCAAGGAGAGTATCCCAATGACAATGGAATCCGTAACATCCATATGAATTTCTGAGTCGAATAAGCGTATATCTGAAAATTCCCCTTGCAAAAGTACCATGTTTGTATAAAGAAATGCCCTCCACGGATTTCTGAAATGATGTTTGTCGTAAAAAAGGACAAAGAAGCTCAAGGTGAACGCAACCGAAACGCATACTAAAATAAGTACGTACTTGAACATCCCATAGCAAATTTCTAGAAACATGTAGGCCTGATGACTTAATGCTGGGTAGATATCCAAGTTCATCAGTAGAGCCAGCCAACAGAATAATATGGCGAAGCTTCCAATCTGTTGTGGCCACCTTGATACACCGTCATCCAGAAGGACGTAAACAATTGCTAATACTGAAGGCAACAATCGTAGTAGGAAACGCCTGTACGGTGGATGAGGTGTTTAGGTGTACTCGAATAAAGAACATAGACAAAGCCACAACGAGAGATGCGAAAGTGCAGGTGAGAATCTTCAGCATACCAATCACTTGTTTGTCTGCTTCCATTGTCCTTGCTACCTAAACAGACAAAAACCCTAAATTTATCGAGAGCGTTACATCAGTTTTAAGATATAAAAGTTCAACTAAACCACAAAATGTGAATATAATTGTTTTCGTTTGAGATATTTCATTATAATTATACTAAACCATCACTTATTTAATTACGGTTGCGGTCAAAATCTATAGTATTGATTATATATTTAGACAAAAGCCATGACTTAATGACCACCACTGTATCTCCCGAATCACTTGAGCTGAAATCTTGAGATTCGGCAGTGAGGTTCCTTTAAGGTCGTAGGCATACGGTAAGAAGAAGTTTTGCGAAATTTTAACTCAAAGGATAAAAAAGGGAAGGTTGATAGTTTTAAAACTTTCTTCGTGTATATCTTTTAAACTAGTAGACATAGAGGCTTGAAATTTTAAATGAAGGCTTATTTCTAGAATTGGGTTAGATTTTTTAGGGTTTTACTAATTTCATTCCATAAGAAGGTAGGAAGGAGAAAAAGAGGTGTGCGACTCACTCACTCATAACGTGTTTCACCAACCCCTGGGATTGTAAACTTAAAATTTTGCTTAACAGGAACGGAGGGGGTTAGCCCCATGTAACCAGAAAAATACAAAATTGGAAGATTTCAAAATGGAGTACCAGGATATTAAGTGCCTATAATTAAAAAAAACACATTTGGTTTAGGTAGAAAATTCAAACCTGGCAGACAGGTAAAGAAATAACCCCAAATAACACAATTAAACCTCAAATTTAAAATTTCTAAGAGGGAATTGAAGAAAAAAGGTTCAGGCTCAAAATTTCAAACAATTAGAGTAAACAATTACTTCTCGGTGTGGTAGAAAACTGAAATTTGGCAGGCAGGTAGAAAAAACCGCTACAAACAAATATTAAGGGCTGATAGTGTTAAATTTTTTATGGGAACTTTGGGAAGCACGAGGCTGTGACTAACCGAAAAAAATACTTTTAGGTGTTTCAGAGTTTTAAATTTGTCAGGAAAGTAGAATGACAACTCTAGATAGTCTCACTTGTCTTACGACATCAAATTTCTGAGTAGGACGTGTTTAAATGGTAAGGAGGAAGGGGTTTTTACAATTTCCAAGACTAATAGATAGAAACAAATACTTTTCAATTTGGTATAAAACTAAAATTTGACAAGAAAGTTTAAGGAACACACCAAATAACATAAAAGACTTAAGATTTTAAATAAAAAATAGGGAAGGAAGTAGGAGGCTTAGGTAAAAAAAAAACTTTTAGGTGAGGCAGAAAACTTAAATTTTCCAGAAATGTAATAGGATTAATTCAATAACGAAATAAGTGTTATATATTTACTACTCGTATTTAGAAAGGAGGATGGTGAAAATATATTAGTGTTTTCAAAGTTTTCGATACTAAAATAATAAATTATATTCAGTGTTGTAAAAGATTTATATTTTCAGGCATGTATGAGAACCACCCCAAACAACCATTATGGTCTGATCCTTGAATTTAAAAATGAGGAGGCAATAAATGGAGAAGGTGGGGCTCCCTAAAATTCCTAAAACTAATTTAAAAAATACTTTTTGTATCATGTAAAATAGAGGTTGACATGTATGGCAACAGAGATTCCTGAATGACGTCTGAACATATCAAATTTCAAAATTAAAGCTTGGAAGATAGAAGAGTTCAAAATTAATACAAATAATATATAAAACACTACTTTTCTATGTGGGTTTTACACTTTATAACCTTTATACCTTCTTTATTTTTTATTAGATTTACTTTTAGACGTTTCAGACTTTTTTTTGTCGTTCTAATTCTTTTTTCCATTATTACTTATATTTTAAAAATAATTGATTAGATTTAATCTTTACACTATTTATACTTTTTTTTCCTTTTTATCTTGTTTACCTAAACGATTTCTCCCAGACATAGCCGGAGCTTCATGTAAAAATATAATGTAAAAAGTTAAAAATTTAAAAAGAAATATAATCGAATTTTAAAAAAGAATAAAAGGTTATCTAAGTTGGTAAAAAGGTTTAAAAGGTTAAAACGGATTAAAATGATAAAAAGGGTTAACGTAGTGAAAGGTATAACTTAAAAGTGGTAAAGAATACTAGAAATATAGATTATATTACTTTATAACCTTTTTTCCTCCTTTTGAAAATTTTACTGAGTTTACCTAAACTGGCCTTAAAATAATATACTTATTTCTCTTATCTCCCTTTTTTCCACTCTTAATCCATTTTACGCTTTTTACCCGTTTAACTTAACTTTTTTATAAACAGCTATTTTTGTTATATTTAATTTTTAACCCTTTTTGCCTTTTTTTTAACCTTTTCACTATTTTTGCCATGGATATTTCTTCCAGGCAAAGTTGTATATTTCATGCTAGTAAATCTATATAATATATAAGCGTATAACCCGAACGGGTAGTAAGACACGGTGCTAATATTATTATTATTATTATTATATAATATATAGATTTACAAGCATTTATTATGATTATATGTTTTGTTGTAATATTTCAAATCAAAATTGTTTCACTCCACAAATATTATTTTACCAATGTTAGTGGAATGAATAAGTTAAATTAATACTGCTGGTATTCATGCAATCTCGTCCTCTACAAATTAGCGTCAAAGGGGCTTTAAAAGACTATATCGGTTAATTACCAAGAAATTTCAGAGAAATCATTTTTTCCTAAACTGTATAGCTTAAAAAAACATTCTGGTGAATTTTTAAACATCTTATATTCATATTTCCCCTAAGATCAGATTATTTAGATGACAATAAATATGTGTTACCGTGTAAGACGTGATGAATCCAGTGAAAACTATATATGCGATGAATCTCATCCAGAAAAGGGGAGCTACAAGGGCCCATTTAAGGGCTATGAGGCATTCCAAGATGGGATGAGAAAGGATCCCCCACTGGTCCCGACGAGCGTACCTAAACATCAGGAACACGATGTCTAGCTGAGTTTCCGCCTTGTCGCTGAACAACATGCTGAAATCAATCTTACCATCCTCTTTGGCACAGAAGTCCAATACCTGACCAAAACAAAAACAAAAACAAAAATTATTAAAAACTGGCATGTTAACTTTAGTATAGCCTTTGTATTTCTTATAAGACCAGGCCTTTTAGTTTTTAAACGTGTTATAAATAATAAACCTGGAAATGTGTGAGGAGATAGTGTTTATTCCTCTGACTCACATATTAAATCTCCATAGAAATTTCATATGTATATCATAGTTTTTCAAAAACAAAACTTCACCTTTCTTCCAGCCAAAAATCAATTATATGCTTTAAATAACCTGATAGAGAGCAGTCATGGCTCATTTGGAATATCTATGTTGTGGATACGATTTTTATTAGATGTATAACAAAATATTAAGATAAGAAATAAACCACTAATAAGTAAATTAGATTTAATACAATTAGACAGTTTGAGTATAGTGTACATTATATCATTTTCATTTTGATCACATATGTGGCTTTTATTAGTACTAGATTCGATTTGTTATATTTTATCTTTTATAGCTGAAGCTAAAAGTCAATATCCACATTTTCATTCAGGTATGTAATGCATATTTTGCTATATGACTCTAGACAACGTCCACACATGATCGTGAACTGAAACCACTTGTTTTCGAACTCATCTGAAGAATGACGAAAAGTTTATTTTGAAATTATCACACCTTTAGATATGAAGCAATTCGTTGGGTACTGATGGTATTAGAGTATACTCTGACACAAATTTGTCTGTAAGTATTTTTAATCCCTTTAGATGAAGATACAAGCTATTTCTTAGCCACAACTGAGTATTTTCAGGGTAAAATTGGAGTGAACGTTGATATACTGTGGCTGGAGTTTGTTAAAGGTTGCCAGTTTTCCAGTTGATAGTTGATACTGTACTGTATACTGTATATTCCAAACAAAATGGTTTCTTTCAATATTTTGTCTAAATGAATTTAAGGGCTCCGGTCTGATGCGTAAATTATCCTTTTTTATAATATCTCCTAAATTATTTAAGATATTAAATTACTTATCGTTACAAATATATAGGTCTCTTTATAATACAAATATTTTACAAGAATCATATTTTTATAAAACCAATAACTTTCAACTTTACGTAAATATTTATATTTTTTAACTTTTCGAAAACATAAGGTAAAAGTATTGCAACCGCAAAAGAAAATTTAACCTGAAATGTTGATTGATGTTGACGTCTCAAAACCCCCAAACCCTAAAAAGTGGTCTTTGCAATGACTTCTTTCTCTGTGTCTGTTTAAACTTAAAATTAAAGTAGTTTAAGAAAGGGCAAACAAAGAAATAATCGATTTTCTCAAAATTACTTAACTATTTTGATTAAAATTCGTATCTAGGTGTTGATTAAGATTACAAATAAACTGGCTATTTCATTTTACCATGAAAATGAATTTTAGATTACTTTACAGAAGGTGACCTGGTGGTCTAGGGTAAGGTGTCAGACTTCTATGCTGGCGGCCGGGGCTCAATCCTCCTTCCTTCACCTCTGACAAGACATCTTGTGAATGTGAGGAATGCCAGGTCTCCACCGTGGTTCGGATTCCACGTTAAACTGAAGGTCCTCCATTTCATCTCATAATCACCCTACCATTACACATTAGCGTAAGTGCGTATAACCCGAACGGGTAGTAAGACACGGTGCTAATAATAATAATAATAATAATAATAATAATAATAATAATAATACTTTACAGAAGCAGAATCTTCCGTATCTCCGTAACTATTTGAGATACTAAATAACTTATTGCAAAATTGTAGTACTATTAAAAATAAAAAACTTTTATGTGAAATATATTATTATAAATCAAACAGTTTCTGGGATATTAGCAAATACATTAATACAATTTTGTGAGATTTAGTTGTAAAGAAATACTACTTAAGTCTTAACGCAATAATTCTCCAATGCCATAGGCAATTAAATATAAGTAAGTCTCTAAAAGTTTATGTTGTTTTTCCTTAAACCTCTTAGAAGAAATGTTTGTACAACAATGATATATTTTAGACTCAATAGTCAATATTTACATTATTTATTGGTCATAATTTATAAATGAGGAATTTAATAGCAATGCTATGGCATGAAGATTTGCAACACTTAATAAAATGCCGAAAATTTTAACAGGAAGTTGAAATTTTAATACGAAGTGTTGACCCTTGTGGACCCAATATTGATCTTTTCTATCGGTCCAAACATACAAATGAGGACACTAATTCTTAAAAAACTAAATTATAAAACTTAAAACAAGGACTAAAAAAAAGAAGTTTTACATAAGTATAGTGCAGTTTATGCTAGGGTTTGCTAGTGTATATTATTTCGTTTCACATATATTAAGAGTTTTGGGTAAATATGTCCATTTATAAACAATAGAGCGAGAAAGTCCATGCGGAGCTCCGTACCATATATTCTTTTACGCATTCATAATTATGTTACAGTCATTCTCAAGACTTCTTGTATAACCTTAAACTTCAATTTATCTTCATGCTTCTTTAATTTCGTTTGCAGTTTCCATGAGTATGGTACTATAATTACTGAAACAAGTCAGAATGAAGTAATCCACCATGTTTCCATTGCTGATTATCACAAAGGAGTAATGGGACAAGGAAACAGATAAGACTTTGATTATTCCATATAACTTTTAATTTTATGATTTATATTTATCATTATATTTGTATCTAACCGTTTTATGTCCATAATATAATGTATATCTCAAAGTCTTTGTAAAAACAACATTCCATCACTTCATTTTAAATTCGTTTGACAGATGTTAGCCTTAAATTCAAATTTTATACTTTTTACTTCATAATATATCTTAACTTAAAAAATTGTTTTGTTCTTATTTTATTGTATATATTTTAATGTTTGTAACACATTTTTTTAACGTGTAATACATATATTATATACTTTTCATCTACTTGTGTTTAGTCAAGTTAATGATGCATTATTAATTTTGTGTTAAATATTCTTATCTGACAATAGGTTAATCGCCAGAACTAAATCCTAATAATACTTTTTGAATTGTAATTTTACTTAATACATTTACAAACTTAGTAATGGTATAATTTATCAAATTTAATTATTTATATATATTTCTAGAGCAATCTATCTAAGTCTTAACTTTTAATTCACATTCAATCAAATGGTATATTGCTGGGATATTATTGTTAGATTAATCTAACATTATATTTGGCTTAAACACAAGCAATAAAATTAAATAAGTTCAATATTTTATTTATGTATTTTTGAACGTTAGATCTGAAATTTTTCAATCTCTAATCTAAATGAATCCTTATAATTAGAAATGATACAAAACCAAAGCCTTATCTGCTATAGTTAGTTTTATCTGTCTCTATAATAATTACCTTAATTTCTGTAAGTTTATGGAAAGTTTATTTTACAGAGACATTATGGATATCTGGGTTTTATTAGTAAACTTTGTTTCTCATTTAAAAAATATAAATAATAGACCCATTTTAATAACAGGTAATCTACATTTTCAGGATCTCATACTCAAATTCAAGGTCGTATAAACAGATTTTCTGTTAATGGAAGGCTGAGGCTCAAATTCCAGTAGTGTCTACTGTGTACTGATGATTATTTTTTCTAAATTTTTTCCACTCTCCTTTCCCCACAAACGTTGGTGTATTTAATATAAATTTATACCGTCCTCATCCTTATATTATTAATGTTATTAAGTGCCCATAACCTGAACTAGTAGTAAGAAGCGGTGAAATATATATAAATATATAATTCTAACCCATAGATGGCAAACTAATTGCCTACTTATCTTGATTAATTATTTTATGAACAAGACCTTACTTTTTTTAAGAAATTATTCCTTCTAGTTAAAATATTGTCATATAAAATGGCGTTTGTCTTTTCATATCCTCTAAATCTTAAGTTCTTTTTTTTTTTCCTACCTTGTCCATGATCTCATAGCCCTTCGGACATTCTTTCAGCAACAGTTGTATAGCTGACATACCAGACTTGAAGCGCATACTCAAATCCGAACCATTTTTAATTAGAAGTTTGACGCATTTGTAATATCCAGCCCTGATGGCCATGGACAAAGGCGTTTGACCTGCATTGTCCATCACGTCCAAGTCGACATCGCCATCACAAGTCTAATAAAAAGAAATGGGTCTTAAAAAAATATTTGTGAAACATTTTAGTCACATTTTCATAGATACCTACTATTTTTTACATTGAGTTATACCTAATAATCATTGATTTTCTTAAGAATGTAAATATATTTGGAGCCCTTTTATAAAATACAATTTTTTGCGGTCAATTTTCAGAGTATAGTAATATTGATTATATATCGAAAGCTTACAGCGGCAATAGCATTACTTGACTTGCGAATACGTTAAAGTAGACTTAGTAACTTTTCTATATGCCAGATTTGTCCATTCGTAAGAAAATTGGGTTGTACCTAAACAATTATAAGCCATATTAATCGAAAAAAAAATTGTAAACATATTTTGTTGACTATCACAATAGGTATCACATTTAATCTAAATATTACTACTAACGTTACTACACTACTTTTGTTCTTAGCTTTAAACTCCAACAATGTATAATTTTGTAATTAATTGTATATATTTTTTCTTATATTATTTTGACATTGCTTATATTCATTGTTCATCCCACCTTAATATTTTTTTTTAGAACATAATTTCCATCAACGTGCTAAATTTAAGATCATGGACACAGTGTTCTAAATAAATTACTTAAAAAATAAAAAATTATAAAACTTGAAATGTATACAGTGTGTGTTTTTAAAACCTTTATTATGCATATAATACCTTTATTAAAATATAGAGTAACCTTAAACCATTCGGTAGAGCGTATGATAAAAAAATTTGAGGTGACACTCACCATCGAGAAGGCATTAAAATACATCATGGCTTTAGATAACCCTCAAAAGTCTACCTTTCTCGTTTATATTTGAGTCATAAGCAAATGCGTTATCAGCGTCTACTTTTCAAGTGACGTCACACAAAATACTAATCGTCTGACCTACATATCATAATGTAGACTCGTGATTTTCAGTTTATTAACTCCATAAAATTTTGTTCAACCCAATGTTCGTTACAGCCACCAGAAAAACAGCTAAGTAACCATGAGCTACAATTGGATAATGGCTGATACATCCGCAGAGGATGCCCAACCTCTCTCCAGTCGACAACGTGGCCATGGAACTCTGGCTACAACTCTGCAATAGAGGAAAAGAGAATTCCAAATATGGGGTCTGTTCAATCCTTCTACAAACTACCCCTAGTTACATATGAGAATGCAAGTGTTCTATCTCCAAAATTGTTAAATTTGAGATATTTGGTGTTTACGTTTATTTAGAATGCATATGATTCACCTGTGGTAAATTAAACTATTATATAATTACTTAAGAAGATACAAACTCGAGTTGTCATCTAGTAACATTGGTTTTATACAAAAGGTCAAACTTCAATCTCTTTTACGTAAAAGTGAAAAATTGGGCATAGGAACACTTGCATTCTCTGGTGACGATATGTCCAAATACCCGGATCAATCGTGATCCCGAAGGCATGGAATTTACTGGGAGCATTGGAAGCCGATTCTTGCCACTAGGCCAGAAGAGGATACACGAATGTAATTCAGGCTAAAAGCGAATATGCCTTTAGCCAGAATTAATCCACGACTCTACACAGATACAAGTGCTTAAGGTCATTAATGCAGGACTATCTAAAACTCCTACTCAGAGTCTACTGAAACACTTCATTTATTGAACATGTTGTACCTTGCGATAACAACCTCATTGAATTAAGCCATCCAGGCGTTGAGAGACGCGACTTTCACCATCGCTACATACAAACCAGCATACCAGCCTCCACTGAGACCAACCATTCAATATGTAATACGAAAAAAGCAGGTCCCATTGCATCGGCGTGCTCTTCGGAGGCGTACTTTCATAGAAAACGGAAAGTAATGACTCTTGACACCGAAGGAATGTTCCCGATGGCATCTGAGACTATGGTGTCCCTAGATTTTCCACTACTCAAAGATTTGACGTAATATTTCTAGACTGGAGCAGACCACAGCTACTTTGGATCTAATTTACTTTGTATTTGTAATGTACGTAAAAGATTGAATGTTTTAACCAATGAAGAAAGGGTCACTTTTCTGCTTTCGGCTCTCCTTGGCTATAACTTCCCACATCTTTACCAAAACAAACAAAACAAAAAAACAGTCAAGGAAGATTCTGCCTTGGGGTTTAACCGTTAGAAAGGTCGGAACGTCAAACGGATAGAGTTTAAATCCGTATATGTGTGCCACGTTTCTATATTTACACCTTCCATATTGTTTTCTCACCAAATAGAGTAGTTTTAGGCTGTTGAGATCTCCCATTAAAGCAGCTGTGTGGAAGGCATTTCGTCCTTCTTTGTTTGTCTGCATGATGTATTTCTTCAAGTTGTCTTTCAATTTACTACCAAAGTATATTTCACCTGAGTCGCTTTCGTAGCCATCTGTAAAAGCCACAATAATGTATGTACTTAATATGAATATAAGAGAGATATAGAAAGAAAATTAAAACAATTTACTTAAATACTGAAAATCCATTAACTAGGTATATTTTTAGCTAACGCATTAAATACTAGACCAGTTTTAGATTCCAATAAGTGCATACTCCTTAACCTACACTATTATTTTACGTGATTTCCAATGTGTGCTCTATTTACCATCAGTTTGTTTTCTTTATGTGCGTAAGTATGAATTGGTTAAGTTGCAAAACATTTCTTTGCAATCCACTTAAAAATTTATATTTGATTAAAAAATAGACTTAAGTTTTATCCACATTCCTACAAATGTTTGATTCACTTGAATTTGATGTAAAAAAACTTTTAAGAAGATTTTTCTGTGCAATTGTTCGTTTGTAAGTATATAGTATATTCTACTAGTCAAAAAGATCAACGAATTGAGTCCCTAAATTCCCCTTTTCTTTTCTTTTTTTGATTATTTTATTATCAGAATAGAACGCGTTTGAAATTAGCCAACCATTTGGTTACAAACCATTTTTAAACAAAACTTTAAAGATTATATTGGATATTTGGGTAATTCGACGTCTAAAAGATTATTTATTTTCTATGTACACCCCGTTTACCCTGCACGGTAGGTGTACTAACTCGATGGATTTCTCTGTGGATTTTGCTTAAAAGATACGCCATAATGAACCTTACAGGGTATATTAAGGGCACGAACAATCATTTCAAGGATATGATTCTTTAGAATTTCCTTTTTTTTTTTTTTTTTATTAGTACAAAAAAATGAAGTTTTTACTTTTTTACTTTGTTTATCTGTATTTCTTTTGTCTTAAATCTAGAGAATCGTTAAATTTGGATTCGAATATTCTATACATTTTGGATTAAATATTTTTTATTCGAGGTGATTTACCGGGAATTTTCCAATGTTTTAACAATTGGATCTGAAAAATATATTATTTATTGTCAATCTATTAATTATATATAAAAATGGTTTGGCAACAAAATAGAATTTTGTATGAAAATACTATTTTATATATAATAGTTTTGTTTAGTAATAATTCTATAAAAATTTAAAAAAGGGCTATGCACTAGAGGTTCTGCCGAGTATAAAAAAAATAGGTCACTACTGACGAAAAAAATGTAGAGGTATTTTTCTATAGTGGATGAAAATTAAAAGGTATTTGAATATTTGTGATTTTAATTATATTTTTAATAACTTAAAGAATAGATTATAAAATGTTAAAAACATATTTAGAGAAAGTTTCTATTTTTAAAATGTCTCTTTTTATATTTTTAAACCTATTATTAAAGGTATACTACATTTTTGAAATGAACAGTAGTCTTTTGGCTAAATTTATATCTATAATACCTTTTGAGTATAAAGAGGTTGTTTCATCGGGAATTTTGAAGGAAGAGATATTGTTGTTATCATTTGGCGAGATGATTAAAGCCTTCAGTAGGCTTTCGAGTGTGTTATGAATGATGGCGTATTGTATGATCGTGTGACCGAATTCTACCGTGGTGCTTGGTTCGACTCCAGCTTCCAGAAGGCTTTTCATACTGTTAACCCTGTTGTATTTGACAGCCTTGAGAATTCTAGTGGAGTCTAGGTTGTCTTGTTCAGGCTGGAGTAATGCATCAAGGACATCCAGGTTTTCTCTGGATGCTACTTCAAACATCAGCACGGACACTTCAACAAGGACATAAATTAATCATCATACATCACCACCAACATTTTATCAAGAACAAAGAACAACCAGCACATATCAGCACCCACAATTCAACTAGGACGTATCAGTATTGACACTTAAACAAGGAGATAGAGTGGTAATTAAACAACAACATCAACACTTTAATAAGGATCAAAAAGATAATTTAACATCATACCTGAAATTTAACACGGACACTTAAACATGGTTTGATAATCATAAAATATCAATACCACCACTTAAAAGTTATGGAGTGCTCAATAATATCTGCACCAACACTTAAACGACATGGAGTGTGTATTAATATCAGCATCAACACTTAAATAAGTACACAATTTTATCATTAAACATCAGCTCTGACACTTCAGCAATAATACAGAGTGCTCGTTAAGCCTCTGCATAGACACTTAAACAGGGTTTTAGCATCTATACTTAGATAATAAGATAAAGTGGTCATCAAACATCAGTATTAGTCTCTCGTCAAATACACAGAGGGATCATTTATCTTCAGCACTGGATACTTTAACAAGAACATCGAGTGATATCGAAGAAAACTACCCATACTTCAAAATGAACATCGAGTGATAATCAAACCTCGTTACGGAATAGGTGTAAATAAACTTTGGTACGAGTATAGTTTTGAACTAAGGTACAAAATTTAATTCAATTAGATATTATTGAAAAAGACTAACATCAACTCAAACACTTAAACATGGAGGTAGAGAAATCATGAAATATCAGAAACTATACTTCAACGAGGACAACCATTTTTCAACAGGTTCATGGTGAGTTTACATCAAATATATTTCAAATTAATTTATTTTTACAGTTTTAATAATAATTACCCACTTCGGTAGCCGCATGGCTTAAGGAATCACTCTCGTGCTAGACTATACTGATGATGACAGGTAAATAGGTATATAGATACCATCAGGTGTACAGTTGGTGACTTTCCCAAATTAATTTCCACTCCCATACAAATGCGGATTACACTTCCTCTAAATTCAACCTTCTTCATTCCTAATTATTAGCGTAATTGGTATATATGCTTACAATCCGAACAGGTGGTAAGATGAAGTGCTAAAAGAAGACTTAAAACTAACTATTATAAGGGTCTATATTGCAATAACCATAACTATTTATAATGAAATAGATGAAGAGTGGTTTTGGGATGATGAAAATAATATTAGTTGGACTGGCATGATTGAAGCTATATTTCTGATTAAACTCAATAAATGTTATGTTTAAAATCATTTTGATAAACAACTTCAACCCAATTGAAAAACTGCAGAAAAAGCACTAGATAAAGACATACCTGGTTTAAGAACGGAAAGCTTTTTAGAGTGGTTCCAGCTGTTAACAGCGTTCGAAAATCTTAATTAGTGTAAGAGTCATCCATGAATCACTTTTACAAGTATATCTCAACGTAAGAATAGATCCGTGTGGGGAAATATGTACTGGTAGTTTGATAAATATACGTACATTGTTTATATTTCGTCAAAACAACTTTATATAATGACTATAATATTTAAAAACTAATTATATTAACATCCATAGTGTCATGATATCCATAATCATAAATTTGTGGTTTAGTAAGCGAAGAGTCTAGCAAGGCCAGACCATACTCACTGTTACGAATTTTTTTTAATGTACATCTATTCTTCCTTTAATAAAGAGAATCACAACAGAAAAAATATTAAGTATATTTTATTCTCGAATCATCAATAATAAAAGAAATTAAGATTTTAACAGTATATATTTGTAAGTTTGTTTACACAAGTACCTAATCAATACAGAACAATATTGATAACACCAACTCAATTATTTCTCTCACCTACCCCCAGTGTTGTAGATGGATATTCTCAACTAATTGGTAGGGGTCTATATCATGAGATGACGTTAACAATTCTGCCAAAGCCTGTGGTCTTTGGGGGATGAATTTCAGTTCTTGAAGGCTCTTATCAAAGAGTTACTCTCTTCTCGTCCAACAAAGTCCTCATTAGTCTACACTATCATCAGAAACCTCTAGTGGGTAGTCTTTATATGGGTCTCGGAAATTCACTTTCTATGGCATGATTCATGCTAGCCTTACTACACCATCAGCTTCAGGGAACAGCTTCACAATTCTTTCCCATGGTTGTTTCATCTTTTTGGAACTGCCTGATCCAACTAAGACTATATCACTGATATTGAACAAAGTAGTAGACTTGTTGCTCCATTTAATTAGTGACAGGCGTCCCAGATACTCTTGCTGTAACTACTTCTTTAACCCTTTCCTTGTATCGAGAATATGACGGTTTCGTTAATTCAGTCCTTTAGCATTCAACGCATCACATTTTGTAGCTCAAATTTCTTTATTTCTTGAAAAAACAAGCTGGGGTGAGGGTACTTCAATATTTACAATATTCTGCAAGGACATTCAGAGGCCTAGATCTAGTGGAATCTTCTATACTGCAGAAAAGTGTAAGCCTTTGTTGGAAAGTTTGACAGGCGTTATCTAAAACTCACTTTAAAAGTTGTTTGTTTACTTTTATTAACCTTTCCCAGAAGCCTTCCCACCATGGAACACTACGGGGGTTAAAATTCCATATAATACGTTTGATTGAACTATGTGTAAAAATATTTTCCTAATAAACTGTTATCTGCACTGATGAAGTTGGCTCTATTGTTAGAGTAAAAGAAAAAAGACGCCCTCTTTGAGCTAAAAAAAATCTGGAAAACTTAAATTAAATCTAAGGTGGAGGAAGAAGAAGTAAATTCCAGGTGCACGGCGTGGTAGACAGAACAATTAAAACTACAATCCATCCTTTACTCTCATCTCCCATAAACAGAAGACTCGCCATGTCATTCCTATAACTTCAGATGCATGTGCTTCCATTATGGGGTTGAGGGTATAGGAGCTTAAGCTACCTCAGTATATTTTTCCTCGTGCCCCCTGCATCTGACACAATGACATGAATTTTCTCACCGTTTTTCCTAATTATAATCCAGAAACGTTATTTTAGGTGATAAAGAAAGAGTTGTGCACATTTTTAATTTTGTTTCACATGATCCTCCAAGATGAGACTAGAAGCAGCACTATGGTGTGCTGGTAGAATTATATAGAACCAAAACAGCTTCGAATCTCCTTTAAGAAGTAGTCTTGTTTTTAATCTGAGGACCATATCTTCCACAAAAGTATGTAGCAAGGACAGTCACTTATCAGATGGCCCATGGAAACTTTGATTTTGAATCAAACTAATAAGTCTAATTTCTAACTTCTTTGTCATGTCAACTTTCAGATTTTCTTGTAAAATACTCTTTTGTTTTATAAAATGATGCATGCATTAGATAGACTATTATATAATAGCTGGAAAAATATCTTGCATATCATGGTGCACCCATCTCCTTTGACTATAGTTGAATTCAGTGAAGGTAATTCGTCTGTTCGATTATGTATTTTTCATCGTTCATAGGTTCGGCCATAGGCCAACAATTTAGTGATTCATGTGACCAGGAAAGGCCCTCCTACCATCGAGAAGCCGCTAGCTGGGAAACATCCACGTGATGATAATCAACTAGATTCATCGAACCTGAGATATGTCTCCAACGACAGGGTTTGTTTAAATTCCTGATCTCATTCACCCAATTTCTTACTAAAACAAACCATTTAACATTCCTACAAATCCAATCCATCCCTGTGGAAGAATCAAACAGTAAAAACACATTAATAATCTCCAAAAAAAACAGATTCCAGAAAACATTCAAGCAACCTTTCACCAATAGTAGCTGCTAACAATCTTAATCCAGGGATATACATTTCCTTGAGTGAGACCATGTGTGATCTTGTTCATCTAAATGAACGCTTATGTGGTTATCATTGGATTCAATTCTGACCAAAACAATTGTTTCATAAGCATGTTGACTGGCGTCACAGAGGGCAATAATTTGTACATGATAATTTCTTCCAAACCATCTAGAAATCTTGACTTCTACCAGACGAGGTAAATCCTTTACCAAGGTCAGAAATTCAGCTTTAGATTTTTTATCTACTGCCATATCCCTTCAAATGCGAGTCTTCAATGACATCTGAATCAACAATTTTGCACAAGTTATGGGACATATCTCTCCCACAGGATCAAACTTTTTTTGGGCGAGATACAAACATTTTCTATTTGTTAATTCTCACGCCTCACACCAATTAAGGCAGTTAAAATTCAAAATAAATGTATCATCTTGCCAATCTCACAAAAGCCTGATACAAAAGAAAGAGGGGCAAATTTTCCCTCATCCTTCGTGAATTATCATTCTCTCAAATTAAATTTGCATTCATATCGTACCGCACTTGATGGCTGGTTAAACTGATCTTATTATAATTATCAGTCAATGCTAGTGATAACCTTGTCTACTATACAGAAGCTCTGTAAAAGTTTATTTATGATCAGGAGATTTAAGTAGGTTTTTTATGTGTTTACTCAAATGATACTCCAAAACTTCTACGAAGAAGAAAAGACTTCAAGTTAAACCCAATAACACTCTTTGTGCCGAGCTAAAATGGTTTAGCTCGCACAAGTGATTGCCTGTTATGAAATAGTAATTACCGACTTGTTTGGCGTCTGTCGGGAATTCTCATGTTCTCCCCTGAACCCCTAGACTTTTCCGTCGTTTGATTTCTGTCCCCCCCCCCCCTTATACTCCCCTCTTGGCTGGTTGCGCATTCGTGGCCTTCCTGAGGTGCGATTGGCTTATTCTTCCACCCCTCTCTTATCCCTGGTTCTCATCCCTGGCGGTGAGTCTTCCGTACTTTCCTTTTTTTGTACTACGAGTGTCGTGCTGAGAAAAACACCTTTTTTTATTGTGTAGAACCGACTGGCTGACCTACTATAGTTCTATTCGGCTGTGTCTCGGAGGATCTTCACCTCTACATCAGGACGCTATGGCGTCCAAAGGAGTGGTATCCTGGGCTCGCCTGAGCTAGCCCCCGCCACTGCTGGTTTGCTCACAACATATTAATCTGCTGGTGCACTCCACGGTCTATTATTTTCTAATAGAAACAATTGGGGTAGAGGATCGTTGGCTACGTTTTCCAATGGCTAATGAACTTGTTTTACTGTAAGGTACCGTACTTGTTTGAAGGAGACATGGTGGAGGTCTTGTTACTTCGCTGAACTCTTGGCGTGCAACCGACTATAGTAATATGGATGTGATATCGTCCGACTAACGAGTGAAGAGTAGCAGCGAACTAGGCCCCCTTAGGGACAGTTAGTTCGTTTTGCTAATATGTTTTTCTTGTGTACTCTGTGAGGTGGGAATGCCTACCTTTGCTACACCTGGCTGCTAGGGTTGGTGGTCTGCCCACCGATATTGTTAGCATGGGTTCACCATTGTTAAGTTTTATGGTGGTTATGTTTTAGCCTTTAACCAGTTGGATGACTAGTAGACGGCTAGGCCCATTCGGACAGCTAGTCAGTTTGTTTACACGTGTTTCTTGTATACTCAGTAAAGTGGGAATGCCTACCTTCTCAACACTAGCGTGCTAGGGTTGATGCTACCCCAGCTGTATAGGTAGTGTGGGTTCACCATAAGTTAAATTTTGTGTTGGTTACGTGTTAGCTTTTATACCTGTAGGGAACTTACTCATATCTATATGTGGGTGCCTCGGCTAAATAAAAATAGTTGCGCTGAAGTGTCGTATTGTTCTTAAGATTTGTTAAATACAATTTTTACTGTGGGGTACGTCTGCCTTCGGTATTAGGGAGTTACTGGAAGTAATTATCTGCCTAATTGGGTTGTCCGGGCCTGTTCTAGGACCCACCTACTTTATTGCTATTTAGTATTATTGTAGCCCCTGTTTTGGGATTTTCGAGTATATGCGAGACCGCAGGGCGTCGCTGGGTTGTTATTTTATCTCTTCCACTAGACGAGCGCCTTAAGCCTCGCCCTGGAGGACAGTTACCCTTATATTATGTACTTTCTAATTGTAAACCTTGATATTTAACTCGGTGTTGGTATACCACTACCAATGCTGTGGGTCCCCTATTGGGGCGTACTATTTATTAGATTGTGGGGTACAGTTGACTCCCCTGTACAGCGGGCATGACCTTAACGCCGTTTAGCTTGTTTACCTAAACGGGTATACTAGAGTATTTTATTGATTAGCGTCCGCCTTAGGGCATATTGGGTAAACTGTACCTGTGGTTTTAGCCAATATCTAATATAGTTTGGTTTCTAGGGTACCCCCAGACGCACTACTTGGCTGCTAGCCAGCTGTATTATTCCTTTGTAATCTGATGAAGAGAACGCCTATTATTCCTTGTGATAAGCAAATAATGGACAACCAAAATCCTATGAACATTCCAATGATTTGGTTATGTATTATCTAATGTGTTCACCCAATAAATTGTTGCTTTCACTGTTATTTGTGTTGTGTAAACTTGCACCCCTCCCCTTTTAGCTCTATAAGGTAGGGTGCATCTTCTGTGACTGAAGATCTTGTAGATACTCTAAACTTAATTACACCATAGGAAAATGTGATGATTACTATCATCTTCACAGATACTTATCTAAAGAAAACCCTTTTCAATGCCAGCCAGAGTGTATAGTGTCCTCTCCTGAATATATTAAGGATAGCCGGGATCAATTCAATCAGGTTGGGACCATCATATAAACAATCATTTAAATAAGGGGTCTCAAACTCCTTTTCTGAAGCATCATATACAGGGTGCACGAGAATGGTCACACTAGTTTCCTTTACAATAGGATGATGAGGTAGATAGTGTCTGAATCTCCCATCCTCCAGAACAGTTTAGATGATCTTGTCCCTTTTCCACTTAGTAAAATTATTACCATACTTCTCACGTAATCCCAGAGTTTTCAATTTTTTGTCGGCGTTTAGTAGTATTCTATCAGTCATGAGCTTGTTGAATGCAAAAAGTAGATGAGCTTCTTTGCAAGGCAAATTTACTTTATACCTATTTTCTTGATTTATAGACACAGTTCCTAAGAAATATTTCATTATTGTAGCTTTTGCTTCAGCTTGAGTTTATTTTAAGACAGGATCAAGTTGTTAAGAACATATAGCTCCCACATATTTTTCACAGAGGAATCTCTGATAATAAGAGAGGTAATAAGTTTGACCATAGCAGAATAATCACTGGATACCACTTTACTCATTATGATCCATCCAAGTAGTGTTTCAATACAAACAAGACCGTTGCTTAGTTTACATATTTGTCCTGTCGTTAACTTTCCAGCCACATCGGTTCCTGTTAATATCTCAATGGTACCTTCACTATCGTTGATCTGTATCTTCTCTTCTCCTAAGTTTCTTCAACCGTGGAATCTTTTGAAAATAACTGTATTCTGTAATCACTTGTTAGATTAAGACTTCAAAATTACATGCATAAGCTTGCCCCAAGATTTCCAAAAATATCCTATAGCATGAATGTTGTCTTACTTCGGTATCTACACCACTAAACAGAGAATGTCACAGTGTTTCAGTCCAATGGCTAGGGTTATCTAATTCCTGTGCTACCGATTTACGACTATAAGACCTCTGATGGCAGGTATCGAACATTACTCTGGACTCTAACAACAAATGTGTATCTAACGATCCTAACTAACGTTCAATGTTTGCAAAATACACCAAGTGTACCACTTTACGTTGGAAATCAAAGAATGAGACTAAAGTTTGATACTAGAAACACTATTATAGATAGTTAAGTCTTGATATATCAGACTTATGTGTCTTTCACACCAGAAATTGCATTTAAATTTAGCTCAGCACATTTGTAAACATGACCTTTCTTCAAAAAAACAGAATACGTGCATTATTGTCCTTCAAAAGACAGATTCTCTTCTTTAAAGTCATCTTCTTTGATAAGAATCAGTCAGTACTAACACTAGACCTATCAAAAAATATATATTCTACCCAAAGGTAATCTTTAAGACATTTAAAAATTGTTTTCTTCAATTCTGATTTTATCGAAATTTATTCTTAAGCTGCAAATAAAGTAGAAATAATAACTTAATGAGAACTTTTTTATTTTAATACTTAATTATAGCACCCATACGTTCAGTTTTCTGCTAAATTAATTGTCTTCAATCTGATTTTAAAGTTTACCTGGATTTAACTTAACCTCCCATTCAAAGTTACATTTACACATTTTATTTTTAAAATTTTATTTTGATTTCTCAAATTTTGAATATTTTTCAGGATTTGTAGATCCTATCCCAAATATTATATTTTATAAGGAGGCCTTTCTTAACATGTTCTTACTGTATAGAGTCGCACTTCGTGATTAGCCTAGAGAGAATAGTGTTCTGCCAGAGGTGAGAATGTCCTCATCCTTGCTAGGTCTTAATTACCATCAAGATTGTCCTGGAACATCTTCTTGAGGGTGGTGACATCACCATTTCGCACAGCCTCCACCAGAAGATCGTAGTTTGTGTCTGCCACCAGTTTGTTCTAGACAGAAAAGTAATACGAGAAAGAGTTACTAATAAAACAATCTTAAAATGTAATTGTACCATCGGTGGACTTCACATTCAAACATATAAAAATGTTAGTTAACTATAAAAATAACAATCATATAACATCAAACCTAGTTATTGTTCATTATCAGTAAAATATTTATCAATTTTTATATTATTTAATCTTATTTGTATGCTTTTTCACATATATAGAGAATTGTTTTATTTATTTCAGTTATTTAACGTGCACTTCCTGAACCGGTACACACAGGACTTATAAACTAATTTAAATCTAGAACAGACACAACATTAAACCCCCCCCCCCCCCCAGCCGGTAGTTCATCACTGTGAAAGGGTAAAACCAAATTTCACCAATGATAAATTTCTCAGCCATGCTGAAAATCAAACCAAGGACCCTTTGTTCAATAGACAGTAACGCTACCAACTGAGCTAAGGTATTGGACTAAAGTATTGTTATCATGAATATTTTCTATATGAAAATTATATTGGATTTAGTGTGCTCCCGAATTGAAAAAAGAATTGGTTTTGAAATTATTTTTGTCCCTCTCTGTATAAGTAACTGTCTGAGTTAAGCCTGGCCTAAATATAGCTAATTTAATGGAATATAATGAACCTTGTGAGTTTCAAAAAAAACTAAATATTCCTTAAAAGAGCATAGTTAACTTCCCTTCCCCCAGCAAGCTACTGTTGCGTACCTTAAGATCCAAAACAATCTAACCTGAGAAGGTAACAGGAGCTAAAGTTGAAAATATTAAGAACCTGAAAAAACTGTCACTAAATTAGTCCTGAACTTTATTTTTAATTTCATATAAAAATTAACATGTTACGAGCTACAATAGCCTACAGATGAAGGGGAAAGCTTTGGAAAAGCGAGTAATTTCCTAGCTGCAGTGGATACACATTAATAACATCTGGGGCACTTTCAGATTATTACTATTTTGAGAGGATCCAATAATCTTCAGACAAAAATAAATAATGGCTATGTTCCACTATACTCTGACAAACATGGATGCTTCAGTTGGAATGAAGTAATCAATTAAAATTAGGAACGATTTAATTCGGAAGAAAAGTTGATACTATTTTCTAATCTTTTACAAAAGTAGTGAGACATAACACAGTGATTGATTTTTCTAGACAAAGCGAAATGATAATATAGAGAAGAAATTGGAACAATGCTAAAACGACCGACACATTTGAAATTAATAAGTCCATAAAGTTATAGTTGGGACGGGAAGGTGTGCTACTCTGTGCGAAAAAACTTCCATTGGTTCTTAAGGGCGTACATCACATGTCAATCAACTCTGCGATACAGTCGGCTAAAACGCATAAATTTACGCGACCCCTATTGCACGTGGATCATTTCTGATCAAATATTAATGGAGATAAAGAGTTATTGGAAGTTCTTAATACTGAACATCGTTGAAATATTAAATGTTATTTGGATAAAAACTACTTTTAAACGACCGTTTTTGACCATTTTAGAATAGCTTCACAGATAAGCACTGTGCACAAATCAAATACGAATGCGCTGCACATGTTTCTGGGATGTCTTGGTATTTTCTTTTCCCTTTCACTCCTATATACCTCTCTCTCTCGCACACATACACACACACATACACACACAAACTAAAACTCAAATACAAGCCGGTAGCTGAGTTGGACCCGTTACTATGGACGATCTTAACGACTCCACCAGGGTCATTAGCTTACAGTCAACAAATCTGTCTCCGAACAAGCTGTTATAGTGAAATGCTGAGCCTTTATAGTCCTCCTATTTCCTAATCCAAGCTTCAGGGAATAAAAACAGTAGTAATAGTAAATAGAGTAGGGAAGGGTTGACACTAAACGGTACTGTAACTAATAGGATACACAGAAGATTTAGCTTTGTTTAGCAATATTAAGTAAGGGTTGCAAAAAAATGCAGAGATTTTACTAAGGGTTAGTAAGGAAATAGATTTGTAAGTGAACGTTGAAAAGACGAACTATATGATCACACAGCGAACACAGGTTGAAGACGATAATTTAAAGATTACTACGAGCATCATAACATTTGACATAGTTAATGAGTTTAAATATGTATGAACAATTTTAACTAACAATATTATGTGGAAATTAGGAAAATAAAACAGTCGGGAAATTTATGCTATTACTCGATCATTAAATTGTTGACATCTCGCCTGCTGTCAAGGAATGTAAGACTCAGAATTTACAAAACAATGAGTTTACCGGTTGTTCTCTATGGATGTGAAATGGGGTCTATTACCTTGCATGACGAAAACACGTTTAGAGTGTTCGAGAACAAGGTACTTAGGAAGATGTTTGGTCCAAAAAAAGACGAGGCTACTGGGGAGTGGAGGAGGTTACATAATTACCTTACACTCATCAGAGGACATTGTTAGGATAATCAAGTCTCGTAGATGGACAGGACATGCAGTGCGAATGGGAGATAATCTAGAACCATGTTCAAAGTAGTGACTAAAAAACCCAACGGTAAGTTATTTTGGGAGGATAACATTAGAATGAACCTGAAAGAAATAGGGTTTAACGTAAAAATACTGTATCCCCTCAGACACTGCTGTATTATTTTGTATAATCCGAATCTTCGCTAATTAGAACAATCTTTGCTCCCAACTAGTTTGGATTAACCAAGTTCTACTGTAGTTGATATTGTATTTGATTAGAGTTTACGATAATAACAACTGTAAAAGTGCACCCTAAAGCATAATGAAAGCAAGACATCTACATTCAGTTTAAATACAGGAGAGGGATCATTTAAAAGTATTTTAATAGATGAGATAAATCTATTAAAGCATCCAAGTATTAAAGATCCTAATGTCTCCAAGAGTGATCTGGTTTCAAAATCGACAAACATATCGAGGTGTAAATACAAAATAACACATGTTAGCTGTCAGGATTTATACAATCAATGAAATATGTTTCTAACTTAAGTGATTAAAATAATGATCTAATAGCGAGTGATAAATTGAGGTGGATTTCGGGATTCTTGGAAATAAAAACAAGTTTACATTAGTCACTGTTAGCTAAATAAAAATGTTCCATATATAATTTACCTTTAGTGAGAAAATAAATGTCACACTTACATAATTTTTTTTAAATAAAATGCTTTTTCACCTAAAATGTGGTTATTGTTCGGTTACAATTCTTTACAATTAAAATATCAAGAAAACTAATTTTAAGTGTCATAGTATTAATGTTTGAAATATATTCGTATCTAGACATTATATTATAGGAAACTTATAAAACATACGTAATGAATTTTATTTTATTTTATTTTAACAGTAAATAATAATAATAAGAAGAAGAAATTATAAACTTGCAAACCAGTTCAAAAGCTGCTTTCGTAAATAAAAGGATTATTTTATCAATTGAGCTAAAACGGTAATTTCCTTTTGATCGATTAATAATAATCCCCATATTTAAGACAGGTGTATATAAGGAATTAAAATTGCATTAGCAAATTACATATAGGATGTCTGTTACACTTCTTTACCTTGAAAGGTAGTAAGCTAATCTTGTTATGTTGTACTATGGTTTAGCTTATAATAGTTAAGATAAGACTGCTATCTTTAGTGATAAGCGAAGGGTACACCAAATTCGAAAGGGTACCCGAAATACTTTGGTAGCTTTCAAGCACACAAGTTAAGCCCTATAACCTAAAACAGGGACGCCCACCTCTAAACAGAATGATTCTGGTTTGGAACAAGGCTATTCTAAAGAAGTAAAGTAGTTGCTTTCCAAATGTACAAATAATTGTTGGTGATAGATCTGGACTTCATTGTCCCTGCCTTAACTGAGAGCTCTTAGTCGTTAGTCATAGGTAGTGACCACCAATTAATAAAAGTGTCCATATAATTCACGTGTAGATACAAGGACAAATCATATGAAGTGTTAATATTTACAAATCCCTATTGGACAGACGTTCTAGCCTATACATAGATAAAAGACCTCAAATATTAACTATTTATTATATAAGTGTTATTTATTTATCTATAATATTTAGTACTATTCATTTCGCAACGTTGGCTTGGAGAAAAGGTGGTTGCACATTGATGAAAAAACCTTCCTCAGAATACCCCCATCGCTTGGCTTGCAGACTCTAATATTAGGGTTACCCAGTGGTCTAGGGGTAAGGTGTCGGACTTCTGTGCTGGGGGTCCGGGGTTCAATCCTCGGTCCCGCGCAAATTTATCTGATTGCCAAACCCTTCCTTCACCTCTGACAAAACGTGTATTAATCACAACTTGTGAATGTGGGGAATGCCAGGCCTCCACCGTGGTTCGGATTCCACGTTAAACTGTAGGTCCTTCATTTCATCTCACAATCACCCTACCATTACACGTTAGCGTAAGTGCGTATAACCCGAACGGGTAGTAAGACATGTTGATAATAATAATAATAATAATAATAATAATAATAATAATAATAATAATAATATCTAATATTAGGCTTGTCTAGTCCGGTTTGCCCGTGGGGGATAGTTTAGGGTTCAAATTTAAGCTGCGTTAACTGAAGGTGTTTTTATCCTAAATACTATTTATAGTATCCCTCCCCGCTAATTTGTGTACACTTTATTTAAATTCAACCTTTGTTTCCAATACACTATTAGTATAATAGGCCAAATGGTTAGTGAGATAAGGTAAAAGAATACTTTAGCTCTGGTCTTCCTTGTCAAGATAAAATAAGCCAAACACACTCGATTCTGACTGTCATAAGTGTGCTAGGTGCCTTAGAATATATAGATCATACAATTTTATTTAGCATGACTGGCTATTTGTACCTCCTACCTTCTAATGAGAATGGAATATCAAACCTTTGAGAAAGTTCAAGTGATCTCGACCACGTCAGGCATCAATCTTTCTACTGACTCAAGAATAGGACTCACCTCGTTAACAAGACCATCGTTTGAGGATTCCCCGGCATTGAAGTTGATCCCGGAGTCCTGCGGTGGTTCCTGGAGACGGTCACGTGACTTCTTCCTTCTCATCCTGCCAATCACCTGTAAGCATTAACACAGAACAGCCTTCGTACTCAGTGCTCGAATTTGGTGTGAAAAACTGCCGAAATGCATGATTGTAAGCAGAAAAATATATTTTTAAACTAGAACATAGTACATAAACAAAAAAGAAAGGTTTAGCGGAAAGAGATACACATTGGAGGCCTCAAGAAGCCGAAGGTTCTTATGTTAATCATAAGTGTGTGAAAAAGTAATGACTGCATATTACTTAGCTACAAAAATACTCGTTATTGAGAATATTTTATATTATTTTCAATGAAATTAGTGTTTGGGTATAATTTGTTGGTCATTTGAGTTGTGATCAACTGTTTTCCATTAACGACGCTTGTATTCACTTCTACTGCAGTTAACATCTGACTACATTAGATTATAAAATGAGCACTTCATACGAAATAATAAATTATATTATATCGTAGTTCAGATAAACATCTAAGTGTTTTAAACCATGTATTAAACGAAAGTTTGGACTAAAATATTTTGTAAGAAGAATCAAAAAACTAATATTCAGATTGTTTTAGACATTTAATTGTTGATATCTAACTAAAACGTTTTTCTGGAAAAGGTTAACGTTTAACGTCTTAAACTAAGTTTTTTTTTTCCAAACCATACTATTCCCATCCAAGCTACTGCGCATGCTTTTTAATTATTCTAGTGATGAAGGGATAAGAAAGTTAGAAAATATAGGAATCTTACCCACCTCTTTTTAGAGTTATTGCAGAGAATATGTTAAGATGAAACACCCCATAGGGACTCGATACCCAATCTATACATCACTGAGAAATCAGATTAGATAAACCTGAAATGTATTCCACGTGACCATCGATGTAGGTTGAATCCATTGAAATGACAACTGCCTGAGTCGCGTTCCGGATAATCCCAGTATTATTCGTGAACTGATTTTATCGCTTATCTGTGATAAGTGGTGGAGACTTCCATAGAGCTGACTTCCAAACGCATTCTAGCAATACTATTTTAATGCGCTGCATCTGTTATCAGTAAAGTATTAAATTCCATTGCGTAGAATTTTAAAGCATTTCATACTATGCCAGGTATATTTGAGATAAGTAAAATTAATAGTTGTTACGTTAGCTTTGATCTGTTTGTTAAAATTAATAGTTGTTACGTTAGCTTTGATATGTTTGTTAAAATTAATAGTTGTTACGTTAGCTTTGATCTGTTTGTTAATATCTTTCCTCGAGGTTACCTGACATTAAATAAAATGCCTAGTAATTATACACAAGGACTACTATACATATGTTTCCTCTATCACATGCACACCGGTAAGGCATCCATACTGACCGAGAGTGTTAAGGCGTTGAGATTAGGATGCTAATAAACTAATTTTGGAATATTCTTGTTCAACCCCTAATAGGGTTATATTTTAGTCCTCACATGGAAAATATAAGGGATTTAAATTTTCTATAAATACGGTACCTTTATCAAAAGTATCACCTAAGGTAACTGTGATAGTAATTATAAGAATAAAAACAATGATTTTTATAAAATTATCTCTAATGCTTTATCAAGTCGTACCGTACATGTATATGTATGCATACAATGCATTATATATATATGGCAACATATACATGCACAAACATATACATATATCTACAGCACATATATATAAATAAAATATACATAAACATAATATAAACATTCGTGCTATTGAAACAACATATTAGCACTTATAAATACACACCTGTATGTGTATGTATAAGTGCCAAAGGGTTGCAATAGAATGGATATTTATACATTATGTTTATATATATATATATATAAATATATATATATTTATTTATATATATACAGGTGCTAAAGTGCTGCAATAAAGTAAACACTCCACTTTTTAATTCAAAATTTCCCCATGTATATATACACATATGTGTAGGCCTATATACACATGTATATGTAAAAATAAATAGATTTATGTAAGTATATATGAATATATATATATATGTATATAAAACTTTCTGTTTGTATACATATACATATATATTTATGTAAAAGTATATGTATACACATATATTTATATAAATATGAATATCTCTATCTAAATTAATATATATATATCTATATATATCTATACCTATCTATATATATATATGTATACATCTATCTAAATTAATATATATCTATCTATATCTATATATATCTATACCTATCTATATATATAGATATAGATATATATATAACTATATATTTGTATACATATACATATATATTTATGTAAAAGTATATGTATACACATATATTTATATAAATATGTATATATCTATCTATATCTATATATATCTATACCTATATATATATATATATATATATATATATGTATACATCTATCTAAATTAATATATATATAACTCTATATTTGTATACATATACATATATATTTATGTAAAAGTATATGTATATACACATATATTTATATAAATATGTATATCTCTATCTAAATTAATAAAATGAAGGGTTTGTGTTTTGTGATTTTCATTAGTGTTGCGCAATATCTACCTCAAGCAGAAGTCTGGAACGGTGTCAAACTCAAACTCGTGAGGAAAAATTAGAAACTACTTGATTAAAGAAGTAACAGCTCCAGTTGAAAAAACTGAGAGTAATGGCGGTAGGACTTTATGTGCTGACCACATGATACTCTCTATAAGTAAATGTTGGCATTACCATCGATAACGGTGGTGACCGCTTGGGCCATATAGTTTTCTTGTGAGCTTACACCATGGAATTTGTTTTAAATTATATATATACTTCTACAAGTGTAAATAGGCCCATATATGTAGGTTTAGATTCATGTAATGTATATATAATGAGTATGCAATGTATTTATATTCATATATAAGTAAGTAAGTATATATATTTAAGTAAAATATATATATTATACATTTACATATATCTATATATGTGTGTATAAACATATATGGGGTTATTTAGATCTACAGATAAAAAAAATTATACAGGTTGTAGGGTGACAAGACAAGTAAATCCAAGCAATGAACTTTATTATTATTATTATTATTATTATTATTAGCACCGCGTCTTACTACCCGTTCGGGTTATACGCACTTACGCTAATGTGTAATGGTAGGGTGATTGTGAGATGAAATGAAGGACCTACAGTTTAACGTGGAATCCGAACCACGGTGGAGACCTGGCATTCCTCACATTCACAAGATGTCTTGTCAGATGTGAAGGAAGGGTTTGGTAATCAGATAAATCTTTGCCGTGACCGAGGATTGAACCCCGGCCGCCAGCATAGAAGTCTGACACCTTACCCCTAGACCACCAGGTCACCAGCAATGAACTTGAAGTCAGTGATGCCAAGGGGTGTGTGCACCTGGGAGGTAGGCAAATCCCTAAGCCTTACTTAGCACAAAACAAGTGAAATGTTCTGTATATTATGATTAGTAGCAGGCATTAAATTTACCTTGACTCATAATGAATTGCACCATTGTGTGTGACGGGCGGCAGCGTTTGGGATGTATGTGTTGGTTTGCGTGACATGCTGAATGTGATGCCTACCCCTAAGGTGCACACAGCGCCAACTTTTACGTCTTGTAGCGTGCCCATATGGAGTTTCTGACTCCAAATCTACTGTTTTGTCACCCCTACAACCTGTATGAATTTTTTCTGGATGTATGAAAAACCCTGTATAGAATATACACACACACACATATAAATAAATAAATATATATATATATATATATATATATATATATATATATATATATAGAGAGAGAGAGAGAGAGAGAGAGACACAAGTATATATATATATTGACTTTGGTGGTCTTGGAGTAAGGTGGTTGCCTCAAGACCCGATTTTCGTGGGTTCAAACCTAGCCGAAGTCAACAAATTTTCCTTGAGCAATAAAAACTGTATTAAACTTCCTTCGGAGAGGAAGTAATGCCGTCTATTCCATGTCGATTGTGGCATGTAAAATAGCCCTAAAAATTATGTGGAAATACATTTCCCGGGAAAATTAGTAGGCCCTTTAGCACTCACTCATAAAAAATAAATGTGCAAGGCAACCACACTTTCTGAGCTCCCCTCTTACATGAAGTGTATGTTAAATATAATCCAACTTTGGAAAGACCAGCCAATTTAGCTTAAAGTATTAAAGATATGTTCACAACATTTATTTCATTAGCGAAAATGTGGACTAAGTTGAATATGGAAAGGTTGGCGGGGAGACAGTTTATTTTTACAAATTTTAAATGACAGTTGAACTAGTTTTATCAACTATATAAACAGTATACATACAGTAAATACACAGTAAATATTATATATAAACCGTATATATTATATAATATATACAAATACAAAATGTATATATAGATGTAAACAGTACATATATATATTATTTAAATATAAATATACAGTATATATAGAGATGATATATACACTATATATAATATATAAACAATTAAATGTGTTTACAGTATTTACATAATATATAGTATACATTATACATATATATATAATATGCATACATAGGGCATCTGAGTAACACACACGTAATTTAACTTTTAATATCCACCATTTCTCTTGAAGACCACATTTGTTGAAGCTGACAACTAAAAAAAGAATGTATTATTATTATTATTATTATTATTATTATTATTATTATATTATTATTATTATTATTATTATCCGTTTGGGTTATACGCACTTACGTACGCTAATGTGTAATGCTAGGGTGATTGTGATATGAAATGAAGGACCTACAGTTTAACGTGGAATCCGAACCACGGTGGAGGCCTGATATTCCACATATTCACAAGTTGTGATTAATATGCGTATTGTCAAAGGTGAAGAAATGGTTTGGTTATCAGATAAATCTGTGCCGTGACCAAGGAATGAACCCCGGACCCCTAGTACAGAAGTCTGACACCTTACCCCTAGACCACCAGGTCACCCTAATGAAATGTTCATTCCGGTAAACTTATCGGTGTCGGGTACAAGCGCTGATAAACACTAACCTGCTTTCACTAGGAATGGCCCCATTTGTAAACACCCACTCATTGATGAAGCAGGTCAGCGCTGATTGGCGCTGATAGTCGGCGAGCAGGAAACCTTCTTACTTTCTGTACATGCCTTAAGGAGGGGTGCTAGTGAGCGTGAGTTTAGTGCATTAATTTTGCAGTTTTTATAGCACAAACATTTTTTGGCCAAAATAAATCAAATATTTCTTCTATAGAATCATAGAGTTTAGTTTTCTTCACATGCTAATCTCAACAGTTGTTGAATAACTGTCATGAGTATGGCAGCATTTGGTGACAAACTTTTTAAATAGAGACAAAAGTTTGTCACCAAATGCCACCATGTTCATGACAGATATTCAACAACTGTTGAGATTAGCATATGCAGAAAACAAAACTCTATGTTTCTATAGAAGAAATATTTGATTTATTTTGGCCAAAAGAAGTTTGTGCTATAAAAACTTCAAAAATACTGCCCTAAACTTACGCTAACTAGCACTCCACCTTAATGTCTGAGTGCATCCCCCGTGGTAGATGGATAGAAATCACATCAAACCACTTTCGAGTCGTTGACTTATAAAAAAGATACATACATTTACCTATATATATATGTGTGTGTGTTTGTATATATATGTGTGTGTTTGTATATATATGTGTGTTTGTATATATATGTGTGTGTTTGTATATATGTGTGTGTTTGTATATATATGTGTGTGTGTTTGTATATATATATATATATGTGTGTGTGTGTGCTAAGCTGTTGTACAAAAGAGTTAACGTTCCATTTTAAAAAGTTTTTTAAAATATCATGTCAGTTAACATAAAACAAGGAAAGGAGATTCCGTGAAGAACAAGTAATAATGTTGTATATGGATATAAAACCAAGCAGAGTCGGTTATTCCAAAGCCAAATCAAATAATTGTATTTTCATTTAAATATAATATTTTTTCTGATAATTTGTTTTAGCAACGTGCATAACATTATATTTGTCATGTATTAAAAATATTATATTAACTAAATCCATATGTTAATTCAGATTTATGGATAAATTTAATATTAATTTGTAATCAAATAGAGGGTGTAGAGTTCTGTTGACTTTTAAAAAGTCATTTGTTTGACCATTGACTGTTCAAATTAGCTTACTAACAGTAGTCCTAGTTTGTTTACATGTATGACTAAACAGCATAGTACTTTGTGATCCAAAAATACTTTTTATAGTAAGCCCATTGTTAATTTGACATAAATTTCTGTGAAAATTAAAGTGGATGATACATAAACTTATGTTGACTAACAATAACGTGAATATTAAAGTACCGTATGAAGTGATTTTTGTTCAAAACAAATATGTTGTACTAATTGGAAGATCTTATAAAAACGTATCATTCTTTCATTCCCTGTTTTGTAGGAATGATTTGGATATAATTTTGCAAAAAAATATTTCTTATTTTCTTACTAAAAACAATTTTTTTTTTAAATAAACCTTATACACGTAAATAATACTTTTAAGTGTTGTATAGATACTTACAGTAAAGTATTTAAAAAGAGTAATACGTTTCTGATATTATATTAAATTATAATATATGTATATCACACGTGCATAAAATGTTGCGTATGTTTAGATTATGTACAATTTATAACTGTACATAGACATATAGATAATATTCTGTGCCTCTATATAAATACACATGTCAATAACATTTTCGATTTTAATAGATAATATAATTTATTTGAGTTACCACTTACCTAAAAAATTGTTAAATATAAGTTTATATCATCCCATTTTTTTTTAAACTGGTCTGTTTCATGGTCTTCTTTATACTAAACTCTTATGATAAGACAAGAGAAATCCAGCCATAATCTAATTCCTAAAAATAAAGTTGATAAGCAAAGTGCGTCAACACTTTTCAGGTAAGCCAATAAGACGTCTTCCTATCTTAATTCGAAATGCATTAACGTGTTAAAACTATCTTGCTGTTTATATTAAGCCACACTTGATGCGTTTTATTTTTTTATTTTAGACATTTAACGAACCAGAAGGACTCTTAGTTCAATTTCCTCAAACCTCGTTTGGTGAATATCCACTTGAAATTCTTGTAAATTCTCGGCGTGTTGGAAATGCTTCAAACCTTAGATTTATAGCTCTCGGCCGGTGGCTTCCTCACTATTTTACGTGTACCAAGTTTTACTGCCTGTTCAGATTATCAGTATATTAAGACTAATGTGTTTAGGGGGAGGAGAGTAAAATTGACGGAAGTTATCCTCGAAATTGAGTGTAGTGGAGTGAAAAAAAAAGTTAATAAATGAATGGTAAGACACGATCATTAACTCTTTATCATATAATCTGATATGGTTTGGAACAACATTTTTAAAACACCTCTTATATTTTGAACCAAATTATTGCTTTGGCCATTTACAAAAAAAAAAATAACAATCTCATAAATCAGTCATTAGTAAAGTACCCTAACTTTAGGGTTTAGGTGACCTGGTGGTCTAGGGGTAAGGTGTCAGACTTCTGTGCTGGCGGCCGGGGTTCAATCCTCGGTCCCGGCACAGATTTATCTGATTGCCAAGCCCTTCCTTCACCTCTGACAAGACATCTTGTGAATGTGGGGAATGCCAGGCCACCACCGTGGTTCGGATTCCACGTTAAACTGTAGGTCCTCCATTTCATCTCACAATCACCCTACCATTACACATTAGCGTAATTGCGTATAACCCGAACGGGTAGTAAGACGCGGTGCTAATAATAATAATAATAATTTAGGGTTTAAATCAAAATCAAAATTTGGTATGACCACATAACATTAAATAAGGTTTGAATGAAATCTCTAAAACCATACTAGCCTTGGTGGCGTAGTTGGCTAACGCGCTGATTTTGTGTTGAGGCAGACTGTTGAGGACGGGGAGATCAGGTTCGAATCTCACTCGGGTGAAATGGGGGTGGTTTTTCCTAAATGGTTTTCCATTTTTATTCTACGTAAATGTGGGTTCACTTCCATTATATTCAACCTTCCCAATTTCTAACCCGTTAGCGTAATTAGTACTTAAGCATATAATCCGAACTGGTGGTAGGACATGGTGCTAAGTATAAGTATATTTAAACCATTTTAATTGGATCCCCGGAGAAAGGGATTAGGCAAACAGACACGGGTTCAGTCTTTATTGTATGACCAACTTTTTTTTATTTAAGTCACATCAAAGGTTAAGATCCATTATAATTACAAGACAGAAAAATGTTACGATTACAATACATTTTCTATAAGATAAAGTAAAAATAATTACAAATAATAAAATAAGTATTTGTTTAGTTAAAATAAAAAATTGAGTTCTTTAAACCTTCCTAAGCATACTTCAATACAAAATCATGTTTTATAAATTTTGTAAATTTAGTTAACAAAACATAAATGTTTATACTGAGCAAGTTTGTTATTGTTATTGTCAGATTGTTTTGAATTACTTATTAAACTTAATTGTTGATAAAAATACAATATTAAATAAAACATAGCAAGAACATTTGAAATTAAGAGATTTAATAAATAAAATTCAGTTTGGAAAAAAATGGCTATTTTTGTCAAATATTTAGAATCCTGTTAAATTGAAACAAGTAACTTTATTGATTTGAGCAAGTTTTATCATATTTGAGAAGAGCCTAATTTCAAAAAACTGTCATTTAAGAAAAGTAATTATTTTATAATAAAACAAATTATTTGAGAGTATATTTGTCAATTTTAATATGTTAATTTATGGTCCTTCTGTTTTTAAAATCTATTTACAACATACTATAGCAAAACCAATAGAACTTTAATGTATTCCTAAATAATAATATTCCAATATGTAGATTTTGTTTGCAGTATTAAAATTTTAGATTAAAATATTGTAGGAACATTACACAACAAACAGCGAGGAAATCTCAATTTTTTCATTGTGGAAGCCCATGTCAAGTATGTTTTATATTTATAAAACTTAACAAACTAGTTTTTCTTTGTTATAATTAGATCAATTAGATTTTATGTTTATAGAAAGTTTTTCTTCCAAACTCAAGAGCAAACAATGAACTTTATTTAAATTTTCCTCGAGTTCATCTAATTTTTTAAAAACATTTTGACTTTCTTTATTCAACAGGTGTTTGTGGTTTTTCTTCTTCAAATTCTGAATTCGTAGTTTGATCTTTTTCCGGACAGATATATACTTAACGTTAGTTATTTTAGGTACTGCTTGGGAATATATTTTAAAGTATTTATTTAACACAAACTTCTCCAGCCCATAGAGTGTTTCTACTTTATGTTTCTGGTAGATGATATGTCCATCTATTTCTAACTCCTGACTCCCACGGACGGCTAACCCAACGAGCATGTTAAGAACACCAATAATGGTGACAATCAAGAAAAGCAAGGAGAGTATCCCAATGACAATGGAATCCGTAACATCCATATGCATTTCTGTGTCGAATAAGCGCACGTTTGAAAACCCTCCTTGCAAAAGTACCATGTTTGTGTAAAGGAATGCCCTCCACGGATTTCTGAAATGATGTTTGTCGAAAAATATAACAAAGAAGCTCAAGGTGAATGCCACAGAAACACATGCGAAAATAAGAACATACTTGAACATCCCATAGCATATTTCTAGAAACATGTAAGCCTGATGACTGAGTGTCGGGTAGATATCCAGGTTCATAAGGAGGCCCAGCCAACAGAACAATATGGCGAAGCTTCCGATCTGTTGTGGCCACTTGGATTCGCCGTCATCCAGAAGGACGTAAACGATTGCTAAGACTGGCGGCAACAGTCGTAGTATGGACACGCCTGTACGGTGGATGAGGTGTTTAGGTGTACTCGAGACAAAAAACATAGACAAAGCCACTACGAGGGATGCGAAAAATAAGATGGGAATCCTCAGCATACCCGTCACGGGTTTTCTGCTTCCATTGTCCTTGCAACCTAAATAGAAAATACAATTAATATTGTAACCACAATAAACTATTGTTTGCTATTAATGATATAAACAAACTAAGTTTCAAATCAAAAAGTATAAAATTATATTTGTATGTAGATATAATTAATAGGATTTAGCCTATATAATTATATTTGTAATATGATGACTGCATAAATACTTGGAGTATTAATTTATTTGATTGTAATATTTTGACCAATCCTATATTAATCTACAGGTACAACTACTAATATTATACAACTGTCTACAGAAAATATTAATTAAAAAGGTTCCCAGCATACCCTTATGGATTTACACAAAAAAACCGTTATATTACTATGGTCTTTTGATATTAAGGATAGATTTTAAGTGACTTACAATAGAACTTAGATTTCTAGTATTGTAAGTCTTGATATAATTTTTTGGCGAAATTATTCTAGAGGATACGGAATTACCACCTCTCTTTCTATGCATGATTACATAAAGGGGTTTTTTAGTCAATTTATGTTTACTATAAAGAGATAACTATAAAATAAGTTGATGGTTCCAATTGATAGCCCGTTTGTTGGAGGTCATCAAACACAATGATGGCCGGTGACATCACTAATATTATTAAACACCGCAGTGTGTAAAGCTTATTTGGAAACAATTTCCCCTAACAAATCCATACCAATTATTGTGCAACCAATGTTTTCGTGCATGAAAGTTCTTGAAAAGGTTTTTAATCTGTAAAAACATTTGAGTGAATTCAAACATCAAATATTTATCTATCACCAAAAGGCTTGAGTGTCTCAATGAAAACATTCAGGAATACCGTGTAAGATGTGAGGAATCCAGTGAAAACTATATATGCGATGAATCTCATCCAGAAAAGGGGAGCCACAAGGGCCCACTTAAGGGCTATGAGGCATTCTACGATGGGATGAGAAAGAATCCCCCACTGGTCCCGACGAGCGTACCTAAACATCAGGAACACGATGTCTAGCTGAGTTTCCGCCTTGTCGCTGAACAACATGCTGAAATCAATCTTACCATCCTCTTTGGCACAGAAGTCCAGCACCTGTTAGAAATAAATAGTTTGTTGAAAAAGTTCAGTTAACTTTTTTTCCACTATAGGTATTTTAATATTTATATACTAAGCTTAAACTCGTACAGCTGGTCAATAAAAAATGTTATTCGAAGGTCAAATGTAAATACTACATGTTTCAATATATTATAATTCTTTATTTATACATATGGATATCACTTTGGATCATAGTATACTTATAATAATTCCTATAATGTATTTAAATATAGTTGGTGACCTGGGGGTCTTTGGGTAAGGTGTCAGACTTCTGTTCTGGGAGACCGGGGTTTAATCCTTGATCGTGGCACAGATTTATCTGATTGCCAAACCCTTCCTTCACCTCTGACAAGACATCTTGTGAATGTGGGGAATGCCAGGCCTCCACCGTGGTTCGGATTCCACGTTAAACTGTAGGTCCTTCATTTCATCTCACAATCACCCTACCTTTACACATTAGCGTAAGTGCGTATAACCCGAACGGGTAGTAAGACGCGATGCTTTTAGTAGTAATAATAATTTAAATCCTACCATGCGATGCTTTTAGTAATAATAATTTAAATCCTACCACCGTGGACTCAGGTATGACATTTAAATTGGCTTGTGTAAAAGGTTTAATTGTATGCCTTAATTTACTGGGTCCCAAATTTCTCAGTGGTAATGAACGAATGCAACAACTCCCGACTATGTTCAACACAACCAAAATAGTAATCTCCCTTGTCTACTAGAGCTGTCATTTTCCAGTTCAAGGTATAGTGGTATAGAAATGCAATATTTTTCTTTGCTTAAAATATAAATTGTTTCTAAAATAACATTAGATAAAAATATGAAATATGCATTTATTTTAGTAGTTAATTGTGTAAAATAATATAAAGCTGTATTTGTTATTTCTTCTCTTGAAATAATGTCATACTTTTCTTGAGTCAGTGGACAGTAAAAAATGTTATGGTGGGGCGCAAGGGGGGTCGTGGGTTGTTGGAGTGTAAACCCTGGTGTGCCCTGTTAGGAAGCAATCTTACCTTGCATTTTTACATTATTCGGTAATGGTCTCCAACCTTTATGCTATCATGAATGCATCTTAATTAATTAATATCATTAATATAAATAATTTAGTTTGGCTATACTATATTAAGTTAGATTAACTTACCAAAAAAATGTTTAATGAAATATTCAGAAAAAGGTATGTTAATATTTAATTTTTATCTAATGGTTGAAACTGCATTTCACTGATTATTTATATTTTTCAAGTCCGGAACATAATGTGACACCGCAGTTCTGTAACAGCCCCTTGGATTATTATCTTAAAAACAAGATCTATGTTTCTTTTTCCAAATTTTCACTATGAATAATGCTGATTCGCACAGATAAGAAGATCTAAAATAATAATTTAATCTTCATCACGAAGATAATCCTCAAAAGAATGTCCTTGTGGTATACTAGTTTCAATAAATGTATGTCAGTATGGCAAGCTTTGAGGTGTAAATAAGTTGTTCTTTAGTTCCGAAATCTCTTAATCCAATTCCTCAACCTTAATTGTTTCGTACATTTTATTTATATATTTGGCAATTATATTGGTATCGACGATATAAAATGGATTTAAAAAATGTAATTAGCTCAATTTCACGAAATTGTGCAAATCTTTGATTGAATATATCGGCTAACTTTTCAATGTTTCCACCATATAGTTTGCTAACAAAACAACTGTTTATCGCAGTTCTTGACATGTTTGGAAAATGTGTCTATATATTTTATTATATTTTTTTAAACTTTTAAAGGGAACTAAACTTTAGTATTTATTGCTTGGTGGGTGCATACAAAAAGACTGACGGGTGCCTTAGGGTGCAGGGTTGGCAATCCCTGCACTATGGTATAGTTTATACAATAGAATAATTATGTAATATGTCGGGGTAATACTGTTACCTTTTCAAGGTAATCAAAGTGTACATTATTCCTCAAGTGACTGTGTTTTTATAGCTGAAGATCTCACGCGTATCAATGACTTTGCCTTCTCAAGGAAAGAATTCTAGATAAATAAGTGATAGAGCATACATAACCCACCTCGGTGGTGTAGTTGGCTAACGCGCTTGTCGCGTTGAGCTCGACTGCTAAGGACGGGGAGATCGAGGTTCGAATCTCGGTCGGGTGAACTGGGGGTGGTTTTTCCTAAAATGGCTTTCCACTCTCCCTCCACGCAAATGCGGGTTCACTTCATCTTATTCAACCTTCCCAATTCCTAAATCCATTAATGTAATTAGTTCTTAAGGCGTATAACCCGTACGGGTAGTAAGACGCGATGCTAAAAAAAAAAGCATTGGCGCCACTTGTCATGAGTTTCAAGGCTCAATTTCCGTATTCAATTGTAATACCTTTACAGTATTAAAATTAATATCAAGTGAACTGTCGGCATCCGAAACAAGTGATAGTATTAATGGTTTGTATAATAAGCATCTATACCCAATCGGTTGATAAAAAAACAATTTGATAGACCAATGATTAGCAAAGTGCATTTATCACATTGTTTTTATTAAACTGTGCCACTTTATTTTCAACACTAAAACAGTCATTCACAGTCACTAAAAAAATTAACTAAAAATATGTGACAAAAACTAAAAATCAAAGGTAAGCTACCTTAATGTTTAAAAGTTATTCGGAGCGAACCAAAGCTTTGAAAATATATTAACTTTAAATGGTATTGTACCAAACCTGGCAAATAAATTTGTACATTATGAAAATATGAATAATATTTAGTTATATTTATTGGATTTCACAAGAAAAAGTATTGCATTATAATTTCAAATTTGATGTTTGTATGGAAGATTAATGATACCATAAAAATAAAAGGTTTAATATAGACTGTTAATAATTGAACTAAAATTATGTCAAAGATTTTGATAACATTTAATTACAACAATTTTGGGCTGTATTGGAAGATATATACTGTACACTGTGTATGTAAAATAAATTTTCCTGTACATAATACTGTAAACTGTGTGTATAAAATAAGTGTTTTTGTACACTTATCAGCTAGGCCAAGAGTTTTATCAAATTTGACAGGTTAAAAAAATCCTTTTATCTCAAGAATCAAAATAACATATAATTACACATTTAAATACAATAAAATAATATTAAAATAGGAAAAATTTATAAATAAAGTTTGTAGGTTTAGTTTATTTTTTATTTATTTTGAGAAAAGGATTAAATGGAGATAAAAATTGCTTATAATAAATTAATCTTATCCAAGCCAAACATGCGGTATGCATATTTTGAAACATCGTATTTCTTGGTTATAACTTATTTAAGCTTAATATTTTAAAAGTATTCATTTTAACAAGATATATTCCAACTGTGGTGCTGGAGTACTTTGCATTTGTTTGCTCTTTCTGTTGGCTCTCTGCATCCTCGTTTTGGTATCAGGTAGTGAGGTCAGCCTTAATGCCAGGCGGCTTAGAAGAGACAGAGGGGAAAGGCTAATTAAAAGGAAAGTGTGACACATTCAGAAGAATTGGGGTTCATTTTCTTTGAATCCAATATTCTGGAAATAAGAACTTCCATATTCTTACTGCAACATATATATATATATATGTGTGTGTGTTGCAGTAAGAGTATATATAGCCTGCAGTCAACAAGGGGACCTCCTCCTCCTACCCCCACTTCCAGTCGAAGTTCAGGCTAGTGTAGGGAGTGGACCAGCGTGTCCGTAGTTTGTGCAATGCGGGTCAGCTTGTGTCATGCGCGGGAGCTAGTGGAGATTTACTTGAATGACACGGGTGACGTATACATTGACTATTAACTTGACCAAACAGCTTGTGAACTGTGTTGACAATGAACATTATTAATTACTACTTTAATAATTATTATTTATTTTGTAGCTATTAATTTGTTTATTTAATTTAATTTAACTTTATTTTAAGTATTGTAACTTCCACCTTTTATTTGGGTGCCCGGTTGCCAACCCTAACTACTATACTACCGGACACCCTAGGGGGGTTACATGGGCAGGATGGACCCCGAGTGGTAGGGGTTGGGATTGATGGTATGTGGGGAATGAGGCTAGCAAGTTTATCCCAACGATCTGTTTATTTCTCCAAACAGTTACTACGCTACTACATCGATATTATGATATTCCCCGTGACGAAGGAACACTTACGATAACGGAACCCGTGACACTACTTAGGGACCCTGGATCGACTCCGTCCGGGTGAACCCACTAGACCACATGTTAACTCGTTCATTATCTATCAGCGTGCCGACTACACATCCTTACAGCATCGCTGCCAAAACACAACCACCGTGTGTTCTTCTCACACACATCACAAGTCGATCCCAGTTCTCACGAGTCCAAGGTCCATTCATCGCTAGTATTCGCTTGTCAACAAGAGGAAGCTATATTAGCTAGAGGCTGTTCTCAACAGGAAGGCAACCCAATACTTTTGACTACCAAGGAAATGTATCAGCGTGGGCTAACTTCCTGCCAGAACCAACCTTACATTATTATGCTCTTACAGTATGTGTTTATCTAACTACTTAATTACGTAAACATTAATGATATCCTTAAATAATTCACTGGTTGTTTAAATTTTAAACCAATTCAGTGTATGTGTTTGACTTATTGTTAGTAATCAAAAACTTGGGGTTTTGTGTGCGTTTTAAATCGTGCTTAATTGATAATGGACCCCATATCCTTCAAAGAACTCATGGTTCACATGGAGACGTGTGAACGGCCTGCAATCCCCAGGTCACGAGTTACAATACTATCTCCACTTTAAACAACTTCACTTACCTACATTATTATAGCTTTAATATACCTGTCAGTGAAATCAAGTTTGTATATTCTTATATCTTGACAAATATTGAGGAAGCACGTCAAACCAACCTGCGGGTTGCAAATTTGTCTTCGTTCAAAATCGGCGAAATAATTGATTATTTCTTTCTTTAGCTCTATAATATCTAAAATATTGCCATTTTAATAGACAATTATTAATCTTATATTAAAATAGTCGTGTGTGTATTAGGCTGTTCATCATATCTGATCCTCAATTCTTAGTGTCGACCATTTCTTACCTTGTCCATGATCTCATAGCCCTTCGGACATTCTTTCAGCAGCAGCTGGATGGCTGACACCCCAGACTTGAAACGCATACTCAAATCTGAACCATTTTTAATCAGGAACTTGACGCAGTTAGAATATCCACCCCTGATGGCCATGGACAAAGGTGTATGACCCGCATTGTCCATTACGTCCAAGTCAACATCTCCATCACAAGTCTAATGGAGAAAATCATATCAGAAACGAAATATTCTTAGTTGCATTTTTGATAGTGCCTATAACTTATTTGTGTAAGCCCAAACAATAATGTAAGCCATTTTTATCTTTAAAATATGTTTGATAAAAAAACAATTTGATAGACCAATTATTAGCTAAGTACATTTTTTTGCGTTGTTTTAATTAAACTGTGCCACTTTATTTGTAACACTAATACAATCATTCACAGTCACTAAGAAAATTCACTAAATATAAGTGTTAAATACTAAAAATCAAATGTAAGCTGCCTTAATGTTTAAATTTGGTCGGAGTGAACTAAAGTTTTGAAACTATGTTAACTTTAAACGGTATCGTACCAAACCTAGCATAGAAATTAGTACATTATGAACATATAATTATTATTTAGGAATATTGATTGAATTTTACTAAAAAAAGTATCATACAATAATTTCAAATTTGATATTTAGATGAAGAATTAAAAATTCATAAAACTCTAAATATAATACATGTGTGTCATAATTCAGACAGTTTCTAATTAGAGCGGGACTATTTATAAAAAAACATAACTGAAAATGTAGAACAATGAACGTCATTTGGAGTTCACTTTTTAAAATAGGTGACACCGTTACTGGAATATGAATAAATACCACAGATCCCAGGAAAAGCAATTATAAGTACAAAATGTACTGTACATTATACAGTACTGTGATTATATGTATTATAGTAGAGGCCCATAACAACCATAATGTGTTTCAAGACAGGCGACAATATATCACATTGTGTTATCCTATACATGCCTCAACATACCAATATTGACTGATAGACAAACATTTTGCGATTATGCTACGAGCTCATCAATATCCGTGGGAAAACCTGCGTACCATACACTCTGTTTTTTGATCATTGTTGTTTAACTTATGTATCCCGATTAACAACATTGTACTAGCACGCATTTCTCAATTCGGCTTTGTCATCTATCTCGCAAACTAAACATCAAAGGACAATCGTTGTGTAAAGTTTTAATGTGTTTTATTATAGGAAATCGCGCTCAGAAAATAAGTTTAGTGAATTAAAACACACCTGGTATTTACTTTTTTAATACATTTATGAAACTTTTGGTTTAAAAGTTCAAATGATCTTAAAGCTATAATAATGTTTAAGAATCAAATAGCCAGAGCTATTATGTATGCTTTTAGTGAGGATTACTCCATCTAGAGTAGCCCCATGGCTTCTTTGGTGTTGACTGACAGCTCACAGTTGATTTCTGACAGTCAACATTTAGGTATGTACCTACATTTTGACTGTCAGAAGTGACAGTTGCTAAACACATGTTTTTTCAGATCATATTGTTAGGCGTAGGGATACATAATTTGGTCTGGTAACTTTTCCAAGCTTTCAGCTGTCAGTCAACACCAAATAAGCCATGGGGCTACTGTAGATATCATATCCTGAAAATTAAAAAATGACACCTTGACACGGGAATTGAACCCAAACTAATCCAAAGGTCCTGGGTTTGATTCCCGTGTCTAGGTGTCATTTTTTAATTTTCAGAATATAATAATGTTGTCTCACCGAATAGAGTAGTTTAAGGATGTTTAGATCTCCCATTGAAGAGGCAGTATGGAAGGCATTTCGTCCTCCTTTGTTAGTCTGCAGGATGTATTTCTTCAAGTTGACTCTCACCGTACAATTAGACTCTATTTCACTGAAATCACTTTCGTAACCATCTGTAAATGCCTCAATAATTTGAGTATGTAATTATAGACATTAATGGTATATGGAAAGCTCTTAAAACCATTCACTTATTGATTATAGTTGAATTATTTTTCATAATAAACAAATGCATTAAATATAATATCATTTTATGAACGTCAATGTATTCAATATTTTCCGTTACACATTTATGGATGTAAAGGGATTTGGGATATATTGTATCTGTACCTCTATTTTAGCCTGAAAAGTAGCAAGATTTCCTTGATTGGTTACACTAGTGTCCAGCCTATAAGTTAGGGTCTTTAAATTAGTGTGTATAGTATAAACACAACACTCTGATCCAGCTAAGGTCCAGCCTATGAGGTAGGGTCTTTAAATTAGTGTGTATAGTGTATATATATATATATATATAATATGTACACACTGTGGCTCAGCCTTTAAAGTAGGGTCTTTAAATTAGTGTTTTATGTATATATAGTGTTTGTGTGTCTACATATACATATAGTGCATATATTTATATGTGTATATATATATATATATATATATATATAAAACACTAATATAAAGACCCTACCTTTTAGGCTGAAAAATAGTATATATGTATGTATATGTATATATCTGTATACGTATATATATATATATATCAATGGTGTGGGGGTTTATTTGTGATTTTAAATAATTTCTTATATCAAACTTTATTATTTTATTATAATTATTTTACATTTATGTTCTATTGTCTAAGAAAATAAAACAATATTTACATAAGTACGGGAAGTAGCTATATTTAAGCTCACTACCACACAAGCCAACATTTTCTCTACCATTTCTATACTTTACCCCGTTACACACTCCTTTTTGACAGAGTGACTCACACTGATTGGCTTTACTTTGTAACTCAAAGCATAAAGCCCTCTCCGTTGTTTTTTTACAAAAGAGTTAGAACTTACAACGGTATGCTTCTTATCTTACAATAGTCATCATGTTTGAAATATATATATATATTGCCACCTTTCAAGGTAAATGGGGGATAAAATACCTTAAAATCCATATATTAAGATTAATTATTTCTTAGTTAGAATTATTTCAAAATTATTTATATCTGGGATATCGAATTTTAGAAAATTATATATATTTATAGATATCATCACTATGTAGCATATCCCATTTTATATTTTCTCAATGGTTAAACAAATAATACATAATACCTTTCGAGTACAAGGAAGTTTTCTCGTCAACAATCTTGTAAGTAGTACTCTTATTGCATTCTTTGGTCGAGATGTTTAAGGCCTTTAGTAGGCTCTCAAGTGTGTTATGAATAATAGCGTACTGGATAATCGTATGACCGAACTCTTCTGTGGCACTTGGTTCGACTCCTGCCCCCAGTAAGCTCCTCATACTATCCACGCGGTTGTACTTGACGGCTTTGAGAATCCTGGTGGAGTCCAGGTTATCTTGTTCAGGCTGGAGTAAGGCGTCGAGAACATCCGGGTTCTCTCTGGATGCTACTTCAAACATCAGCACGGACACTTAAAATAATATACATCTATGTAAGCAATAACACATAAGCAAACACATATATTAATCATCTCAATTTAACATGATACTCAACAAGGATATCTAGTGTTACTCTAACATCCTAATCAATACTTGAAAAGGGATATAGAGCTATCATCAAATAGCATATCTAAACACTTCAAGAGAGAAATGGGTAATACTAAAATATCAGCACTAACGATTAAACAAGAACAAAGAGGGGTCATAAAATATCAGCGACACTTAAACAATAAAATAAAGTTATCCTTTAACTTCAGCGCTTACATTTAAACACGTGACCACACAATATCGGCAACAAAATATAGTTTAACATCATAATTTACACTTTTGAACGCTTGGTAAATATTAAAGGTTATCTTTGAGGCAATTGAATATTGTTTATTTTCTTCAATTCTGATTTCATTGAAGTTTATTCTTAAGTTGTAAAGAAATTGGAAATAATAACTTAATGAAAACTTTTTTTATTTTAATACTTTATTATAACATTCATACATTCAGTTTGCTGTTAAATTAATGGTCTGAAATATGATTTTAAACTTTGCCACAATTTAGCTTAACCTCCTATTCAAATCTATGTAGAGTACATATATCTTATTCTTTTAATCTTATTTTGAACTCTCGAATTTTAAATATTTTTCAGAATTTGAAGATCCCATCCAAGATATTGTATTCTATAAATAGGTCTTTCTTAAAATTTTCTTACTGTGTAGTCACGTTACGCTAAACGCCTAAAAAAGTAGTTTTCTGCCAGAGGTGTTCATCTCCTCATCCTTGCTAGGTCTTAATTACCATCAAGATTGTCCTGGAACATCTTCTTGAGGGTGGTGACATCACCATTTCGCACGGCCTCCACCAGAAGATCGTAGTTTGTGTCTGCCACCAGTTTGTTCTAGACAAAATAAAGTAATCAAGAGATAATAATAAAATAATCTTAAAAGTGTGAATAAAAAAGTGTATTTTACTAGCTTTCATGTTATATTCAAACTAATAATTATGTTGAGTAAATTATACAAACTAACATCATAAAACATACTTAGTGATAATAGTTAAGGACATATTTCTCCAATTTTATAATATTCTACCTTATTAGCTGATTTAATGATTTTTTCGCAGTAATTAACGACGTCTTTATACTGTCCAGACTGTACACATTTAAGTACACTAATATAATAGAGATACTATAGTTAGTATTGAGATGAAATATACCCAAATATACATGTAGCGAGAGTAGGCAGATATTTAGGAAAAACACCCTTATTACACCTGGCCAAGATTTGAATATAGACTTTTCTACTATTAAATCCAGACTAGATGTACTCGACTTAATTACTCACTTACTTACTTAAAACTCACTATATATATATATATAATTTTATCTTGGATAATTTATTGAAAATGTGTTGTTTTGTAGTAATATAAGTAAACGTAAATAAATAAACAAAATCATAAGGGTATTTTTTTAAACACACACTTAATTGCCTCGATCAGAGAATGATCATAATAGAAATACCTATTTGTCACATTTCATTCATTCATTGCTATCATTCAGGAATATAATCATTAGTGTTAACCACAACGTCAAAACTACAAGTTTGTTCTTAGGCACCAGGATATACCAACATTTGACTTAACCAGCTTAACCTATGGTTACTTAGTATTATTACTGCCGATAATTTTCAAACAAAATCATCAATATAAATTAAACACTTTAATCTCAGCTAAGACATAGATCCTGGTTCTGTAAACCTTGAGTGGCCACCTCTAAACTGTAAGTAGCAAACCTTTTAACAAACGTTTCAACTGACAGGCTTATACAGATTTTAGCGTAACACCATGAGTGTACTGAGATGCAATTCTAGGTTCCTAATATTTTACATAGGCCTACTAATAGAATATAAAAAACTCACGATAAACTAACTTGCTTAAAATAGAATCATTATAATAAAGCTTATGCAGGGTGTTCGGAAACTCAACGCCCAAACTGCACACATAGCTTGTTTAAACCAAAATTACAGTAGTCTCTCGGAAACTTGACCGAGTGTGGACTGAGATGGTGTCGCGTTTTAGGAATGAACTTGCATAAGATGCACTATGTCATGTTTACTAAACAAGGATGAATCACAGAATCGAATATTATAGGTACAGTTTTACTGTACTGTAGTATTTTACTGTACAGTAACATGCGTACAGTACAATATATTACGTGTTAATATATTCATTTCATTGTTCGATATAAAGCATGGATGAATGAAAATATAGCGGCTATCTCTTGAAAATAATTCGACCACCAAAATTGTATTGTTCAGATTTAAAAATTGTGTAAATGATATAAATGGAGACTAAATGATTTCATATTATTACAGTTCACGAGTTAAAAGGGATCAAACTTTTGTCTACCATTGTTAAGGCTAAGTAATTAATGTATGAGATGAAACTTAGTATAACTAGACCTTCACATAAGGTATACAAAAGGAATTATTTATCATATTAATATTAATATTATTAATATTTTATATAAATATAAAATACTAACATTATTAATATATTATAAAAATTATTACATCCCAATAATATTAATATTTCATTGAAATATTTATAATAACGATATTATTTTTAATACTAATATTATTTTATATTATAAAATACTATATATAAATATTATATAATATTATATTAATACTTTAAATATTTCATTCTGTACACCTCATTATTATTGTTTACCTATACTAAATTTCAACCCCATAAAATAGATACTTTAACCAATGGTATGAAAAACTCCTAGAATGTATCAATATTGACCAATTTTAACTCGTGAACTGTAATGATTTTGAGTCATTGAGTCACCATTAAAAGCTTACAATGATACACTTGTTAAAATTGTAAAATACAATCTTTATGGTCTAGTGACCTTAAAAGCTTTAAAATCTTCTAATCCACAAATAAATGGGTTATCTGGTTTGAAGTGTAGTAGTAGTATTTTATCTCTTAAAGATAATCCTTGAGAAAGCATTAATTATCTCATACCCAAGAATAGGGTTGTTAGCTTGGCTCTTAGATTCGGTGTCTTTGTTTGCTTGTGTATTTATCCAAGGATAAATTGTCTAGTTTGGCTCTCGACTCCTGTCGGTTATGTTCATTTGTGCATATTTTATTCAAAGTTGAACTTAGTAGTTTTCCTCTTGGATTCGGTGGGGTTTGTTTTTTGCACATTTTTTAAAGGTTAGGTTTGCTATTTTTGTTATTTAATTCATTAGATTTATTTATATGTGTAATACATACAAACAAAATCACCCTTAAAAATCATTGAAAATATTGTAAATTGCAATTTACTTTAAAACTAAATTTAGGTTAGTTGGCCATCCTTTTACTTCCATAAAATTAGCATTTTAATTTAATGTATGAAAAGCTAATAATAATTATTAATATTCAAATTATGTGATGTACGTACGTGATAGAAAAATTGAATTGAATATTATATTTAAATATGCCACCACATCAGATAAGTATTCTTTAATTAAAATGCATAAATAGATTTAATATGGTTAAGGTCATCGAGTTGAACAAACTCTTACGTATCCTATTTTATAAAGACAACATTAACGGACAATTTATATGCAAACGAGACCTGTCAAATTTGACTTTGATGTAACAAAATGGATTTTTTTTATAATACCGATTTTTTTTTCTACTTAGTCGGTATTGTAGATTAGTATGCATTAATTTTATTTTTTTCAAGTAGCAGTTATTGTGAAGCTATTAGTGACCTCCGTCACTATATCTACCAGAGGAATTTGTATTGCGAATGTATCGTCAAAAAGTGAATTAACATTAAATCCTTAATATGAAATAAGAGAGGAAAACCACGACATATTTATGTATAGATTAAAACACCCTCAAATCACAATCAAAGTAAATTTCTAAGTTTATAACACTAAAAATTAAATATAACCCGCAATTTGTGGTCTCGTGGTACAAGGTGTGACTCTCGATATAGACAAGGTTGTCTATAATTGTGTGGTTGAGGGTGTAATCCCAACCGGATTTACAAAAGATTCTTTTTTTCTAAATAACTTTCCAGCCTTATTATACGTGAACGTAGGTAGATTTCCTATTAATTCTACCTTTTTTTCCTAAATAACTTTCCAGCCTTATTATACGTGAACGTATGTACATTTCCTATTAATTCTATCTTCTTCTTTTCCTAAATAACTTTCCAGCCTTATTATACGTGAACGTAGGTACATTTCCTATTAATTCTATCTTCTTCTTTTCCTAAATAACTTTCCAGCCTTATTATACGTGAACGTAGGTAGATTTCCTATTAATTCTACCTTTTTTTCCTAAATAACTTTCCAGCCTTATTATACGTGAACGTATGTACATTTCCTATTAATTCTATCATCTTCTTTTCCTAAATAACTTTCCAGCCTTATTATACGTGAACGTAGGTACATTTCCTATTAATTCTATCTTCTTCTTTTCCTAAATAACTTTCCAGCCTTATTATACGTGAACGTAGGTAAATTTCCTATTAATTCTACCTTCTTCATCACTAGCCCATTATTGTAAATATACAGATTGTTTGAATGCACGATAAAATGCAATACAAATAAGAAAGCATAATATGTCAGTGATTTTTTTATTTGAGGTATTTTAACGTACACTTTCTGAACCGAATGATTATATTAGCGAACATCTTGTAAGCTAACTTAAATCTAGAACGGATACAACACCCAGATTTCCGCTCGTTAACTCATCACTGTAAAAGGGGATGCCCACATTTCACTAATGACACATTTTTTGGCCCTGCTGGGAATCAAACTTGGGAACCTTAGCTCAACAGGCTGACTCACTATCAACTGAGCTAATATGTTGGACTATGTAAGTGTCCGATAAGCTATTGTAGCATGTAGGCCCTATATTTATATGTTTTTACAATTATTACTTATTTTAAAGCAGTTAGATTTGTAAAGCTTTTTTTCTATTAATAACTCCTACACATTTTATAAGTTTACTAGTTATTTGCAAAATGTTAATCTAATTAATATTTTTCATCTTCTTAAAAAAAATAAGGCTAATAATGTCTGGTGGTGAATATAGTGAACTCCGAATCATTAGTGGATGCTTGGTTTTATACTATGAGTCAGAATTTAGTTTTGATCTGCATCTATCCGTGGTGAATTTTGAGCTTTGCTCTAGGTAAATGTATGTTCCTATTTTATGTGATGCTATCACAGTCACATGTTTGTAAAAATAATACAATAAAAATAAAGATTATTTAGTATTGTAAATTTGTAAAAGGAATTGTGTGAGTTTAAATGTGTTTAGATTAATTGTTTATCATGCATCACAGACTAACCCATCCAAATTAACTATATTTTTATAACAATATTAGGGAAAAAATTAGTTCATGATTCATGGTGAGATGATCTGGGATGAAAACAATATAAGATACTGATGGAAGGAGTATTTTGAGCGATTGTATGGCGAAAACGTAGATAAAATAATATAAAATAGGGAGAATGCTATTGTGAATGAAAGAATTAACGAGGCTGAGATGTTATAAGATTTAAAAGTTTTTATATAAATTTTATACATGGTACTAAAATTAACTATCCTATAAACTCTCACATATCCTAAAATAATTATAATGTAATATTAGTTCAAATTACGAAAAGGGGAAGTGGGGAGTTAAAACTAACTTATTTTTCAGATGGACGAAACTCTTACAATCTCCGGACTACTGAGTAGTTTTATGTTAAATTATTTAAATTGAATAATTAAGATTGAAAAAACTATATAATCTTGAGACTCTAAGAACCAAATAGTATGAGTTTAACAATGGCTGAAATCAAGACAGGGAGAATTGACAAAAATGAAATAATTAAATAAATAAACTTGTTCTCACCCATTGAGTTGGTCTTCTGTTGAAAAATATATTGTTGAAATTTAGTGAAACATGAAAATATTTATAATACTGTACAGTTAATATTTAATAACATTCCTCAAAAATATTCCCAGCTCTAGTTGAGATCCAGGTATAACTGTTTAGTCACATAGGCCTGCTATATGGAATGGAGATTAGGAAGATAGTTTAGAAGATTAGCATCCACATAAGCATGTAGAGAGAATTAGAAACCTGAGAAGGTAACGAAGTCAAAAGCATAAAATATTTAGATACTGTACATACAAACATTGTCGGTAAAAATGATTTCCTAACTTTATGTTTTATACAAATATAAAACATTTTCCATGTTATAAAATAACATGGAGATGAAAGGGAATACTTTCAAACAAGACCCACTTGAACAAGCAATTTCCTGGCTGCGATGATCAATTAATAACGCCCGAATCCCTTTCAGAGTATCATTAATTTGGGAGCATCCAAGAACCTTTAGACAAGAATAAAGAGTGGCTGTGTTACAATATACTCCGACAAACATGGGTGCTTCAATGAGGCCCCAGCACTGTTGTAAAGAGGTAATCAATTAAAATTAGCAGCGATTTGATTCGGGAGAAAGGTTGATATTATTTTGAACTCTTTTACAATAGCATTAAGATACAAGATAATAGATTAAAGGTAAAGATACAGACACATAAAAAATTTAATTCGTTCAAATGACTGAAACTTTTTGTGTAACTCCATAGCACACTCCATGTAAATTATAGTTGTCGTGGCTTGAGGATTGTGTTCCTTTCTGCGGAAAAGCTACGTTAATATCCCCTTTAGTGGACGCATGGTCTAAGGTGTCACTCTCACAATATACTAGATTGGTGGAAGTGAGGAGCTTGGAGATCGATCCCAATTGGGTGTTTTGAGGTTATTCTTTCCTAAATAGTTTTCCACTCTCTCTCAAAACAAATTTGGGTGTAATTCATCTAAATTCAAACTCCCTAATCCATACTACATTAGTGTAATTAGTACATAGGCATATAACCCAAACGGGTAGTAAGACGCGGTGCTAAAATAAACACGTTACAATTGGTTCTTTAAGAATCCCACCAGGCACACTAGCCTAAAGTAAATTCATGATGAAATCTTAAAACTCTTATGGTCCTCCTTCTATTTCTGAATTCCTAACCCTATGAATCAAAAAATATTAGTAAAGAACAAACCATTAAACTATAAATGCCCTCTTCTATATAAAACTGAATTTTTGGTTCGTGTAAACTAGCTAAATATAAAAATTATAAAGGAATTTTTATGGTTAGGTTTAAAAAAAAAGTATTAATAGTAATGCGCTATCGGTAGTGGAAATGATTAAACACTTATTTGGTACTAAGCCTTGGCAGTGTAATTATAACATTACTTACAATATTTTCCACCATCCAACCTTCTTGTTCTAGTATTATCTACTATTTCCCACTTTACATAATAATATGCTACAACTCTAAATCCTCGCATTTAGATGAAATTTTTGAAGGGGTACTAAAGTGTGTTCAAGTAAGTTTTGAATTTTTTTATAACATTTGGATTATTAAACTTTGGTTAAAATTAACATTGAAAGGATGTGCTTTCTCTAATATTTTCACTGCTATAAATATTTATTAATTAAATTTTAATGAATTTTTCCACCTAAATAAATATATTAAAGTAATTTACTTCGATAAATATATTAAGGCTGCTTTTAAAACAAAGGAAATATTAGGTCACCAACAATAACTACTTTAAAAACCAAAATTGATTTAATTAGAGAGTACAAAAAAAATAATTCAAAATTCTATTGGACACTAGCAACATATTCTAACAGCTGCTAGTGAATTAATAAAAAGGCTCCAAGCTTATGCCGCATGCGTGATTATATTTTTGAGTTATTTTTACAATATCTGCGTATAACCCGAATGGGTAGTAAGACGCGGTGCTTATAATAAAAATAATTTACAATATCAGAATAGGATATACAAGGATGTCAACTTTACAAGAACGCGCTAGGCAATGTAAGCAATACATCTTCATCTAATCCATATAGAGGAGGTAGGGGATAATTATAATTATTTTGATAGATTAGTGAAATCTGTTCCAGCGTACATCTGGCAAAGCTCACAATATCTCCCAGACATTGATCCATTTTCAGTGGCAGCAAACAAATGGAACAAAGTCTAAGTACCGAATAGCACATGCCAGTTGACTGGTTTGGTACAATCATCTGAAACATGTTCTAAACTTGAGTGATTATGTGATCTGATAGCGAGTGATTGATTGAGGATGGTTTTGAGAGACGTACAAACTCTTAACATTTTCTTTAAATTAATTTTTTATCAATTATAATTTAACTTTTATTGCTAAAAAAAATTGCACTCATGAATATCTTTAATAATTCGTTTAAATGAGAATATATAGTTGGGATAAACTGTCGTTATTATTTAAGGATGTTTTAATCAACAAAATCTAATTTTATGGTTGTTAAATTTGGCAATTAATCTTTTTCGCTACGTTCTACTAATCGTATTATTCACATATTTTCATCCCTAAGATCAATATGTAGAAGGAAAATTTTTAGGCGAAACTTACCCGCAATTGTGAGGGGAGAGTAGGAAAATATTTAATAAAATAACTTATAAATACACCCAATCAGTACCGTTAATTGCAAACTAGTCTAGATGAAAGATTCATTTAATCCACGTGCCCATCTATACTGATATAAATAAAAATGTCATGGAAATCTGTTATTTTTATACAAATAATCGTTTAAAGTTTTACACAAAAATAAAATAAAATTATAAAATAAATATAACAATTCTGATGTATTTTAGTGTAGATTATTTTATTTAATTCTTAATAACAACATTTCTTGGCGGTATTTGGAAATTAGTTACAAACCATCTCAGTAAATAACTTTAGTAATCAAAAAGATTATTCCATCCAATAACCTTTAGATATTAATTTCCGCTTGGTTTATTAAATAATAATTAGCATATTAAATGCATGCGTGTTACCAAGAATCAAAATTACGCTAACAAGATTTATATTTATTTAAATAATATTAAAATAGATGGCTGTGTAAACTTTGTTTACCTTTAAAGTTAACAAATGGAACTGGCTTGTTCCTACAATGGCTTATCTGATAAGATAGCGTCATTGTGCAATCATTCAAAGTAATGTGAAAAATTCTGTCTGTACCAATTTTCTAACAACCAAGTTAATCCTCACAGCTTAGTGGAGCTTGGTATAGTTACAGGGCTACGATTAATGAAGTAAAGTAGTTGCTTTCTCGGATGTATAAATTCTCACGGATAATGTTTACAAATGTTCACTGTATGTTTCTAGCCAATACTCTCATTTTCAAAATCATCCATTAGTGTCCCTAGCTCAACTGAAAGCTCTAAGTTGTTAATCTTAATTAATGACCATCAATCATTTAAAGTTTCCAAAGAATTCCCGTGGAGTAGGAGAAATTGATGTGAAGTGTTTATAGTGGAAAGAAGTTCCCAATGGAGAGAAGCTATCAGGCATTAATTATTAATTATGTGTTTGTCGATTTGTATTATTTTGTACTATTCTATTATTTATTTTGTCTTGGATAGAAAGTAGGTAGTCCTTTGTTGAAACCCCCCTTCTCAGCATAATCTGTTGTGAAATATATCCCAATATTTCATGTTGGGATCAAATACCAAGCGCACACTCGATTCTGACGTCCTCCAATGTCTTAGTATGGTTTTATCCTTCCCACCGCATCTTAAACCCATCCAGATTACCCGCATTAATCATTAATACACTAATGTGAAAGTGAAAGAAATCTAATCGGGCCGAAGTGCGCAAACAAACAAAAAACTGTTTCCTCATATTTAAATGGACCCGCTCACACCAAGACGATTTGAATTGGAGCTAAGAGTTCTTGTCGGAGGATATTTTCTTCGCTTTAAGAGCATCGGTAGTTTCCGGGTAGGTTCGAGGACATTCGGCAGATTAGTGTGGTACTGAGAAAATATTATATTGCTCATCCGTGCAGGTGTTAAGGTTCCTGTGTTTATTTGTAAAGTGAAGCTGCAAGTACTAGGTCTAAAGTCAAGGTCGTGGTCAAGGGCTGGTTTTGAGGGTTCAAACCCCACTATCCCCCCAGAAATTTTATGGACAAAATATAAATGAAATTGATTTATGGTTCAAACAATATCAAAATTAAGGTACAAGTACAAATTAGGGGGCTGTGTTACCATAAAAAGCACTTCATATAGCTTCTAGAGGTGTTTAATATTTAGAATTTGTCCTTGCCTTCAGCATCCAGGGGGGTTATGTTACTACAAAAAACATTTTAGAGAGCTTCTATAGGTGTTTAAATATATAGATTTATCTTAGGCTCCAGCAGTTTTCATGATAAACACTTTAGAGAGCTTCTATAGGTGTTTATAATATATATTAATATATATTATATATATATATATATATATATATATAATATAATATACATACTATACTCCTAGCCTCTGGGAGTTTGGGGGCTACGTTGCCAAAAAAAACACTTTATAGAGCTTCTAGAGTTGTTTAATATTTATAATTTGTCCTAGCCTTTGGTAGTTTGGGGATTTTGTTGCCATGAAAAAAAAATGTAGCTTTTAGAAATGTTTATCATTTATAATTTTTTGTAGAGACTCCAGTAATTGGAGAATGAGCCCATCAACGCCCCCCACCCTGAAATCATTGTCTGTCTACAACCTTGGCATAAAGATTTATCCACGATAAAAGAGATAAGAAAAATATAGCAATGTTGATATAGAAAGAATGCATAGGAGGAAATTAATAAAAATTTATAAAATAGCCCTTAAGTTTATTTTATTTTAGTGTAATATTACAGTTTAGATACAAGTATTTTGAAACAGCTTCAGCAATATTTGCTGTTGACTTACCTCTCGATCATATTTTGTGATGTAAATACTGTCAAAGTACCCTATCAGCAGCAACAACATTCAATATTGAAACCACTACACAAATTATAAAAAACATATATAATAAATTATGTTTAATTATTGAGTGCCAAGTAAACTAGTTAAAACACATGTTAAAGCATTAATGTTTTTAATTCAAAAAGACGTAATCACTGTTGATCGGTCTGGAACTACACCACTGCGGGGTGGTAGATCCCATCCTGTTGATTAAATACATGAATCTTACGCTTAACTCATGTGACTCAACAGTAGAGATACTATTATTACTATTATTATTAGCACCGCGTCTTACTACCCATTCGGGTTATACGAACTTACGCTAATGTGTAATGGTTGGGTGATTGTGAGATGAAATGGAGGACCTATAGTTTAACGTGTAATCCGAACCACGGTGGAGGCCTGGCATTCCCTACATTCACAAGATGTCTTGTCAGAGGTGAAGGAAGGGTTTGGTAATCAGATAAATCTGTGCCGGGACCGAGTATTGAACCCCGGACCCTCAGCACAGAAGTCTGACACCTTACCCCTAAACCACCAGGTCACCTAGAGAGACTATTGTAGGAGTTCAAAGTGATTTCGTACTGGTGGAGGCCCGATCTAAGAAACTAGCTTAGAGTTTCACGACCAACTTATAGTTAAATGACCTAGATAGAACTCGTGCAGTGAATCCACCATTTAGAGGCGTGGGCGAGTATCAGTGGAGACATACGGACAGCCCGGGTATCGACCCAGGTCCTGCTTACACTGATACGGAATGCTAAAACGACGAACTCACTTCGAGCCTATCTCTCATTCTAAACATATCTATAATCCTCTTAGTCTATGTTTATACATTTATAATACTCTTTCAAGTACTTTTTACAATAAAACGTCTTAAAAACAACTTCGACTCACTATTCTCAACTGTTCCTGAACCCTCCCTCCCTCCTGAAAATAAGCGTCTTAGAGGAGGCGGGCAGCAACAATTTATTTATATTTTGCTACATTATAATATCTACAATGTCATGTAGATATAACTGTGAAAAATTATATAACTTTCACGTTCTTATTTATATTCAAAAACCACTTAATTTTGACTTTCCTTTTAGCCTGAATGTAAGTTCAAACACCGTGCTTCAACTTGTTTAACCTAGGTGAGGTCGTTCATTATCACTTATAAGTAAATGTAGTCGCATTTTGGTGAAGAGAGAGTGAGAAATAACTTAGGACGAACCATTGTTCAGTACATCCGGTCAAGATTGAATATCTAGCCTCCTCCCTGACAAGTCAAACTAGTTGACATTTATTCTGAGGTAGGAGTGAGGGTGGGTGGGGAGAGTGTTAGCTGCTTGATAAAAAATAAAATAATACAATAAGATCATATACTTTATTATAATTAAAACACCAGAGACCCGTACCGGTGGGCACACGGTCTAAATTGTCAATACAATCTAGTCTGACATACCTGATGATGAGGAAGGGGGGGGGGGGGGGAAGAAAATAGAGTTTTACTTCCCCGTCGGGTATATTGATGATAGTTTTACTTGCATGGTTTACCACTTTTCTTCCACGTAAATTTGATAACATTTCCACTACATTAGATCTTTCTCGCCCCTAACCCATTCATATATTTAAAAGCGTATATTCCGGACGGGCAGTAAGATAGGATGGTAGAATACCATACCTTGGCTAATAGTGCCTGAGGCGACCTACCATTAAGACTAGAACATACACCCCTTAAGACCATTTTTCTATCTTGATCACGTCAGGTTTAAATCTCCCGACTGAATAAAGAACAGGACTCACCTCGTTGATGAGACAATCTTCCGAGGAGTCTCCAGATGTGAAGTCGACCTCGGAGCTCTGCGGTGGTCCCTGGAGACGGTCACGTGACCGCTTCCTCCTCATCCTGCCAATCACCTGTAAGCATGAACTTCTATTGAAATCAGTACTCGAAATGAGAGGGAAAAAACTGCCGTACACAGAAATTATATTTAATTAAAAGGGGGGTTTGGTAAATAAAGAATAAAGGAGGGGATGGTGAAAATAGGTAAGAAAAAAATCCCTCAATACATCCAGCCTAAATTCGTAGCCTCCTCCAACCTCCACAACAACAACAACAATGCATTCTATGTTAGAGTAACGCCCTGGAACATGCAACCACTGATGCATTATTTGCAAATATCTGTTAATCAGCACCAAAAAAAATGAGTAAGTGAATACATTAATTATAGTATTGCTTATAAAAAACACTTTAAAAAAATAAGCGTAGTGTTTTAGTTATAAGACAAATCAGAGAGCAGAATACTTTGATTAAAATTTATTTTTCATGTACGTAAACCTTTTTTTAACAACATATACCAATTACAATTTCACCTTAACTTCATAAATATATTATAATTGTACTAAATCAAGTGTGAACTATGTTCTATAGATCCATCCATCTCATTTTAAATTTGTGATCAAATAATTATTCAATAAACGCCACTAATTAGAATTTTAACCAAACAAATTAGTTATATGACTATTATTAATTTGATATATTTAATTATTTAACTAAGTAACACTGTTTTCTTTTGAACATAATGTAATATACTAATATTAATTTGGCAAAACTTTATTTGCACAAGTGGAGTATAATTATAAAAAATAATCTAAAAATATATTAACAATATTTTTTGGATGGGAAATAAGATTATTTTAAAAGCTATAAAACAAATATCTATTAATATATAGAATATATTATATAAATATATGTTTATATATATATTAATTGTATGGTCTGGCAAATCTCCTGAAATGCATTCATTTTTTCATTCGCTTTTAAGAAGCTATTAATCATAAATGACTTTAATAATACCTAGTATTTTATTTCCTCGCTAAATACAACAATAATTTAAAAAAACGAACATGTAGTTTTCATTTATTTATTATTGTATTTTGATAGATAAAAGGGAAATATTAGTCATGAATACTATTTCCTTGATTCCTAATAATATTATATTTAAAAATAATTTGGTGTATGTCAATTAATCTTTCAAGAAAAAACCACTATACTGATTGTGCTAAAATCTTTCATAGACACAGCTCAGACGTCCTATCAATATATAGGATAGTTCAAACGTACAGTACATCAAACATTTTGTTTCAATGTGGCATCTTAAAAACACTTATATTGAGGCTTTTTCTGTGGTGTTACTCTTTTATGCAAATATTGCTTCACCGATCATGTTTAAATTTTGTATGGACATAACTCTGACATTCGGTTAACATATAGGCTAATTAAAATATACTTGCTCAATTTTGTTTCGAGACTTCGAATAAAAAACACTACCTTTTGACCAATTTGTCAGCTCCTGATAATAGGATTTTTATTGGACCAACTTTTGCAATGTTCATAGATATAGATTAGATATTACAACCATCTTGACATTGACTCTGAATATTATAATATAAAACACATCCCGTGTTTAGAACATGTAATTGTTTAGTTCTATACATAACACATACGTATAGCATTATGCTCATTATGTAAGGTACTGTACATACAAACATCAAGAATAATTGCCATGCAATATTTAATAATATACCTACTCTCATTAATAAATTATCACTTACCTAAAAATAAATTAAATATATATCAATAGCATCCGAAATATTTTGAAAAGTGGTATGTTTGATGGTCTTCCTTATACTAAATTATTGTGATAAAACAAGAGAAATCCAGCCATAATCTAGTTCCTTAGATTATAACTGATAATAAATGGGCGTCAACACATCTTACTTAAGCTAAACCAAAGATAAAGTATTTACTACGAAACGTATTTACGTGGGAAAACTGTATCGTTGTTAACATTTAGCTACATTTGACACTTATTGTTTATTGCAGGCACTAAACATATCTGGATATATATTCCTGTATAATGTCATGATTACACTCTTAATTCGATTTCCCCAACCCCAACTCTCACATGGTAAATTGTATCTTAAAATATCCTTTAGGATACGAACACAAACCCTTTGTAAATTCTCGAAGTGTAAGAAATAAACTGCAGGTTATCTTTCTCGATCCATGATTGACTAAGGCTCAATCACTTTTATTGTCTTTCCACGCGTACTAAGTCTGTTAAGTTTAGAATTTAAAGTAGATTTAAGAAAATATTTTTTTTAAATAGAATGGGAAACCATCCTAATATATTCGGCCTGATTCACTCAAATCTCTCCATTATCGGGACATCAACTGATGACTAAGTTCGCATACCCGCGTGAGGAGGGTCTCACTTATTATTGTTAGATTCTAGTTTATTATTAACACTCTCTATATAGATCTTCTGTCAGTGTATACCTGGGAGTGTATTGTGTATTACGATTCTGTCACAAAGGGGTTAATATTGTATTTTGCAATAATAAGGATATGCTCAATATCAAAATAGGCCCTTCATAGCGTTGGCACGTGATTTTAACAAAATTGTAGTATGTATCTCAACTTTTGATTTTATGTTTTATAATGCTCATAGTTAGGAGTGCTAAGATATCATCTAGCTTTTCCAGGGAAGGATAGGTCTCTTTTTTGCTTATCTTTTAGTAGTAGCCATAAGTGATCAAATTAACTGACAAAGGGAAAAGTAGACTATTTATAAACATAGGTGCCATAGCTATTTTTATTATAGACCAGTGAACATTACCTGAAAACGTGGCCAAGGAAAGTATTTTATTTTTAAGGTTACAGCAAAAATTTCTATTAAATAAAATATGAATGACTATTAAAATAAATCCCTAGTAGTGATTCAAACCACGAACTTCTTATTCTGTCCTGGATACAATTTCATATATAAGCCCTACCCTACCAAGTTATTAAACACTAGCTGAATAAACTTAAATACATAAAAGTATTACAATAGGTGCAAATATATACACTATAAAAATAAAATATTATAAATATCTTCCATTCAGAACTTTAATGTATCGTCTTTCTTGGGACATGTCTTCCTTTACATTCTGGTATTTTTTTATTAATAAATTCTATGTTGCAGATAATAATTTAATGATATGAAAAAGTTAGCTTAACGTTTATAAACAACTAAATTATTTGAGATATTGAGAATGATTATAATATGATTAAAAAGGGTGGTAAAGTTGTATTAATGTGAGGACCAAAATTAAGCTACATACTGAATATAAATTATTTAATTCAAAAATGTAGTCGAAACCATTAAATTAAACATATAATTGTGTTTCATATGACACATTATTTTTCATAGACAATTTCACTTTAAACCAGTTTAAGTCAAAAAATAAATTCCCCGGTATTTCGACCTCTTTCGTTTAACCTCACAACCCTAATTTTGTAGAACTGTCGGAAGCCAAGAATATTTGGCTCTAAGTACTGAAAGCTGGACGTGTTCTACGGCTTGGCTCTCTTCCAAAAGGGTTGGTTAAAACCCTCTACTTTATCGTCCTACACACACTTAAAGGGATATGCCAAAACAATGCTCTCTTGATTCTTTGAAAGCTCCTAACAAACTTATTTGAATTTCAAAATCTTGAGGATCTCTATTAGCATAGGTAAATTCTTCAACCCTGATGAAGACAAATTTGTCAGCACTGACTCATACTTTTAAATCTCAGAGGTAACTTTAACTTTCACTTCAAGTTTTACTCATATTGAAATCTACACTTCATTAATATGTATTTTATATAGTCTACAAGTAAAGACGAAACATTTCTAACTAAATTCTGTAATTTTTAATACTGGGCTTCTTGTGTTACCCAATGAAAGAAAGCTCACGCTTGGCGTGAGATATAAAAAGCATAGTTTTTTGTATTTGAATTCCATTTTATATTACCTATATTTTTAATATCTGTTTTACTTTCCCATTATGTATATTGGCTTGAATTCAGAAAAAGTGTTATTTTATAATGTCATCTGTATATCTGCATTCCTCTAGATTTTAACATAAATGCTTAGTAAAATTGTTTTTTAATTGATATTGAAAATGTTTATATTCTAAACAACTGGTATATAATAAGTTGCAATAAAAGTACTCTATTTTAATTGTAATTTTGGGTTAAGTGTAAGAAAAGGCCTTAGCTTTGCCATTTAGGTCGAGTATTAGGCCTCGGCTACGATACGGGCGGAGAAAGACAAGCGGCAGGCGGCAAATGACAAGCGACAGAGTAGCAGAGTGGTAAGCGATAGAGCGACAGAGAGGCATAGCTCAAGTTTTTGTTTTTACTGTTTAATACGGTAAATGAAGTTTCCTGGTTATGATAGACAATAACGGCAGGGCGACACCGCTCGCCACAGGTTTGAGATATTTTATTTTTGTTTGCTGCTTTGTTTTCAGTCCAGTTCGCGATGTCATTAATGAACGATGTGACCTCAAAAAGAAAATCTTGCAAAGAAAGTAAATTGAAGACTGGTGAATTGCAAGTGCCATTTGGTCAAGTGAAATGTTAACTGTTAAAGTGAAATTAATTTAATAAAAAAAAATTCAAATCTTCGCATAAATTGACGGACATTGAAATTGAAGTCTGGAGTTCAGAGGTACAGTCGAGGCAATGCTTCTGGAATGATTGTCACAACGATTTTAATAACATGTAATAACTAGGAATCGGTGGAATGAGGTTGTATCAGCAATCCACCTGACTCCATGCTGGCAACTAGACGAGATTACCGCTTTGAAATGTGGGGGAATTACCGCTTTTATTGTAGCCGGCACCCCTTATCGCTTTGCTGCTCTACAGTTCTACCTCTCTGCCACTCAACGCCCGCCACTCGTATTGTACTTGGGGCATTATTTATTATTATTATTATTATTATTATTATTATTATTAATTCCAGATTATTATCAGGCACACTTACCGAATGAGCAATATTTACAGTTACACAAATTAAATTCTCGTATTTTTTTCCTCTTGACAAGATTATATTTTTATGAACTTTATCCGACAAGGACATGAATTTGGAACTTAAGTTCAGTCAGCGGCATGTATGTACACTTATTCACATCTATCAGGCTTGATTTTCCAGCCCGATATAAAAATGAATCATTGCGGAAATCGGGGGTCTTTAAAATGAAGAATTGTCGAGTTAACGGGTGTCATTTAAGTTTTAGGGCTACTCTAGTAATCAAATAAATGTGTGTGTGTGTGTGTGTTATATATATATATATATATATATATATATATATAAATCACTGCATCTTACTACCTGTCCAGGTTGTACGGACATTATTTATGCTAGTAGACTATGGATGAGAAAGGTAGAATGTCTAAGTAAAGGTACCCACATTCCCATGTGTGTAGGAAACCGTTTATGAAAATCCATCTTAAATCAAACCTAGACCTCCCCATCATTAGCAAACCAGACTATAGGAGCAAGCATTTAATCCGCTTGACCAACGATGCGGATGTGTGCGTATATAATCAGTCAGAAAATGTATGTTAAATACAAATACAAAAAAAAAACACAAGCTTAAACTTTAGATAAAAATAAACTATGGTTTAAATACTAAACATTTCATAAATGATAATGCTACTTCCACCGAAGCCGATTAAATTTAAACACTTGACATCCCTATATTATTACTTTGATTTAATTCCCATGATGTATTGCACGACCGGTTCGATATTCTCTACATTCGGAATGCCCTGGATAACAATAATCCTAAGGTTTTAAGAGGTGATTAAAAAACAAGAAAGAAATAGAATGATTATTATCTTCCAAAAACCAAATAAAACAAATTTCATCGCTGAATTAATTAGGCGTAAGCCACTTATGGTGAAAATATATGGCTGTCATCTTTATTGAGTATCCTACGGTTCTCTGCACACTCAAAATGTAGGAAGTTGGAGAGTTCAAACAAAAAATAAGTTAAATAACCTTTATTATTATTAAGTTATATTTGTTACATTAATGAATCGGCATAGATGGTCTTAGGGTAAAAATTCTCACCTTAGGAGCCACTGAGCAAGTTCAAACCAGGCGTGATTGACGGATTTTTACATAGAGATGAAAATCTTTAGCACAACTTTGTTCAGAAGGTATTAAAGCAGTTGGTTCCATGTCGATCATGGCATTTATAAGATAAATGTAAAGTAAATTATATAAGATAGAGTTCCAGCCAAATACATAGGCTCTTTCTCACTGCTTATGGAAATACAGTATGTAAAAAAAACGTAAAACTACCACACTTTCGAGGCTTTCCTAGTGCATGTGCTTTAACCCAGATGTTGCAGGAGGGTAACACAAACTATATCAAGGGTTGAGTGCCGTGTTAATCTGAATGAATGGAAAACAGATCAGGACTCCACTTCGGGTTTGTATAATCACTTATCTTTTTAAATTTAAATTAAAAATTTATATCAAATAAGATAATCTATCACTTAATCTGTAAATTTTAGATCCTCACTTGGCCCCTTGAGACAAAAAAAGTTCATTCTCACTATATTGTCTTATAAAAAATGAATCCTTATTTTAATTTTCAAAAATCTTAGCCTTTAAAATGTATCTGTTTCCTTTACATGATGGTTAAAATATTTGATTCTGATGACAAATCTTACAGTTAAATAAAAGTAGGGAAGATTCTTATTATTATTTAATAAATATTAAAGTATCCCTACTAAAAACATATATCCCAAATGGATAGATAAAATTATTAAAATAGAAAATTCTGTGAGATAATATTGGTTGTTGTCCATTATTTGCATTGAATCTTGCTACCTATCCGTACTATTAACATTAATTAAGCAAATATGAGGAACATAGAATTGTGCAAGAGATATATCCGTATTTGCGTGTATATAGTTACTCAAACCACAACCTCTCCATCACTGTAAAAACATACCAAACAAAATAGACGTTTGATCCGCGTGACTGCCAGTGCGGGTGGCTAATTTAAGTTGAAATTATTTAAAATTGATTTATATATATATATATAATACTAGATAGCTATTATTTATATATATATATAATACTAGATAGCTATTGCCCGCGGCTTTGCTCGCGTGGAAGTTGATTATATACAAATACGAAAATATACATATATATTTACAGATTAATTTAAAATATTACGTTACGTTGATGACCATAACTTGACCTCATATCAAAAATAATGCAAGTCCGATACAAACTTTCACCCCCTTTTTCATCCCTTATTAAATAAAATTTCCAAAATTCCTGAAACACGTATTTATTTGTTTTACGTCAATAACCGAAATACAAAATTTTGTTTATGTAACTTTCAAAATGACGGACTTTCATACATATTATCATACATATTATCATCCCCTATTTTGACCCCTTTGGGGTGGAATTTTCTAAAATCCTTTCTTAGTGGGTGCCTACATAACAAAATGAATATACAGTCCGAATTTCATGCTTGTAGCCTTGATAGTTTGCGCTCGTCGATGATGAATCAGTCAGTCAGTCAGTCAGGACATGTTATTTTATAAGTATAGATATATATATATTTTTTAATCTCTATCTAGAATCTTTATTTTATGTAGATTTATTATTATTATTATTTTTATTATTTTTATTATTATTATTATTATTAGCTCAGGTGGTACTGTGTCTCTCAGCTGCTCAAAGGGTCCCAGATTCAATTCTCGGCATGGCTGAATAATTTATCATTGGTGAAATGTGGGTTTACCCTTTCACATTGATGAAATGATGGTCGTGGGCTGGGTGTTGTGTCTGTTCTAGGTTTAAATTGGTATATAAGTTCATGTACTGATATAATCAGTCAGTTCATTAAGTGTTCGGGGACAAATCTTTTGGTTTATTTTCATGATATTAACAAAAGTAGGAAGTAGAGACAAGTTGTTATTTCTCGTGAGATAACAACAGAAGTAGGGAGATACAGGTTGTTATTTCTCTTGAGGTAACAAACTTAGAAAATAGATACATGCTGTTATTTCTTTTAAGGTAACAAAAGTAATAAGGAAAAACAGATTGTTAATTCGCGTAATGTAACAACTGCATCAAGGGCAAACATGTTCATATTTTTCTATTTGGTATTAGTTTTCGTGAAATAAAAGCAACAGTGGGAAGAATAAGGTTGCTACCCGCTTCAGTAGCCACATAGTCTAAGGCGCTACTCTCACATTAGAATAGACTGGCGATGATGGAGAGATCAAGGTTCGAATCTTGGTCGAGTGTACTGAGTTATTTCCCCAAAATTATTTCCCCTTCTCTCTCCACGCAAATGCTGCTACACTTCATCTAACTAAAGCCTTCCTCATCCTTAAAACTATTACCATAATTAGTACATAGACTTATGACCCAAACGGTTATGAAGACGTGGTGCTAAAAATAAAATAAAATAGGAAGTTTGTTAATTCTCTTGATGTAGCCACAGTAGAATTGTCTAGTGTCCGTTGAGCTGTAAATACCACCTACTATTTATCACACGTATCGATTTCGGACGGATGTATGGAAGTCACGTCACGTGCAATTGGCAGTTTCCAGCTCTGTATAAATGTACTGACATTTGTCAAACTGGAACACGCTTATTTACTGTGGCACATACAACGATTGAAGTGGAGACATTTATCAGGGTGTAATCGGATTTTCTCAAAATTCTCATCATTTTAATAAATGTATTCCTGTACTGTTTAGTTTATATTTAAAGACACCAAAATGTTTCAAGATATATTTTGAATAACTTTTACTCATGCCATTAAAATGGATATCAAACCATTTTAAAAATAAATTGAAACCTTTTTTACTCAAAATAATATGTGTGAAATAAAATAAAATTGAATCTTTTCAAGATATTAATTAATTGTAATTTTAATTGCGAATTGTGGTCAACTTTGCTGAGTTAGAGACGATGTTAATGGGTTCAATCCCTACCGGTGTTAACTGATTTTTCTTAAATGATATTACATTTTGAAACTATCAAAAAACCACACCCTTCACGTTTCGCCTTATAAGGGGTTGAATTTTGAATCCAAAAATATGTCTGAACTGTTACCTAAAAACCTTCCTGCCAAATCCCATCTTTCCGGGTCAAGCATTTTGGAAGAAATTGAAAACCACCCTATCTCTTGTCACCCCTAGGTGGTTGAGTTTTGAAAAAAAAAAATGTTATTGCCTGTTACCTAAAAAAAAAAAAAACCCAGACAAGTTTCATATTGTCAGCTTAAACGGTTTGAAAGATATAGGAAAACCACCCCTTCCTTGCTTTACTCCCTTAGAAGTTGGATTTAAAAAAATAAAATCTCTGAGCCTGCACTTAAAAGTACCTTCCTTGCAATTTTTCATCTTTCCAGATAAATCGCTTCGGAAGATCTGAAAAAACCACTCTATTCACGCTTCGGAAACTTACGGATTAATTTTTTTTATAATACAGTGCCTAAAAAGAAATGCCCTGCAAAGTTTCATATTCACAGTTCAAGGGGTTTAGAAGATAAGGAAAAACTACCCCCTCCACGCTTCATTTCCTTAGGGGTAGAATTTCAAAAAATTCCAAAAATACTTTGGCCTGTCACCTAGATAAACCTCTCCACCAAATTTAATCTTTTCAGTTCAAGTAGTTTGAAAGATACAGTAAAACCTCCCCCTCCCAGTTTCACACCCCAAGGGGTTGAATTTCAAAAAATCTTGGAAACCCCCTGTGCCGTTATTTAAAAAGACCTTAAATGTCAAGTTTCATTTTTCTACTTCAAGCACTTTGAAAGTTAAGAATACAGACCCTTTCCCAGTCTCACCTCTTTAGGGGTTGAATTTCAAAAAAAAAAAAATCAAAAAGCCTCTGTCACGTTATCTAAAAAGAACCTCACTGTCAAGTTTCATCTTTACAGGTTAAGCGTTTTCGAATATAAAGTTTAAAAATATTCCAACCCTTAAAGAGTTGAATTTCGTAAAACCTCTTCTAATCAAATATTTACGACGTAAAAAGAACCTTCCTGTGGAATTTAAAGATTCCAAGCCAAGGGGTTCGGTAGATACGGTAGTAAGTCAGTGAGTAAGTCACGGCTTTTGTCTATATAGATTTATAATCTGAAAATTGAAAAATGACACATGGAACGGGAATCGAACCCGGGACCTTTGGCTTAGTACGCCAATGCTCTTACCACTGAGCTATCCAGGAATCGTCCTGTGCCCATGGTCATTCTTCACTCATATTTTAAGGCAGAGTCTTTGATGGACGTGTGGAACTCGTCGGCTACAAATATGTGATTTTATTAAGATCACGAGCTATCAGATAACGCACCTTCGACTCGGTAGTTAGCTTCATGCTGCCACTTGTACAATTATTATAACTGTAAGGGATCGCATATTTAAGAATCAAATAGATGAAGCTATTATTTATGCTTTTTATTGAGGAATTCTCCATCAAGATATCATATTCTAAAAATTGAAAAATGACACCTGGATACTGGGGGTTCGATTCTCGTGTACAGGTGTCATTTTTCAATTTTCAGAATATGATATCTTGATGGAGAACTCCTCAATAAAAAGCAAAAATAATAGCTTCGTCTATTTGATTATTTATAGGTTTAGATTTAAGAGATGAATATGAATGAATGAATGAACTTATATTAATTTAAGTTTTCTGATGTAGAGAAAGGGAGGGAGCTTGGTGAAATTCCAGTGCCCTCCTCCCCCAATAGAAATGTAAAGGCATTCCAGTGACCTCTATAGCGATTTTCAAGGTTCTATGTTGACTGTAAGTATCCTATAGGCTTAGATTATCTCTGAGTGAGTTAATTAGTACTGATACAATAAGGGTTATCTAATCCTGTATCTCAAGCTTAAGCTATAGACTTCAACTTTGGAAAGATGACTAAAATAGTTCGTCCTAACAGGGCGTTAAATTTTTACGTTTCTCTCCTTCTTTTAAGATAAGTTAGAAATGAAGGAAGATGAATATATCTCCTTCCCTTGCTCATTTTTGAGAACCACGATGAAAAGTTCGGATTTCAAATGTTATCCTTGATTTATATCCCAAGTACAAACTCTATGCCAATTTTCAAGGTTCTATGTTGATTGGAAGTACCCTATAGGTATTTATGATTAGTGAGGGAGGGTGTCAGTGAGTCCTGAGGAAATAAGATTATTTAAGTCCTATATCTCACCAACAGCTTGAGGTATAACCTTCATCTTTGGAAATATAACTAAAAAGTTTGCCTTAACAGGGTGTTCAATTTTATGTATTTTTCTATTAATCTTTGAAGACAAGTTATATGGGGTTAAATGTGACCCTTTCCTCGCTCATTTTTGGGAAGCATGTTGAAAATTTTATATTTCATAAATTATCCTTGGTTTATATACCAAATACCATCTTCATGCCAGTTTTCAAGGTTTTATTTTGACTGTAAGTAACCTATAGGTTTTTATTATGTGAGTTAGTCAGTGAGTACCCAAATAAGGATTTATTTTAAGTCCCGTACATCACTAACCACTCAAGCTAGCTTTAACTTTGGAATATAATCTAAAATAGCTCATCTTAACAAATGTTAATTTTTTACATTCCTATCATTATTTGGAACCGAGTTAGAGAAGGGTAAATATGTCTTGAATTGTATCGTGTGAATGGTGTACGGCATTGCTGGATAACTTGTCTGGGGCACTGCCGTGCACCTTGATATCTTATTAACCTACTTTTATAGTTATTAAAACACTTAAGTGAATATTATGTTTATGCTTTAGATGCAGATCTTTCCGGAAATGTAACCACAACACAAGTTAATGCACTTTGGCGTTACACGACTGAGCTACCTTATAGATACCAGGACCACCATAAATTCAGACCCTGAAGAAACCGGCCCTGATCCTGCGTCCCAAGCAGCAGAGTCACCTGCGTCACCACCATGAGAACCATTGGGGCCCTTTCTTTGAGGAGGAGGACCATAATATCTCCACGGGCCACCTTGCCATGGCTGTCGAGCTCGGAAGTGCTTTGCATCTCAATTGCAGGGTGGCCATGTTGCAGGACAAGACGGTGAGGGATTTACCTTGGTTTTATATAGGTAGTTGAACACACCTGAGTTGATGGCATTTAGTACCTTATTAATAAGGCGGCCGTTGGAGCACGTCTTATTCTCTACTTTTCTCCATTTAACGTTTTTAACCTGAATTAGTACTAGAAATATAGTTAATATACTCGTATGTAAGTTATAGAGCTAGCCAATGGATATGAGTACATAAAGGTTAAAATTATAAGTACAATTTTTTTAGCATCAAGTCTTACTACTCTTTTGGACTATACGCTAATGTAGTACTAATTACGCTAAAGATTCTAAGGAATAGAAAGTTTATGTTTAGAGGAAGTGTAACCAAATTTGTGTAGAGGAAGAGTGGCGCAGATTTTTTTTTTTTTTTTTAAATCAGCCTCAGTAAATCCGACCGAGATTCAAACCTCAATCTCCACGTCATCGGCAGTTTAGTCTACTGCAAGAGTAGCACGTTAGACCATGTGGCCACTGAAGCGGGTAGGAGTAGGCTACAACTTACTACTATAATAACAAATATATATATATAACTTTTTAAATTCAAAATTCTTCACCAAGAAGGCAATGGGTAAAAAAAAATGTTGACAGCCAAAATTCCCATATTTCAATATAGCTTTAAAATAATGTATTATTTCATAAAATACGCATTTTATCTAAACCATAAACTTTTTAATTGACAATCATATTTAGAGTAATAAAAACACTCAAGGATGTGAACCCACACGTTCCGCTGTCGTTAGTGATGATAGTGCCAACGTTTGCAGAGAGAGGATAGCATGTGGTCAGCACAATGAGCACTTTGGTCACTAATTAATCTCAGTTTTTTGGACCAGAGATGCTATTGTTTTTTTATTCAAGTAGCTTCTTATTCGTTCTTGCCAGGCTGAGTTTGACTCTTCTCCAGACCCACTGCTATACAGATGAATTTTGGAAATGGTGAGGATTAAACCCAGATCTCTGGATCGGTAGTCAAAAGTTCTGACCCCCCCCCCCCCCCCATTCCACAGACGCGGTATATTTAGAGGAGTAATAGTTATAAAAATAAACTTATGTTTTTGATCAATTATGAAATTGCAAAGATACAAATTTACCAGACAAGAATAGACCTACCAAGAGAAACGACAAATAAATTAATTTTATTCACTTTAAAAAAAAGGTTCTTACTTAAGACGCTCCATTCCATTATTATTTTTAAAATAATATCGTACTGAAATTTACATTCATTGATAAAATGGAATTGAATATCCATTATATAAAGTTTCATCTCTTTTTTCTTTCCCTTCCATTGCTAGAAAAATGTAGTTATATAAAACAATCTTATAAACCTTTTCACATAGTACATTAAAGTTGGTGACAATATTTTCAAAAATCATTTATCAGTTAATATAAAACCAAACATTAATATTATACTGATATTAAACAATCTTTATATATGGATTTTAACAAAATTTCTATAGTAGTATTTAGTAAAAATGTAAACTTTTATAATATAAACATTGTTGTAGAACGTACTGGAAATAAGATCAACTAGTCTACCAAAGAGCATAAATGAAATTATATAGATTGTTACAAAAACATATCAAGAACAAAGTATCAGCTTTGTCCACCAAAGAATATAACAATAAACTCCAACTTTCCAGACCTCAATTTATTAAAAATATTTAAAATAAAAGTTATTATTTTTAATAGTATGAATTACAACTTTTCAATGGCGAGTTATTTCGTTTTTCAAAAAGTTGCTGACATATGATATAAATTAGATGATTCCCTTGTGTAAATTATCTTCTTAAGTAATATTTTCCCGTGAAAAATGGTATGCCTCATTTTGTTTGTAATGAGAGCAGATTTTGAGAACATTGCTTTTTTGGCCCTTAAGGGGGGATTTAAGTGCCTTTCACTCAAACACTCTACATCCTAGCCTTGTGCATGATCAGAAAACTTGTATTTACACACCATACATTCGTCCGATTTATCAATTATTTATCAGAGGACGTCCTTTTCATACATTAGGCTAACACAAACCTACTAATGACTCTATTTCGGTGCTTGAAATTACATAAAACATTTTATGAAACAGTACAGGTTGTTACATACTAGGCCAATACAGTTAATTAAATTCAGAATATTGTTTATATCACAAATAAACAAAGAATTTTTATATACATGCATAAAGACTGAACAGGTAATAAGACGAGTTGATAAGAGTTAAAAAATTTAAAATGCTCAACATTTTATACTTTTCTTTTGACATCGCATGCAATTAATAAATAAAAATTTATTTATTCCTTCAATTAATTGAAATCCACTTCGGTGGTTGATTGTTCTAAGGCATCACTATTTTAACAGACTGTAATGCCGATTACGAGATCAAAGCTCAAATCCCGGTCGGGTGTACTAATAGTGGTTTCTTCTAATTGGTTTTCCATCTCGCGCCATGAAAATTCAGGTACTCATCCTTAAAACTCAACCTCGCTTATCCCTACTACATTTACGTAATTAGTTCTTATTTGTGTTAAACAAACGGGTAGTAAGACACAGTGATATAAAATGATGACAAATGATAATATGAACACAGAAATCAAATCCGGGGCTTTTGGTTTCACGTATAATTTCTCTACCACAGAGTCATCTTGGCTCGTCTCGTAGACATGGCCACTTTTTCTAGTTGTATTGAATTTAAATCGTGATAACTTGTTTTTAGACTCTCTAAAATAATATCATAATTTTATTTTAGTGATTATAAAAATAAATTAAAATATGTATTTTTATAAAAAAAAAAATCTTGTTTCCTCTTTAATAGATTAAATAACTGATGTGAGGAATTGTGTATATCTGTATACATGTTGACAAAAATTGACGCACACATAGCAAACTATCAAGGCACCCGTGGTTTTTTTTTATCTTCCTTAGGTCCACCTTTTTGAAGGCATGAATATTTAAGACAAACTAATGAACTATTTTGGCTGAGCTATATGCTATGAGATTATCATATGCTTTTAGCTACACCAAATAAATACAAGGGGCATCTTATTATGGCTACCAAATATTGAAACTAATGTCTAGTCTAATAACTAGTCTAAAATATTTTGTAACAGCATAAAAAAGTTATGTTGAAAAGTAACAAACAATTTTTACACAACTAATAAACTATAAGTGCTGACACGAAAAGGAGGTGATTGCAGTCCATAGCTAAAAACCAGGCCAGTCCTCCGGTTTAAATATGAGGGGCTTTTAAGCCCTCGGGACTGACTGCGGGAGATCGTAAGCTGGGATATCACGCTGCTTGTCTCGGAGCCTCACGGACTAAGTTGTCGGATTCACCAAGTACCAATCGGGGCTGCCACTCGAGCTCAGGGAACCAGTTTCGACCTCCATGCAGTGACCACTTAGCTGTCAGTCAGGCCATAGGTAAAACCTTATAACACCTCGTTCGGTCACTCGCTTCTCTATATTCACTAAGGTCCTAATTTTAACTTCACTTATAAAATCACATTTGTGTTAGAATAATAGTTAAATAAACCTTTAAAAACCAAGTCTAACGTCAATCACGAACCCACACAAGTATCTACATCATCCCACCCGCCTCGGTGGCGTAGTTGGCTAACGCGCTTGTCGCGTTGAGCTCGACTGCTGAGGACGAGGAGATCGAGGTTCGAATCTCGGTCGGGTGAACTGAGGGTGTTTTTTCCTAAATGGGTTTCCACTCTCCCTCCACGCAAATGTGGGTTCACTTCCTCTAATTAAACCTTCCCAATTCCTAATCCATTAGTGTAATTAGTACTTAAAGCGTACAACCAGAACGGGTAGTAAGACGCGGTGCTAATTATTATTATTATTATTATATCATCCCCCCTTATCGTCGGCTAAAGATATCCTGACAGATATTCAGGCCCATACAAATAGTACGTACACAGATGAGAGGGAGGTGACATCTATTTATTTATGTTTATTTTAAACAATTTTTATTTTTAGTGTCTAGCTGCAAATAGAATACTCCCTATATCGATAAGCCTAGCTAGACGCTTTGTTTCATTATATCTTAGCCTAAAAACAAAGATATTTGATTAATTTAACTTTGGATACTACTGAATTTTGAACTATTTACATTGAAAAGCTTTTAAAAAGTATATATTAGCTGTAATATTTATGGATGTAATAAGGCTAAAATTGGCGGAGGAGTCATGAGTAGTAATTTTGTTTTTACTTATTTTATAGTGCCATATCTTACTTCCCATTAGGGTAAAACGCGTATGTACTAATTACTCTAATGTGACTCCTAATCTTGTCTCACAGACCCACACCTCAATGATGAGTCCGATCTTCTAACTTCATGTATATCCTTAATCGCATGATAAGTACGACCATCCAGCCTCCATATCTTGCCTCATAGCTCCTCTACTACATGATGACTCGGATCTTCTAAACTCATAACTCCTCATCTCCACAACCTTCTAGCCTCCTTATATCACTCCTTATCTCTTCTACCTCCATGTGTCATCTAAAATCTTGTCTTCAACATTCTAGTCTTCTTCTATTGCCTCATAGCTCCTCTACTACATGATGACTCGGACCTTCTAACCTCATAACTCCTTATCTCCACAACCTTCTAGCCTCCTTATATCACTCCTTATCTCTTCTACCTCCATGTGTCTTCTAAAATCTTGTCTTCAACATTCTAGTCTCCTTCTATTGCCTCATAGCTCCTCTACTACATGATGACTCAGACCTTCTAACCTCATAACTCCTCATCTCCACAACCTTCTAGCCTCCTTATATCACTCCTTATCTCTTCTACCTCCATGTGTCTTCTAAAATCTTGTCTTCAACATTCTAGTCTCCTTCTATTGCCTCATAGCTCCTCTACTACATGATGACTCAGACCTTCTAACTTCATAACTCCTCATCTCCACAACCTTCTAGCCTCCTTATATCACTCCTTATCTCTTCTACCTCCATGTGTCTTCTAAAATCTTGTCTTCAACATTCTAGTCTCCTTCTATTGCCTCATAGCTCCTCTACTACATGATGACTCAGACCTTCTAACCTCATAACTCCTCATCTCCACAACCTTCTAGCCTCCTTAATCACTCCTTATCTCTTCTACCTCCATGTGTCTTCTAAAATCTTGTCTTCAACATTCTAGTCTCCTTCTATTGCCTCATAGCTCCTCTACTACATGATGACTCAGACCTTCTAACTTCATAACTCCTCATCTCCACAACCTTCTAGCCTCCTTATATCACTCCTTATCTCTTCTACCTCCATGTGTCTTCTAAAATCTTGTCTTCAACATTCTAGTCTCCTTCTATTGCCTCATAGCTCCTCTACTACATGATGACTCAGACCTTCTAACCTCATAACTCCTCATCTCCACAACCTTCTAGCCTCCTTATATCACTCCTTATCTCTTCTACCTCCATGTGTCTTCTAAAATCTTGTCTTCAACATTCTAGTCTCCTTCTATTGCCTCATAGCTCCTCTACTACATGATGACTCAGACCTTCTAACTTCATAACTCCTCATCTTCACGACCTTCTAGCCTCCTTATATCACTCCTTATCTCTTCTACCTCCATGTGTCTTCTAAAATCTTGTCTTCAACATTCTATCCTCCTTCTATTGCCTCATAGCTCCTTACCTTCAGATATTAGCATGTTTACTCTGACACTCTTCATCATATCGCCTACATGTAGAGTTTCAGTCCTCCCAGGTTTTATCAACCCACCTCAGTGTATTTACTAATATAACACCTAAAAATCAAATTTGAAAAAAAATCACGAAAGAATTTATACTGCAGCCCCAGGGACAGATAGACATGGGTACTGACAGAATTGTGAGATACTCTTCTTTACGTACAGCAGCACATAAAATGTCAATGTTAGTCATAATCTTAAGGTTTAAAATGTTCATAATTATAATATTGTATTTATATTATAGTGAAAAAAAAGGAAATAAGTTAATCGAAGTTTAATTACCTTCCACTTTGTTAATATTGGGAACGTTAAATTATTTATAATAGAAGTTGTGGAATCATTAAATTTTTCATTCTTTGATTTCTCACATATAACTGAGTGACTAAGAAAATATTGTCGGTTTGAACATTTTAAAGTAAAGTTTACTGTATGTGTTTCTGAAATAAAAAGTAAGGTTTTTCGAATTATGTATGTATTTGTGATTATGTTTAGAATTTATGGCTAGTTGTATGAATGGCTATACTAATAACAGTTGGGTGAATTAATGGGTTTGTGAATGGAGGAATGGACAAACCTAATAATAATTTAAATGCTGGAAATTTGGTTTTAATTAAAAGTTCACACCTTTTTAAAACATCGGTTATTTAATAGATTAATACATTGAATAAGGGTGAGGAAAGTAATTTTGATGAGATGCACCCAAAATTAACGTGGAAAAGGGGATGAGAAAACCACGCTCACAATAGTATGGACTGCCATTGATGAGGATACTTTAGTTTTAATCCTGGGCTGGTGTACCTTGGGAGTTCTTATACATTCTCTTCGCGCAAATGGGGGTGCGATCCATCTAAATTAAACCTTCCTCATCTCCTTGCACAATAGTATAATGATTTAATATGAGTAAAACCTGAACGGGTGATAAGCTACGATGACAAAAATTAATATTGTTAATTAATTCCTACTAAACAACTAGAGTAGATGTCAATGGTTCATAGAAATATGATAGAGTTGAGTGTTAATAAAAAATAATAGAATTTTATCAATTCATAACGTATGAATTTGTTTTCCGCACTCCTTCCCTTTCCCCACTCTCAAACATTCCGGTACTCTATATCTATTACATTTGTCATCATCATAATAGTTATTGTATTTCGTATATTGCACAATACAAAGATAGGAAACAAGGTCATAACTGTTTGTAGTTCTTTTAAGTAAACATTTTATTTATATAACAAGCTGTAAATAAGATTTATAACACGTGAGAGAAATCCCGCATGCCTTAAATAGTTTCACACCAATATGAACGCTAGAAGAATATTTTTTATCAGAACACACCAATGAAAATATTAATAATCCACATAAATATTGTCTAAAATATAAACACGCTAAGCAAAGAATCACAAAAGATCAGCGCTCCCTTGGTTGACCATATAAATGTCGTGGAAGGACTACCTTGTAAAAGTTGATAGCGCTATCAGCGCAACTCCTAAGAAACGTCCATATATTGAACTATTAGAACTGTTTAACCGACACCGAGCTAGAGTTGCGGTGTTGTAATATCGGAAAGTTTGGTCTGAATAAGGGATGGCGGGTGTGAGCTAATCTGTTGTTTACGTGGGTCAAGTTTCTTGGAAGGGAGAGGCTAGAGTGTGGCTTTTACAAAAGACCACACTCCGCAGAAATATGCTTTTTTATTTTTAGGTTGAACTCAAATAATCAGTTGTATGGTTTTCTTTATATTTCTTACCTAGTGGAAGAAAACATTTTCATTCGACTTTCTCGTATTATACTGGTTTGCTGGTGACGAGATTGGGGTTCAATTCCCAGTAGAGTGTACTGAGGGTGTTTTTTTTTCTTAAAACGGTTCCAAACACGCAATTTTTATTTATTTAGTTTTAGCAACATGTCTTACTACCCGTTCGGGCTATAAGCTTATGTACTAATTACTTTAATCCGTTAGGCATCAGGAAGGTTAAATTAAGAGGAGATGCATCCGTATTTTCGTGGCGTGAAAGTGGAAAAATATTTAGGGAAAAACCACCTGAGAGCACCCGACTGGGATCGAACCGTGATCCCCGTCTTCAGCTAATCAGTTAAACATGGCGGGCAACACACACTATTATACTGGATTGCTGGTAGTGGGGAAATTGAATTTCAAATTCCAGTCGGGTGTAACAAGGTTATTTTTCCTTAAAATGGTTCCCCACTCTCAATCTATGCAAATGTAGATACATTCAATCTAAAATGCCACATTCACCATTCCTAGCTCATTAGGGTAATTTATGTATGTGTATAACTCAAACGGGTAGTAATTTGCCATGAAAAAAATACTATTATGATGACTACAAAGAATGTTGGCGATTCTTTATTATTGTCGTGCGAGGGGATTTGTAAAAAAATATCTTTTTGAGGAGATTTTAGGGGATTGACTCCAAGCCAATGGAAAATATTTGAAAATAGAATGTCACTAAAAGCTATTTGGGGTGTCCCTTAAGCATTTAGAAATAATAATAGATTGTTAAAGAATCTATTTGAAGTTTGATGCAAACCATCTTTCAGTTCCAAACTCGAGTATATAAGAGGAGAGTTAAAATACTGGAGGAAGGCACATTTCGATGGGGGGAGGAGTGGAGGAGAAATAGGTGGTAACACCCCATCCTATCAACCCTCCCCCCTTCTCATTTCACCCTCAATGAGTAACATTAATATAAAACTATCGACAGACACACCGTAGAATGTAGATTATTTCCTCAGCGTATGACTAAACCCAAGTTATGAGGAGTGAGGACAGTGTCTGAGAGTCACAATGGTTACTTAATTTTCTTTAAAAGATTCATACGTCAAGTCATGTAATTACTTATGATGGAAAATATCAAAATACAAATAATAATAATATTAAGAAGAAGATGAATGGTAATAGAAATATCCTATCAATTGGCATACAAGTTTTTTATTTTTTAAACCTTTCTTTCATGGACATAAAAAATTGGGGGTCAGAGGTCTGTACCCCCCTTGAAATTTGTTAGAGCCCTTAAAAGTAAGGTGGTTGGGGTGGACGACATATATACGTATAAAATATAAATAAGACATTGTGGTTTTACTTTTCATTTTTGTATTACATCAGGCAGATTCTAATTATTATTATTAGATCATTATTTTAATATAAACTTAGAGATGCACTAAAAATTCATATTGTAAAACTAGCTTTACCAATATTAGCTTGTAACATGTAGAAATTATTTTATAATACGTAATAATATAGTGTAGGTAGGTTGAATTTAGAGGAAGTGCACCCACATTTGCGCGGAGAGATAAGAGAGTAAACCCAAAAGGAAAAACAACCCTAAGTGCATTACTATACAGCTATGAAATTTGTTAAGATTGTTGCTAAAAAATTTCAATATAACGTAAAAATAACTTAATTTGAATTAAATAGAACAATATTTATAAATATTATAAACAAATCTCTAATCAATTTTAACACTTATAGAGGCTAAACAAACATTGATATTTGTTAAATTGTCTACATTTCCTCCAGGGACAAGCTACGGGCAGTAGCTCAACAAACAACATAGCTAATCCTTACAGCCTTTCTTGATTCATATGATTCTTAAATAAATTTTAATAAAGTTCCGAAAATGACCTTTCAGCTGTTTCTATTGATTTTACAGAAAAATATTACATACATTTTTTGTACAGCATAAATTATGCGCAATAGAGTGACTATTGAGTAATTTTTTATTAAAATATTAGATCCTTACGAAACAAAATTAGACTTAAAAGACAACGCTTTCATCTCTTACCAAATTAATTTTGGGTCGGTGGACCTGCATGGTGGGCCCTATTTTGGGCGTGGGCATGCGGCATTATGCTACCATCCTATAGTTACACCACTGAACAAAACTTTACACGTTTAAACATATTTTAATCTGTCTAACACCCGCCTTGGGGCCCCATGGTCTAACGTGCTACTCTCGCAGTAAACTAGACTGCCGATGACGGGGAGATCAAGGATCGAATCTCAGTCGGCTGTACTGAAGTAGGTTTTCCACGCTCCCTCCCCGCAAGTGTGGGTACACTCCCAATGAATGTAACCTTCCTGATCCCTAAAACCATTAGCGTAATTGTTTAAAACCAAAACCTATTCACAAATTTTCTGTTTATTTGACAAACATTCGAATCTGGCCAATTTTCCACAGGAACTTTATATCCTACCGAAAGAAAATATTCTGACCAGATTACATAATATTATCTTTATATATATTATATATATAATGTAAATAAAAATATAATATATTATTATAAAATACATATTATATATACAGAAATTTAATTTGAAGATAGCATATAAAACTATTTTCTGCAAAAAGAAAAATTTAATTTTTAAAAATGGATAATTTGTATGAAATAAATATTACATAGGTAACCTTTATTGCTTCTACTACAAAAAGTATTAACACTTACTCAAAAATAAGTATTTAAAATTACAATAAAACATATAAAAATATACTGCAAGAAAAGATTTATCCCCTAATTGTATGGAAAATATCTATCAATTCTGACCAAAAGTGATAGACAGGCTTATACACAAGTTTCAAATTGAATCATGATAATTTTATAATCTATGTGTCCCTTATCAATAACTTTTGTGTCAGGGTTGTTCATAATATCTACATATCACTAGCTATTTTATAATTTTAGCTACACACAGTATATAATAATGGATGCATTCTACAGCTTTATACATTCAAAGTCCATCAAAACTTCTGCAATGAACACACATAAAAATATGTTGTTTTTTTATTAGGGACATGTGCTACAAATCTTGGTTGAATCTTGGCCGCTTCAACTGAGGTTTTTCCTAATGATTGCTCATTCCCTACACGCAAATGTAGGAACACTTTCTCTAAATTACCGTATTTATTATCCACCTACTTCATTATTGTAAATTTACGGATAACATGAAGGTAATAAGTGAAGCATTTCTGATATCACAAGAAAAAGAATGGCATGGAACTAATCTTTACAATGCACATTCTTATATGTGTTGAGTAACATCCTCATCTTAGCATTTGTGCTACCCCTCTCCTTCCTCTCTAAAGCTTACATTATTTCCATTTCTTTGACTTGGCATGCTATGGCACCCAAGGGCTGCAAGAAAGTAAAAATTATATTTGTGATTAATTTATTTTATCAAATAATAATTGTCAAAATGAAATATGGACCTGTGTTAATTTTATTGATTTTAAAATAGTGGTGGTCAAGGCATGTTCACTAATGCCTCCACTTCCCTTTCATTATCCACCTTTACAATAGATATCAAAATAGTTTCAATATATTTATCTATTCTTACAAGTGTATTTCTTGTTAAAATTTCCAATAGTCCATAATGATTCAGATAGCCCTGTATTATCAATACCAAATTATTGACTGTTTACAGATCAGATTACCAAAGGTAGGGCTAAAGTGTTTGAATGGTACGGTTGATTTGTCGACGAAGTTCCATTTCTCTGTTATTTGCCAAATTGAAAAATTCCCGTTTAATATCTGCCTGGTCCAACTCGGGAAGTTTGACATGGTCTCTAAAATGTCTTAAAAAATGTCATTTTTTATTGGGGTGGATCTCATTATTAATTGTTTCTCAGGACTTCATAAAATGTGTTTATGCTATCGTTATTGCACAAGGGACAGGTTGTTTTTTGATGTATTTGAATTTGATGATGTTGACAGGGATGGAGAAGGCGTTTAAGCAACGGCCAAATCCTCCTCAAATCCCTCTGGATTATCTTTACTCAAATTGTGGATTTGTCTGAGTTCTGTAACAATATATTAGGAATACAATTTGCAGTATTAAAAAAACGGTTTAGCCAATTTATATATTAAATCGAAAGATGTTAATCCAATTAGAGTGTAATTTAATTAAACATGAAATATGACTCACTCTCTTTCTTGTAAGTGATGTTTGAGAAATTGCATTTGATCCTCAAAACACGAATTTCTACTTTATTTTGCTGCTTGTCCGCTCGTTTTTTTCTTCTATGCGAGGCTCTCCTAAAGTAGGCACGCAACATTGTCCATTTAGATTTACAATCTTCAACTGAAACAAAATATTAATACACAGAAAGATTTTAATGTGATGTTCTATTGCGTTCATACTATTATTCCTAGAGACCTATAATATATTTTTGGAAAATCTGATAGTATTAAATCTATTTCTATTGTTTTCTGATTTAATTCTAAACTTTACATAGGGTGTCATTCCTGCTTACCAGGAAATATATTTTTTGTTTAAATATTTTGTAGACAAAAGTTATGAAAAGGCTTAATCTTGTGTGAGGATTAGGAGGTAGCTAAAAGTAAATACGCTTACGTGAAAGAAGAGTCTAATAATAGTGAAAAATCAAATGTATAAGCCACACTTGGCCAAGATTCGAATCACGACCGCCGGCATTACAATATATTGCAAGATTGTGGCCAATACATGACCACTTATGTAGGCTATACATTATTTTATTTTAACAAATTAACTTTCATTCATATACATTATTACTGTAAAATAGATTAATAAATTATGTTTTTACTTCAATCTAAACATAGACCATTAATATGGATTTTAATACGAATACAATTACCGTTAAAAGTACGTAAATAAAATGTTAATGACAGATTTATAATAAATGTTATAAATAGATTATTGGCTACCTCAATTTTTTTAAATTAATTTTCTACCACAGCGTCCTTCTACCCTTTCGGGCTATAAGCTTAAGTACTAATTGCGCTAGGAATAAGTAAGGTTATATTTAGAGGAAGTACCCGCATTTCTGTATAGGGAGAATGTAAAACCATTTAGGGGGAAACACTCTTAGTACACCCTACCGAGAGTCGAACCTCTATATCCCATCACGGGGTAACTGTGTTGGACCACGTGCCAACCAAAGAGGGTTACTTAAATTTGAAGGAATGTGTTGGTAGGTAGAACATTATATTGAATGTTGTTAAATGTCTTTAAAAAGTCGTTACTTTCCTCTTTTATTCAGTGTTTTCAGCTATCTCCTTCCAAATATTTTCTTTAGTGAAATTATCATCATAATATTTATGCTGCAAATGATATAAGCATTCATACTCTTGAACCAACATTATTAAGTTTTCTTCATCCATAGTTTTGGTTTATTGCACACAGTTTTGTTAACAATGTTGGAATGTTCCGCAACCAGTATCAGATTGTAGATAAGAACCTTCGTGAAGGTTCGCCGCTTGCCGGAAGAGCCTAAGTAGGTGAAACGACACTAAGAAGACATTAAGGCGACACCATCTACATTCACACTGATAGGTCTGTGGTGGGACTGTGTTCGTATCGTGCTGGACCGTGACCTTGGAAAATCACTTTTGAAACGATCCAAGACTACATAGTCCCAGCACGGTCCTCGCACAGTCCGAGCAGTATGAATCAAATTTAATTAGTGGATTTTTTCAAACCATACTGGACTGAGCTTAAGAGTCTTATTAGGTATTCACCAATAGAACTAATTATTAAAGTTAAATTATCATTTCCTACATTTTTGTAGTAGTTTCATTGGGAAAAGTAATATGGACGTAACTTAACTGAACCCAAGTTCACTAGAATTAAATTTATAAAACCAGAGCTTTAATTTACTTACTAAATATTATTGCAAAATGTCCTTATCTTTTTAAAAACTAAGTTGCTCTAAATTGCATGTGCATAATTTCATAAACATAATAAATAATCTCATAAAAGATTAAGAAATAACATCACAAAATCAATACTTAATTTAAAATGATTAATAAATATCGTCAAGATTAAGGTATAACCCCACAAGACCTAACCTAAAATACAACCTTATAGGACCTATCTTAAGTGATCCTTTTAATTTTAAATTCATTTGACACCGTTAAATATATAACTCCACTTATGCTGCGGGATTACCGTGGGCTATTGGGGCAATAATGTGGATTTGTAGCCCCTTTTCGTCCTCCAGGAAAAAAGCAGGCATGCAAAGTTACAAAAATAAAGAAAGAATGAATACAGAGTGAGTAGATAGGACTATTAAAAACGAATATATTATTAGATAATGTATCCGCTCATATTTCCAAGCAACCCATTCTGCATCATTGTGGTGAGCCAAAAAGGAAATACCAAAAAATGATGAATAGCAAATTACTAAACAACATTTCCAGGAAGGTGTGTATACCACTTAGCCAAATTGAACTAAAGTTGAAGTCAACAAGTTGTAAATCCAATAGATAAACATTAGTTTTATTTATAAACAAAGGATAAGTAATAACCAAGAGGTAAGCATGAAAAATGTATATCAAACGGATATATATATACAACGTATATAAATAATATTCCTTGAAAACAATTCGAATATTTACGTTAAAATATTATCTATATTTTATAAATTAACATCATATATGTTTAGTCAAAAGTAGAATTGAATAACGTCCAAAATTTACATCTATAATGCCATTAGTCGAGGGGACTTGGAATAGCCAATAGCATTTCATTCCCTTGATTTTTCCAAACGACTAATAATAAAATAGTTTATTACAAAATATAAAATGTCTAAGTCAACTTTCCATTATTACATTTCTACTTCACTTATTTTGAATAGAAATTAACAGTTCTCATAGAATAGATAGTAACATTTCTCTCCTGATAGGACTAACAGAATTAGTACAAGATTCAACATAATATAAACTTGAGTCAACTAGACTCTTTCCACGTTAATTATTTAAGTACAATTTCCAATAGTCAGAAGGACTTTGAATAGATAGTAACACTTCTCTCCTGAAAGAACTTACTAATTTAGTACAAGATTTAACATAGTATAATCTTGAGTCAACTGGACTTTTTCTACGTCAATTATTTAAGTAAAATTTTTACTAGTCAGAAGGACTTTGAATAGGTATTAATATTTCTCTCCTGAAAGAACTAACTGATTTAGTACAAGATTTCACATAATATAAACTTGAGTCAACTAGACACTTTCCACGTAGGTTTACTTTCCAAAGCATAAAGTATTATTATCATTGAAAAAAAATTATGGCGAAAAGGAATTTTGAAATACAACTAGCCGAAAATTAATTTAGTTATTACATTTTAAAATACGTAGATGAGTCCAAGATTGATATCCTACTAAAAGTGAAGTGTCCTCCAATCTCCTGGCAGAATTTATTTGAAGTAATTTAGTATATTTTAGGAATTAAACGTTGTAGCTATGATAATACGTTACAGTGGTTTCCCTTTGCCTTTACATCGCAATGGGTGACCTGGTAGTCTAGGGGTAAGGTGTCAGACTTCTGTGCTGGCGCGGGGTTCAATCCTCGGTCCGGCACAGATTTATCTGATTTCCAAACCCTTCCTTCACCTCTGACAAGACATCTTGTGAATGTGGGGAATGCCAGGCCTCTACCGTGGTTCGGATTCCACGTTAAACTCTAGGTCCTTCATTTCATCTCACAATCACCCTACCATTACACATTAGCGTAAGTTTGTATAACCCGAACGGGTAGTATACGTGGTGCTAATAATAATAATCGCAATTCTATGGTCGTTAGAATGGCTGTATGTATTCTCGTTTCTCCATCCACATAAATAGAGTAGTTAAAGCAATTAAAATATATGTTTTTATATCAATTTGATTGTATGCCAATTAGAGATTGCATGGACCAGATGCTTGCATTGCAACAAGTGATTAAGAAATGTATGGTATCAAGGAAGAAATTGTGTTGTGCATTTGTTTATCTGGAGAATGCGTACGATCGTCTTAATAGGGATCTGCTTTGGAACGTTCTGAGAGAACATGATGTGGATGCATGGTTAGTTAATGCAATAATAATGGCGGTGTATGATGGAAGTGAAGCGTTCGTTAGGGTTGATGTAGCTTTGAGCGAATGGTTTGACTTTAAACAGGGTGTTAGACAAGGTTGTGTTACGTCTCCATGTTTTTTTATGTATAAGTGTGTGAGGGATGCTTGTGAGGAAGCAGTTGTTGGTCAAATGGACATTGTGAATGTACAGATGATGCCATGTTAATGGCTGAGAATGAAAGTGACTTTTAGAATGAATCGTCTCGTTTGAATGTGGTGACAGGCATAATGGATCTACATATAAATGTATCCAAAACTAAGGTGATAGTTTTTTATTCTTACGGATCAAGATATGATTGTAAGCTTAGAATAAAGGAAAACTGTTAGAACGATTGAATGATTCTGTGGTTCTGGGCAGAATTTCTGTAAAAATGAAAGGATGAATGGTGAAATCGATAGGTGGGTGAATGAATCTCGGCAACTAGTTGGGTGTATGTGGACTTTTGCAAAGAATAAAGAAGTACTATTAAAAGAGAAAATATGGCAGTATGTAACAGTGTGCTAGCGCCAATATTGTTTTATGAATGTATAGCGTGGCTTGTCAGTGGAAACATCGGATCAAAGTAAGTGATTTTGGAATGATATATCTTATAAATGTATGTGGAAAGACTCGTATGGACAGAGTCAGTATCAAATGGGTGCTGAAGGATTGTGGCTTGAAAAGAATCAAATAGGTAAATGGGAAATAAGCATCTTACATTGGCCTAGGCATGTTGAAAAGATGAGTATGGATCAAGTGACAAAGCAAATACATGAAGGTAGATTGTGTGGATCAAAAGGAAGGAATAGATCAATTACAGTGTGATTTTTTTGAGCTATATGCACAGTTTATTGCCTACCTCGTTAGGGAATGGCGTGATTATGTATATAAACCTCACTGAAAATATAAACGTATGTATTATATATATATATAGAATAAATCAACTATAAGGGAATTTGCAGCTTTGTAAGCGTATATGTAAGTTATTTCAGAAAACAGCACTGTAGGTTCATTATGTTTGCTATGTATTTTAAGAAGTTGTCAAGCAATAATATTATGTACTAATCACATTTTTCTTGTCAGTTTTCAAATAAATAATTTTGTATTCTACCATCACTAAATAGATACATTTTTAATATGACATTTCCCTACCCGTTTGTGTAATATATAAGCATAGTTTCACTTTAGCAAACGTATAAAATAGTTATTTAACACGACAATGGTAAAAGTATAAACACAATGACTTGATTCCACCAAAGTTTTAAAAGTAGGAATCACTGGGATTTCAAATATAACAGCAAACTAACTAGACTAATTACGCTGATCTACTGGTGGTGCAGCGTAACGCAGTTCAAGAGCCAATCATACAGAGGCAAGGTGCTCTGCCACTGTGCGCGCCTCGGCACGTTTTATTTTCTCCGCCGAAACCTTGCCAGCGTTTTGTGTGGGTGCTCCGGTGTGAGTGGTGCCACTTAGATACATGTAAAGAATAAAATGTGCGATGGCATGCAGAGGTGTGTGGAACAGCGTTACACTGCATTGAGAGTCCACCTATTATAGTAGTAAAACAGCTAGAGAAGTTCATCTGAGATTTGACACTTACGGCTATCAAAGTATAAAAAATTGTAAACATTAATGGCAAACAACTGTACCAACTAGTGACATCACATTAACAGATGCATATCTGAAGACACTAAAAAAGCCGTTGATGCACTTTAGAGTGAAAAGTTTAAAACATCACTTACATCTTTCCTAACCAATGAGTGGAAAAAATTGAAAGTACGCTTTATTTCTGGTAGGAAAAGTTATCTTTATCAGAGCAGATACTGTTGTTAAAAATACACCAGCAAGTATGTCAGTGTTGAGGCAACAGAGTTGTCTGATCTTGCTTAATATCATCAAGAGGCAGACACAATGATTATTAGCACATTTGACATACATCACATGTTAGTGTTCAGGCAAAGTGAATCCTGGTTATATCGAATGTCATTGATGTATTGGTTATGTTAATTTATAATCAAAAACACTTCCTAAGCTTCCAGGTTTGGTTTGATTTTGGCGTGTTTTCTAACACCAGAAGGACGATAGTTGTAACTGGTATACCAGAGGAGCTGGAACATGATCAGATAGATGCATGCTCTCTGGTAGAGGCCTGGTCTGGCTACAGCGCTTTTGCAAGGTCTGATTTCACAGTTCATTTGCAAGATAAAGAAAAGTTAAACTCTTTGAAATCATTAAAAAGCATCATGATTTCAAATAAATGCTTAGCTAGCTAGGTGAGTCATTAACTTTAAACTAAGAAAACATATTTAGGTTGTAGAAAAATTTGCCGCTGCCAAATATAACCACTTCTGTTAGTGAAGTAAGATACAGAATATTTATAAAGAAAACAACACCTAATTGGTCTAAGGCATACTCCAAACTTAAAACGGATTGACCCAACAATACTTGCTTCATATAAACCAACTTGGATTCAAAAGATTAGGAGAAGAAATTCAGTGTAATGGTTGTGGAAATGAGCAGATTATATAACAATTGACCGTGGGCTTGATCCTACTGAACAGTGAACCCGGCTAGTAATTGAAGGATGTAAGCTACTACATAAAATGGTATAATGACCAACACTCAAAGAAAATTTTGAAACGGCAACAGAATAGGATAGGGAAGAAGAAGAAGAAGAGAAAGTTATTTTGACAGTGATAATAGTAGTTCCAATAAAAGTAAGAGGACATCCAATGGTATTTATTTACTAGCTTTTCTCACAGAATATAATCTTTTTTTTTTGTAAATTGTAAATTTTTGTTGAAGATTTTTAAAACATTTGTCAAAAACAATTTAAACTAATAAATTGTATTTTTTTAATATTTCATCATCCTCATCCTACTTGAAATTTTATAAGGATCATTTGAACATTTTCAACCGTAAATATCATCGTTGAACACGTTCAAAATGATATGTGCATCAGGTCTAGAGATATTTATCGTCGATACTTTTGAAATCAAAGGTTTGAATGATATACTGTAATATCATACAAGCCTGAGAAAGAGAACTCATAAATCCCTAAATAAAATATATGAACTCCATGTTACTATACAATTTCCAAATCCTCGTTATAAAATACAACTTTTTGTTGTTTTTTTGTATTATTTTGAAAGTAATATAGTTTTTGAATAAATCATGGTTAAACGTCACACATAAGCAATGTGAAAACCTGATTTTATATGTTCATATAAAATTATGTCAAAAACTAATTTATTTAACTAAAATTGTCTTATCACAGAAAGTATTAGACATTAGATATGAAGTATATCAGAAAAAGATTCATCTCTGTAGCCATATTGATTACGTCATCACGCAGCCCCCCACCACTGGAATTTTGTAAGACTCACATTTCTGAGACATTTGTGTCATATATAAACACAAAATATTTACCAAGCTTTTGCACTCGATGGGGTGAATAAATCTTGGTATTGCTCTCGCACTATAAGATCTGCTCTAAATATTATGACTAACATTGAAATGTTTTTCCGTTGATACCTTACCAATGAAAGTTATACTTAGCGATGAGAGTAATAACAGAGGTACAGTTCACACTAAATATATATATCCTGGAAACAATCCATGCCATGTCACTGAAGTGATGTATGACCCTAGGCACTGGATAAACTCGGATAGATCCATGGTAGAGTACTTGCGTTCTTGATTCCCTTGTCTATATATAAATTGTCATCATATGTTTTAGTGTTTTTATTAATAAAATATGCGTATAACCCGAACGGGTAGTAAGACGCGGTGCTAATAATAATATTAATAAAATACAGTAATCCACACCAAATGCTGCTGAAACTGTATAAATCTAAAATTTTCGATTTAAAATCTAATTTGGATCTTTGTTTAGCTACTCGTGTCAATTCCAAATTGCAAATCATGCTTTGTATTTTTTTTTTAAATAAAACCGATCCAAATAACTTATATTTATTTTCATTTTTTGACTTAGATAAAAGTCAAATATTAGGTTAAATTAAATTGTTTGTATAGTAGTCTGTTATAAATTATTAAGGAAATTAAAAATTAACAAATAATTAAGATTAAGAAATTCGCAATATGCTATGGCCAATTCGTATAGTGTAAAACAGTACATTAAAATAAGATCAAAAAAGACTACGTAGGCACTTAAAATTATTTTATATTGTAATTTAGTAAGGAATGGAGGCTTATTTATTTTAATAATGAAACCATTATTTTTATTATACTACTATTATTATTATTATTTATTATTATTATTATTATTAGCACCGCATCTTACTACCCGTTCGGGTTATACGCACTTACGCTAATGGGTAATGGTAGGGTGATTGTGAGATGAAATGGAGGACCTACAGTTTAACGTGGATCCAAACCACGGTGGAGGCCTGGCATTCCCTACATTCACAAGTTGTGATTAATACACGTCTTGTCAGAAGTGAAGAAAGGGTTTGGTAATCAGATAAATCTGTGCTGGGACCGAGGCTTGAACCCTGGACCCCAGCACATAAGTCCGACACCTTACCCCTAATTAAATTATTGAAAAGTTGAGTTTTAGATTAGAATTTAATTCTATCTAATCCAAATCTTTAATATATTTAGATTTTAAATTTAAAATCCAATTTTAATGTCAATTAATAGGATTTGAATGAGAATCTTAACTATATCCAGATTATATTTTGAAATATCGAAGCTTCACACAGGCTTAAGATTTAAGAAAGGCTAACACATGCTAGCCATTTCCAGGTGATGTGGCTGAAAAAAGGCGTAGACCGAGTGCGCCTGTTGACCGTGGGTCTGATGCCTTACAGCAGTGACCCCAGAGTGGGGGTGAGCTTCCAATACCCTAACAACTGGCGTCTGTTCATCAACCCGGTGAGCCGGGACGATGGGGGTGTGTACGTGTGCCAAGTGTCCACTCATCCTCCAAGAACACTCACCACTAACCTCACCGTGCTCGGTCAGTCACCTCTAATTGGCTTAAACACTCAGATTTCACTTGGAAAACTGCCATCGCCTTGGCTGAGAGCCCCTCTCACAGGAGATTAACAGGGGTATTGGATACACGATAACTCTCGAACCAGAAATCTTCATAGAGTGTTTTTTTCTGCATTCTTCACGTCTTGAGAACAGTGAAATTGGGATCAGTAAAGTAAGTTTCTAGTTTTAAAATAACTATTTATGAATTGGATTTTTTTTTATATGGTAAAAGGGTTTCATTAGAGTAAATTCCACTGTTTTCTAATGAATACTGTAGAAATCCAAACTACTCTGAGACTCATAGTTCGATATGTATTACCTAACTATTATGTATTATCCATTCGGTCATATGGGATATTTGTTATAAAACTTGTCACTCTACAGAGATTGCGTAGCTTGAATAGTTAATTTATAAAGAACCAGATGTTGCGTCCTGGTGCGATTTTTTGTATTCTATTTTAGAAAGTAGTGGAATTTAAAACTATAAAACTGATTTGTTATGTTTTAAAACAAAATTTAAATATAATTATTTTTAAATGAAAATATTATTAAACTGTTCAAAATTTCCTTGTCAAAATGAAGAATGCAGAAAACCGTGCTTCATCGTTATCTAGTTTGAGCGTAATATTGTATATAGTATCTCGGTCAATTTTCAGTGAGATTTTCTCTTAAAACTATAGTTTTTCCTTAATAAATATTTCACATTGAAATTTTTGTAATAATAACAAGCTACAAATGTTTAAATTAGAAGCTACAATTAGTTGATAATTTATTTCAAAAGAATACAGTTGGCGTGTAGTATTAAGCATAGTGTAAAAAGTACTTTTTTTAATCATATGCCAATGTTTTAAGTGTGTTTTAAAATCAACTACCATTTAAATAAAATGTTTTACAAGTGGATCTAATTCAACGCTTGTAAAATTATGTTTTCTATAGTTATTTAAATACATACCAAGCTTGAATAAAGCTACTACTCAGTCCAAACTACTTATATGTTAATCAAAAATTGAAGTGACGACACTTGAACATGTTTTTGGTATATGTTGCCAGCTCCGAACATTGAAATAGTGGACGAGCAAGGCCACGAAGTGAAGGACCGCTACTACAAGACCGGAAGTACCATAGACTTGACTTGTAAAATGTCTATTAGAAGAGAGGGTAACGTCCTGGCGTGGGGCATAGACAACCGACCAATAATCTCCTCACCGAGGAGGTAAGCTTGCACAAGATGTAATAGCATCACCATCTGAATCAATATATTTGGTGATTATTCAGGTATTATATTAAAATAAAACTTCATCTACACTTGATAAAAAAAGTTTCCTTTTTTGTATTTTTATTAATAAAAACCAAATGCATATATTTTTCGATACACTCTTGTATAATTTTCAAAATAGATCTTATAAACAGGTGAAAAAAGCTATTAGTTTGTAACACGTTAGTGAAACTTACCTGACCTGCTAATTGTAGCAAAAATTATATAGATCCTAAACTTACATAATGTTTACCTCCCACGTTTAGAAGAAAAAAAATGAGCAACCGTTTTGAACTTAACCATTTTCTGGGTTCTGGAGATTGATGTGAGTATTGGTATGACCTTTGGGGTAAAAGGAACTTCTGCTCCACCATTTTAACAAGTGTACATCAGTGGTTGCATGGTCTAACGTATCACTATCACATTAGACTGGATTGCTGGTAGTGGAGAGGTCAGAATTTTATTCCTGGTAGTTTAAATTGACATAATTTCCCACTCTTCCTCCAACAAAATATGTTATACTTCCTCTAAGCTCTACCGCAGTACATCCAGCAATACTTAATACAGTCTTTTACTCATAAATCTAGGCCTTATCAAGCTAATTAGAAAGGTAGTAAAAACTCAACGACTTAAATTAAGACAGTTATCTTGCCTGAACAACTTATGGTAAGGCTTATAATATTGAGTCATGGTATACTCTTCAAAGCTATAATGCTAGCTTGCATGACCCCATTAGGTTGTATCTATTAAGATTGTCATATAAGAATGTTACTTTACCGGTCTCTACTATGGCATAGCTTATAAGATAGAATTAAACAATACTCTTGTTAAGCGAGGTGAGATTGAAACGCCCTCCACCTCGTAGATATAAAAAATATTGCTAAACAAAGACTAGAGTCAACTTTCCTATCCATGTGTATAAGCTAAATCCACCTACCAGACTCAGACATCACATTGAAGTTAAATCTTGTACATGTACGCTCATTCATGCTATTCTATATAAGCTTAGGGTTCAAATTCAGGTTTAATTATATTGATGAGCAAACTTATAATGAACAAAGATCAAAATTACAATTTATCTCTTCAAGCATTCTATTCAATTATTGATGATAAAATACGCTCAACGTTATTGAGTATGAAGTGTTGTATAACCAATGAATGATCAATATTATAATTCGTGATGAAGAATTTTGAGACTAGAAAGTTTAATTATTCATTCTGGTCAGACATCATGTAAATAACAATCATTCCAATGACTGATAAAAGCTGATCATATATGTTATAAGTATGATTCATGATTCTGATCATACATCGTGTAAGTATCAATCATGAGTCTAACCAATTAAGGATGATCATATTCCATGAAAGTACGATAGATGGTACTAAACAATGAAGGATGAACAAATATCGCATAGACATGATGGAGGGTCTGATTTACATCTTTTGAGTATCAATCATAATTCTGACACCTATGGGATGATTCTATAAAGTATAAATATGGCTTTGATTAAGCATCATGACTGACCGATGAAGGATGATCATATTCCGTGTAAGGATGATTCATGGTTCTGATCGTTTAGTGATGATCAAATATCGTAAAAGCAGATGTTTTGTATGTTCAAAATATGATGCATAATTATGATTAATTAAGGATGAGCATATACCATGTATTTATTATGCATAGTTATAACTAGGCATAATATAGATATCAATCGTCACTATGACAAATGAAGGCAGATCATATGATATATAAGTATGATGCATGGTTCTGATCAATTAATGATGATCAAAAGTTATAAAATCATCATGATTAAAAGATATAATATGATGTATGACATTGACCAATGAAGAATGATAATATATTTTATAAGTATGATGAACGACTATAACAAGTATGAAGTGTGGAATGATCAATTAGGGATGATCAATTGCGTTATAAGTATCAGGTATACCTCTATGAACTATGTATTTAATAAATGAATGGAATGGTATAGTATTATGTATGATATTGAAGATTGATCAAATGTGTTATTAATCTGAGGCGTGACTCATATAGAATATTAAGCATGGCTTGATCAATTAAAGTACTTCAAATGTGCTATAAGTATTGTGTATGATCCGATGATCAAATGTCTTGGAGTAAGATTTATGACACCCATAAATTAATATAGGTATGATGGGTGTTATGATATATTAATTAATGAGATTCAAAAGCATTTAAAATTGTATGATCAAATAGTATGCATGACTCTGATCAATGAAGGGTGATAATAGTATGATGCATATAAATTATGGCTTGATCAACGAAGGATGATCAAATGTGCTATAAGAGTGATGTATGACTCTAATCAATATTAATTAAATAAAGATCAATTATGTTATAATTGTAATGAGTTTTAATCAAGTATTATGTATGACATAATCAAATCATGTGATTCATGACTCTACCCAATGAATGTTGATAAAATTTGTTATTAGTATGAGATATGACTCTTATCAAGTTAATCAATGAAGGATGATCAAATGTGCTATAATTATGCTGTATGAAAGATTGTCCAAAAAAACATCTATCATCTGGCTATATAGGTGGAAGGTAAGGTTTTCCTATACATATGGAACAACACATATACTCTTTTATTCATTAAACAGGCATGATATCTTGTAAATTTCACAATAAGGTATGACTCTTACCATGATTGTTTCTACTATGATTGCTTCATTTTATCTCAGTCATATTGGGACTTATTCTTTAATAATTTAAACATGTATTATATTTTATAAGTTTAACCATGACGGGAATTAAACACGGAGGTGATTCTTAACATTAATTGTTCTAGTATTTGATACTTAGAATTAAGATGGCACCCTCTCTAAAGTTAGATAATATCTTATATGTTTTCCCATGGTGGAATTGGTCAAGGGATGACTGTTACCTTTAATGGCCCAGTCATTGATACTTAGTCTTAATGGTATTCCCCGTTTACACTTGGATGATATAACATAAGTTTCATCCTGAATTGTTCCACTATGGTTCCAGTGGTTGATACTTAGACCTAAGTTGGTACTCTCCATTTTGCACTTTGATGATATTTTATAAGCTTAACCATGATGGAATCAACTAAGGATTATTCTTACCTTGAATAATTGTTCGAGTATGGTTCCAGCCATTGATATTTAGATGCATGATGATCAACCCTCTTTTCCACTAGGTTTATATCTTATAAATTTCATGATTAAAATGTTTAATATTAAGATGTGCTGATTGTTTCAGTGAACTGCGACCAGGGTCAATGTCTAGTCGGCTAGTGATTCATGGGGCAACAAAGCGGGACAGTGGAACTTACAGCTGTTCCATTTCCACGCATGCCTTCATTCACGCCAATGTTTATGTTTTGAATGGTAAGTAGAACACCAAAGATTTCTCTAACTCCTTACATTTACGAAACTTACTTTTAGCTATATTTTTATGATAGTATTGTTTAAGCCTATCATGAAATAATATATATATATATTATATATATATTAATATTATATATATATTATATACTTCAAAGTTTAATATATTTATATATAGTTAGTTTAAAATATATAATATACATATATCCATAAGCCGAAAAAATATATTACTAACATTCATTGATCGTGGATATATACCATTAACCATTAATATATGGTTTTCAAGCTATCAATTTTCTAAAATAGTTTAAATTTCTGTGAAATTATATATTATTATTATTATTATTATTATTATTATTATTATTATTATTATTATTATTATTATTATTATTAGCACCACGTCTTACTACCCATTCGGGTTATACGCACTTACACTAATGTGTATTGGTAGGGTGATTGTGAGATGAAATGGAGGACCTACAGTTTAACGTGGAATCCGAACCACGGTGGAGGCATGGCATTTCACACCTTCACAAGTTGTGATTAATACACGTCTTGTCAGAGGTGAAAGAAGGATTTGGCAACAGATAAATCTGTGCCGGGTCCGAGGATTGAAACCCGGACCTCCAGCACAAAAGTCCAACACCTTACCCCTGGACCGCCAGCTCACCAAGCTGCGCTATTCTAATTAATGTTTACAACATTGTTATTAATTCGCTTAACTAGTGGTGCTATGATAATAAAACAAGAATTAATGTATTATTTATATATTAAATAGATTTGGTATCACTTATTTTTTAAATGAGGAGCTAGCAGGTATTTGATTATTTCTTAGAGCATTAATAGGTAAAATTTAAAATACAATTTAGGCAGTCTTAGAAATATAATTTCATATTAATGTGTTGCGGTGATCAACAATCTGAATTGGAGTTGTATCATTCTTTCGCTAATTCATTCAACAAATAATATTATATCAAGATTTTAAAACAATTTAAATTACACATCAAATATTATGAAGATAAGGCTCATAAGTCAAAGATGTACTTCGAAAATTTTATGCAATACTGTATATAGTTATTTTTTTTTGTATAGAGATAATTACTAACTCATAAATTGTGATCGCATATGATTAGAAAAATTTCATCATTAAAAATTATACTACTTTCTATTATTTGATGTATTTAATATTAGATAATTTATTAAGGATTATTAAGCTTAAAATTAATGAGTACATTTTAATTAGATAGGAAATATAAAATGATTAATATTTGATTAATATTGATTTATATTATTATTCACATATATAATATATATATATATATATATATATATATATATATCATGAGTTCTAATATGTAAAGACTCATATGAATATATGATTGTTTTATTATTCTAACTCATGTAAATTTATTAATTTATAGAATTTATCAAAATGAGTTGTATAAATTAACTATATCATATAAGTTTTTATAATATTTGTAAATAACGCATATATTATCTGCAATTATATCAATAACTCTATCACAAAAGTAAGTTACTATAATCTAAAAATATAGTGTTTACCTTATCATTAAATGTTGGATTACTTTTTGTTTTGATAATAACCTGATAAAGATTCTACTTTATATATTAGTTTAAATTAATTATCTTTCCGTTTGTCTTGTTTTAGTGTTAGTCATAAGCTATCATATTACTCGCATTGGTGGACATGAGGACTAAACGTGAAGCTCGTGTATTATGGTTTGTTGGTGGTAGTAAGGAGGTTGAGGTTCGAATTCAAGCCAAGTATTCTGGGGGTGTTTTTCATAGTGCTCTCTCTTTCTTCACGAAAATTTCGGTATATCTCCTTTCTATTATAACTCCCTCATCCCTAATTCATTAGTGTAATTAAATGCGGATAGCCCCAATGGGTGGTGATACAAGTTGTAAAAAGAATAAAATCATATAATATTCTTACAATCAAATTTAAATTATGTTTTATGCATATGTTTGTATTATATGTCTTTGTTGTGTTTATTATAAAAGTTATTTGATAGAATAGTTAATCCTATAATAATATAACCCTTTTTTTTTACGAATAGACTGCACAGTACAAGGGAGAGTAAAATCTACTATATATATTTTCATGTATTCATACGTTAAGTCATATGGTATGCAGCTTTCACTTTTTATATATTTTTATCAAACCCTATAAAATAACACTAAAAATATAGTAAAATGTTAACTTTGTTTCCACACACCTTAGTGGACGCATGGTATAATGGTCATTCTAGCAATACAGTGAACTAGACCGCCAATATTGGGGAGATCGGGGTTCGAATACTATCAAGGCTTGGTGTACTACGGATTGCTTTCCCAAAATAATTTTTCAATCTCCCTCCACGTGAAAGTGGATATGCCTCCTTTAAAATTTAACCTGTTTCATCCCTAACACAATAGTGTAATTAGTACGTATACGTACAGCCCTAACGGGTAGTATGACACAGTCCTATATAAAACAGTGTTGGAAGAAAAAAAAAACATCCTGTGTTTCCAAAGAGTTTCATTAAATGCCCATTCGTAATAAAATTAATATATATATTGAAACTAAACAAGACTAACTATTAATTTACTATCTTCCTCAGGGGAAACTCAAGCGGCAGTTCAACAAGAGACGGGGGACAGTGGAGGCGCTACCTCATCGCATCAAAAGGACATCCTTGTGGCTCTTGTAATGAGCGTTTTCACGACCAGAGTTAGAGCACTCTGAATGTTTACAATGGTCTCTACTCAACTGAGTAAAACGTTTCAACCAAGAACAGAGCGCGTGCAATGGATGTAATCAGCGATGATAGTGTACACTTAGATGCAATATTGGTGACTGTTAGGTTGGTGACTCTTAGGTTGGCTACCCGTGCACGTTTTTTGCGATTTTAGCCTAATCCAAACTCTAAATTTAACACAAGAATTTGATGTACCTAAAATAAGTGACGTTATCTTGGAATATTAATAGGTAAGGTGCCAAATTAAGTCGAATTAAGTGAAATAATTGACCTCTATATTAATTTATGTAAACAAATTTTCTATATAATCTTATCGTTTATTAATCATTTACAAGGAACTGAAGTAAAAACTGATAAAACTCTTATAATAATAAAATTGTAAATGTTAAGGGTGACTGCACAACAGAGAAGTCGGTGGCAGACAATTTGTTCGATTGAAATGTTCAATAGAGACAGGGGCTCCGGAACAAGGGTGGCCGGGGTGCTTGAGTCCTTTTGTTTTAATCTTAGGGGTGTTACTAGCTTAAGTTCCTCGCAACATTTCACAAGTAAATTCAAAGACTATGTATAAACATACATCTGCTACCAGAAGTTTAGTAATTTTAATTAATAAAATCATAAATTTATAATTAATTTAATAGAAAACTGAAATAACCTAATTTTTCCATTTATTTTTTTCACACGAAAATAGCTATCACACAAAAATTGAGTATCTAACCTTAGGCCTAGTTGTGATTGCCTCAAATTTAACAATACCAGAATAGTAAAGCCAAGGGGTAATTCTTATTAACCTTTTTGCCTCAGATAAGAACAGATTGAAAAAAAATCATAGTTTAATTATAAGTGTAATTTTAACACGATGATGTTTTTCTACCATAGATCCCACCAAAATAAATAAAAAGCTAGATATCGATAAAATTAATAAATTAGCTTTCTTGTTGTAGTTTGAATAAAATATTTTATTATTTTTAAACCTACATTAAACAGTGTTGTGATAATATATTTGAATTTGTATTCAGTGTTTGTAATAAAAATAGTAAGTATGTAATCAACTCTAGTTTAAAAGTCCATTATGTTGCCCTCTACAATGTGAGTCTTGACAGAGTTGATACGTTCGCTTAGTTTATCCATAAAGGTAGCAGGCCTACCTTGCATGGCCAACTATGGCGTAGCATATAAGATAGAAATATAGTATGGGCTTAGCTAGTGGAGGGCTATGAGGTGGAAACCTTGTATTATTATTATTATTATTATTATTATTATTATTATATTATTATTATTATTATTATTATATTAGCACCGCGTCTTACTACCCGTTCGGGTTATACGCACTTACGCTAATGTGTAATGGTAGGGTGATTGTGAGATGAAATGAAGGACCTACAGTTTAACGTGGAATCCGAACCACGGTGGCGGCCTGACATTCCCCACATTCACAAGATGTCTTGTCAGAGGTGAAGGAAGGGTTTGGAAATCAGATAAATCTGTGCCGGGATCAAGGATTGAACCCCGGACCCCAGCACAGAAGTCTGACACCTTACCCCTAGACCACCAGGCCGCCTGCAAACCTTGTACATTTCATGGAAGTTTTCTAAAGTTTTAATGTTTATCGCAAAAGAATGTTTAAAGTAGCTAGTTTGTATAACTATTTATCTTAATTTAATCCTGCTATCCGATCTTCATAGATATTAGTTTCATCTAAAAGCATACAACTTTCAAAGATATGTTGGGGCTGGACTACTTCAAATAGCTCCTGGGGGCATCTCATTTTGATAGTTAAAAAAAATCTGGAAAAGAACCGTTTAAAAAAGCTTTTTTGGGCATCAAAACTTATTGAGTAAGACTAGTAGATAATTTCTAAGAAATCAAATTTATGAAAAATATTATCTGGCGCTACTTAAAATAACTTTTAGAAGCATCAAATTTTCAAAAACAATTTAAAGAAGAAATACTTCAAATAGCCTTTAGGATTATTCAAATTATATAATAAATTGGGGAGGTATATTCTTAATTCTCCCTAAATTAAAATCTCTCTACACTAATGAGACACATATTGGTCTACCTACGTTTCGGGGTAAATTGAGTGCACATGCAAAAGAGAGAAAACCTGTAAAAGAGAAATAGTTTGGGTGTGGCATGTAAAGTCAAGGATGTTAGATAAATTATAAAATGTCATTGAAGTTTTTAATTTATTTATTTTTTCAGCAATTTGTGAAGTATGAAATAAAGAACATTACCAAGTCCAAACTATTAGTTCTAATCCCAATTATTGTGATTTCTTGATTATCTTTGTGACAAGAATTTAATAGAAAGCTATGAGAATTGTGATACTTTGTATGTATAGCTCTTATTATAAAATAGGTAGTGGGAAAGTACATATTCTTTGTTTGGAAAACCTAGGGAAGTAAAGGAATTATAAAATGTAGGCCTTATCAACGCTGTTTGAAAGTGTGTAAAATAAATCAATTTTATCTGCAGAAATTAGCTGGATTAAAAATTTTAATCATCCTCAACCCTTAATAATATATTTCAAAATGAAAGAACACTAAAATGCAGGGTCATTATTTAATAACTAGCCTTAAGTTACATTATATTATGTAGGGTATCTGTCGAGAGGCTCAGAATAAATTTAAAATGTGATTACAACAAAAGTCTTGCAATGGGAAGTTTTGCGTAAAACTAGTAAGTAATAACTGACTTTCAGTTCGAACTATCAAGAATTGTGTTTTTACTTAAGCTTTCAAACAAACATTATATCTATGAAGCTATTTTAATATGTAAATATTTTCCTCCTAGGTGTTTACGTCCTCCACTTACAGTATCCATATTGCAAGAGATAGACTTGGCATTCAATAAGATCGGTGGAACAACTACGTAAATGCAAGAAATATGTATTGGGCTGTGTGCACTAAACTCTGACTATTATTTCAAAGAAACTCAAATGCCTTGAAGCGTCATCAATTTTTTTTTTAAATCTAAATAACCACTCTAAAAAATGTTTACAAGCAACTAATTGTCAGAAATTTGTCAGGAAAGACCACTTTATAACTTTTAGAAAACTGCATTTTTAACAAACTTATGGGCTAAAACCACTCCAAATAACTTCCATAGAAGTGTAATTATCGTAAATGTTTCCCTAAGTGACAACCACTTTATGTAATTCCAAGGGAATCCAAATTTTGGAAAATTTCTGGAGGAGGGCTTTCAATCCTCCTTTTGCCCTGGGAGCCAATACGTTAAAAACACCCTCTTTTTTTTTCTAATCGCTCTTATTACACAAAAAGGTTCTACCACCACTGTATCGTATCATTACCTATATAATAAAAAATTTGAAGAGGCCTACCTATCATTTTTAATTGCTGACTGAAAAAAAGTTACCGTGTTCTTCTCCACCCAAGTTCCTACATGTTGCTACTATACATAATGACAAAGAAATATATACAAAAAAAGTACTACATGTGAAAAATAAACCTTCTTCAAATAGCTTCAAAAGTCATCCAGGATCTAAAATGTTGCCTTGTCAGGACCTCCAGGCCCCCTCTCAGTTGAGACTCCCCCACTTTCCAAGAGCTTCCGGAGCCTCTGGCTAGAGATTAAAACGGGCCCTCCCTGTACACGATAGACTAAAAAGACGAATTTTCGAAAAAGATGTGACATGTTCCATTTTTCGACCGTCCTCCCACAGACCCTATGTTAGGTGGCCTGTTGGTGGTGGACTGGGAAACCCGTATTCATGCATAAACGTGCACTTGAACTACAACTATATTTAATGACAATTTTTTCAAGTAGTGGACGAGGTGCGTACGCAGCCCCAAGTGGTGTTTAAACTGTCAGTTTGGACTTTAGCTATTCCGGTATACTCACGTACATTTTCTTTATTCCAAAATTCCACTGTTTATCTTACCCAAATACTAGCGTATTTTTGTGATTTAATATCAATATCACTAAACATCTCAATATTTGTAAATGTATCAGCACTGAAACTTCCATGACACATATCTAAATAATCCACCACAACCACCGACAAGCTGACAGCGATCGGATACGTGTGCGGCCGCTAGTTGTCGGCCTCGGACGTTTGACAGCCTGTCAGTTGTGTGCTATGTCTTGCCACCAAATGTAATGCGAAATCGTCTGCCACCGACTGTGTTGTGTGCGGCTGCCCTAATAGTTGTCATTAGTGGTGTGTTTTAACAGTTAATATTAAAATCCGTTTAAATTATGACCAAATTTTAAACTACTACAGCTGTATGTAATTGTACACAAGCTGTAGCCTATTGTGTGTGTTATAGAATTTTTAATATATATTTATTAACTGATAGTATTAAATAGTATTTATTTGAGATAATTATAAAATATACTTTTTGTCATTTACACTGGGCTATAAAAAATGTATTATTAAGATAGTTAAAAAGAGATTACTAATGCAGTATTTACAAAGGCAATTTTAATGTTAATATTATACAATTTATTATGTATGAATTAGAAACTCTCCTGTTTTGTACCATTAAATGTGTATAAATCCTTCAAAAAATATTATATTAATGTGTTTTATTTTCATCCACTTAACACAAAATCATTAGAACAAAACTTATCATCACTTATTCTTACTGCATTTTAATATATTTTGTGAAACACTCATAGTAAGCCTTAAAATCTCTCCTTGAAATAAAACTGAACCCCTGAGAATGGTCATAATTAATAAAGCTTTTAGGGTTGACATAAGTAGCTAATAAAAGTCAGTCCTAGGCCAGAAAAATGAGTAAAATGATAGCCATAGCCCTTCTGACCCCCAGAAATCAACCTTATCTCTCTCATCTCTCTTCCCTCCATTCCCCAGCACCACTCTTACCCTCCTCTCCTTCTTGCTTTCTTCACTCCGTCATCGTATCCACATCCTGCTCACACCCTCTCTCTTGCACTTCACCTTCTTTCAAACCCCACAGCAAACTAACCCATAGTGGTATCTTCCTTACGAACGGTGATACAACTCACCTTATTGCCTACGCATGTGGCACTAAGTTGCCAGGGTCATGATCCGTAGTGGTACATACCCCTTTAAAACTCCACCCCAACATCTCATCCCAGTCAACCCTCCCACCTACCATGTCATTCTTCCGCCTAACCATTCCAGATCCTCACCGCTTAAAGACACTTATTATTTCACTCCTCGAAAATGGTGCTGAGCTATGGGTCCCAGGCTCAATTTTCAAATAATTAACAAGTTGGCCTTTTGGTACAGAAGTCAATACTGCCATGACAAAATCTTCCACTAAAAACACCCTCGACTTCATGTTCATCACATGTATACATACAAAATGCATACCATAATCAATACATACCTCACCAACCATACACACATATACACACCATAATACAAACACAAAAATAAGATTGCCTTCATACATTGTTATATAAACAAACACATACATAAATACCATCATACAAACATACATATATATATATAATGTATATAGACACAAACACTACAATCAATACACATATACATACATACAATTAGTGATATATACTCGTACATACCATCATGCATAAATCCCATCGAAGTTAAATATATATATATATTATATATTATATATACATTATTAATACATACATACATAAAATCATACACATGTACATATAGACATAATCATATATACAAACAATCAAATATAAATATACCCTTACACACATACAAATTTATATACAAAAATACGTACTTAAATATACATGTATACCATTATATATATACATAACATAATAGATATATACATATACATACACATACAACCCATAATTCACACATACAAATTATCATATACACATACATACAAGCATACATACATACAAACATACATACTTACGTACGTACATACAAACATACATACTGTAACGGGCTAAACCAGTTCAGCCCTTTTTCGGCCCTAAAATTTATAGCAACTAATAATGTCAAACAGTCAAACAGTTTATTTCTAAATTTCGCACATATGTTTCACATTATTAAAGAAACAAAATCCAAATCGGGAATATCTTTCACCAGATCTAAATATTACGATATGGTATAAATTGTATAAAGAGCAGCACAGTGACGAATCAGTATCACCTTTTATTTTCCGTCAAACACTCCACTTTCAGATACCTGTAGAAAATGTGATGCTTTCAACATAAAAATAAACTCTTCTCCACTAATATAACAGGCTACTATTAAAGTGTAAAGGGAACTGCACATACCAAAGTAGAGTCTGCTAGAAATGGAATGAAAATTGATGCAGAAAGGGGATGAATTCCAGAAAACGACTTAACCGTGATTTCGTTCTACCTAATGAAAAAATTACCAACACCAGTGTTTTCAACTGGTGTATGTTATTACAAAAGGCAAAAAATTGTGGATTTATTGTTTGGGAATACATAATCTTTCAACAGACAACTCTTGCATGTCTGTTTGGGATGAATCAACAGCTTCTAGAAGACCACAGGAAATCGGGTCTTGTCTCTTGAACTTCACGAAGAATTCTCCCCCAAAGGGAAGACAAATCAACGATGCCAAAATTAAGGATTTGAAAAAACTCTTAAACTACATACCACCAATTAATCACCCATTTGTAATTTAAATCTCTAATGTTCATCGACTGTCGTTAAAGATGGACTGAAGTCTGAATTTTATGACAGTGACTAAGGTCATGCTTAATAGTAATTAGATTAATTTAGATACTTTTTTCTAATTTGCAAGATAAATAAAATATATCAGCGCATTAAATCAAAAATTTATGATTAATATCTTATCTTTTTACTAGACTCTTCTTTGTCTCAACCCATAATATATTTACTGGTATAGAAAAATAAGAAAATGCACAAATGGCCCAAGCTACAATATGTTTGTTAAATTAAATCTAGAAATATTTTTTTAAATCCGTGACGTTACAGAACATAAATTATAGAATTTTATCACTAACCTAAAAATAATAAAAATATTCAATTTTCGTTCAAACTTAATACAACAAATTAGGACTTATGCTACTTGTGCACTCAACGTCTAAATTATATGAATATATTATCACCACCGGTGAGCACTCAAACAAAGGCGTATGTTTAATTTAGCCTGGATTATTAGTGAAGAGTAGGTCGGAAATGGAATACCTCCTTGTGTGTTGATCTTGTTTTTCCCTAAATTGTCACCTCCTTGATGCGAATGCAGGTACCTCTATCAAAATGATATCTTCCTCAATCTCATTGATGAAATTATAAAGCTAGTCCAAATGACTAGCTAGAGGCGACGCACGGACTATGAAAGGAACTCGAGTTGTTTTTTTTTGTTTCACTATCATTATTTGTTACTGGTTGGGTAAAACCAAGCTATATTATCACCGAAATTATAATCGTGACTTGTCACTGTTTTATGGGTAGGATACCCTAGTTACTGAATTGCTCGTATATAACTTAACTAGCTAAGTGCCCGTGCTTCGTTACGAAGTACTCTCATCACAGATATTTTTTGTACTAAGAAATAGTAATAAATTTCTTCGATATTTATAAGAGAAAGGAAAATAAGGAGCAACATACATTATAAACAACATCGTAAATTTGGCTAAAAGCTTTTTATAAAACTTCCTTGTAAATTACATTTTTCGTTCTCCTCTCTAGCTGCAGAATCACGAGGTGGTCAGGAGAGCATACACGTGAACAGGCTACGTACAACTGACCATGAGAAAAACAGTCATTCTTTAAATCCACACCAGCAACCTTCAAAGACTGCCCCTGAGCTTTGTTTTTCGCCATTGCGAAGTAAGTTTGACTGGAAATTGCAGTCGTTTAAATTGAAAGTGGTAGTCTGAGGGAGTCAAACAGAGATTGTGAGGTGGAATCCCTGGTGGATTTAAAGTGTGGAGGCACTCCACAAGGTAGTTGATCACGTCCTCCATCTCCACTACGGAGTCCACAGGCTGATATCTCACCATCTCAGTAAGAAGTTTGTCCCGTAACGAATCATTAACGCTTGCTACGGTGACATTCTTGGGCGTGAAAATAGCTCTCTCCTTAAGCCAATTCAGATCTTTAATGTGTAAATCACTCAAATCAGGGTAAGTCTTGTCACTTAAAGACTTCAACTCTTTAACAACTTCACAGATATTTTCCGGAATATGGATTTTGTCGTCATCTTCCTTCCTTTAACTTTCCATCGCCAATTTCTAGAAGTAAGTTTGAAAACCCTTTTGCCTTCAAATCGTCTTTGAGATGGACCCTCATATTGACTCGCAAGGATAGGACTTGGACTTTAGGCCACAGAGAGAATGACTTGAGGTAGGCTTTTACCTTATCAGCACGTGTGCCTCGAGGCACGACAGGTAGTGAGTGTCTGCCGTAAGTCCCTGGCCATTAGTACAGTCATCCCACCCATCAGATGTTTACTACTTCGAATGTCCTAGAGAGTCTTGTCCAACGCTTCTATTCCTTCCTTGTGAGCCATAGTACACTCCTACCAAACGATCAACTTGCACTCTTTAAGTACCTGGGCAGTATCGCTCTGTTTTGAAATATTACACAAAGGAGTTTCAGATTAATTCAAGTTTAGAGACAATTTGAAGGCAGAATGTAATGTCTTCCCACCATCTAAAAAAGTCGCAGTGACACCTAATGGAGCTACAGAGATTGCTATTTTCTTGTTTTTCCTTACACTAGCAATCAACAGATTAATCAAAAACGTTTTACCTGTTCCACCTGGAGCGTCAAGAAAGAAAATCCGTTCAGAATCTGAACCAACGCTATCAATGACCTCTTGATAGGCTTGATTTTGTTCGGTGTTGAGTTTAATAACGTTTTGAGCAACTGATCCAGAAAATTGAACTACGTTGTAAGTCAGTTCTCTAAGGTATTCGCGATTGACACTAACTTTATTTAGATCACTATACGGTGGTGAGGAAAGGCCAAGCTGCTGAAGTGGTTGAATAAACATTGAAAATACAGAGTTTTCTAAAAGCACTAAGGATTTTTTGTAAACAATGTATATACAGTGTTCAATGCCAACCTCTTAAAACTCATTCTCCACCTGCCTTTTTATATCCTCAGAAAGACTGTCTTTGTAGTTTTTCAAAAGTTTGAAAGGATCAGCCAATTGAGAAAACACCAACATGACATAAAATAGTTCCCGGAGCTTGCACGATGAGTCAGAAATTGCTGCTTCCTCCATAATGCAATCCCAGTGAGTTTCATCCTCCAACAACCCCAGTGCTCGGCAGGCCCTCTGATGAGTAGGATGAACCACACTTGACACATTCTTAAGGTCATTAAAGCAAGTGGGTCCTCGAACTTCGTGAATTAGGAGTAGCAAGTAATAGTATCCAACATTATTCGGATGTACAGTGAACACTCGACCAAGCACTTGATCTTGTTTTACTCCTGCTTGTACAGGGACAGCCTTTTTCTGCTTCTTCTGGCTAGACTTATTGTTTTTCCAAACATAGTATGCCGGAACTTCACTGTAGATAAGCCCTCTTGCAAAAGCATCTACTTTGAAAAATTCAAAAAATGCTAATAGAGTGTTTTTCGGAGGGTTCTCTACTTTACCTGAGGTATTATCAGTTGTAAAATATACTCGATTACCGTTCTCGAGATGGACAGAGAGATGCATGACGGGTGGATATCTTTCATGAATGGGAAAGCATAAGATTCGCCAAGCAGCTTCATAACTACTAATATAGCGTCCGTCCTCCTACTTGGTAACTTCATCCCATTCGTTCTCTAGGCCAAACGCTGCCTGATCACTGCCTTGTTCACATATTGGCAGATATACTTTATGGATCTCACATAGTTACATGATCCCACGTTAATGTTCCACATGGCCTATGAATCATCGTAGACTTTACGAGTTCATTATTTCAAGTTATGTGTCAGAAATCTCTACGCTTATAACACTGTCGATTTGGGCAGACATGATTCTGTCTTGAATCTATAGCAAAATGTGGAATTGAGGCAAGCCATGCTTCTGCTACTCCACAGTATACATGTAACACATACTTTGATTGAAAATAGAGCCTTTAGTCAAGACGTGGACCTTTTTTTTACTTTTATATGAAAAACCCGAGCAATAATGTAATGTCTGTCTTGGGGCTTGTGCCCGACATTTAATCCCTCTTGTATCTCGGTCCACTTAGGGTTACATATGAATGGGATGGACAGATCAGGACAACCATATGGACGTAAATATGTCATAACGTCCTGAGTCCTCTCGTGCGTGTAATGGGGCCCACCAGTAAAACTTGAAGGTAACACAGCCAACTTGCCAAGATCAGAAACTTGCCCATCTCCCTTGCACATGGCGTCCCGCAGTGTGCGTAGTTTCCCGTTAGCAGTTTGCTTTAGTTGTATCTAATGAAATTCAGTATTTCTGTTTCTATCCTTGCGTTCATGTCAACCAAAAACTGATTAAGAAGACTGCAATAGAGTAACATGTAGTTTTCTTGACCCTATCTTTCCATGATTTGGTAAGATTGAAATATTGATGCAGAAACTGTTTTCTTAAGAGGGAATTTGATGGATAAAGCTGGGGGATACTAATGAAGTCCCATCTTCTCCACGCCAGACCATAAGAGGGTCCTGAAGAGCATCATAAGCAAGGAGTGTTTGGCTGATCCACACCAACTTAGTTTATCTGCTGTGAAGAACGATTTCGCACTTTTAAAACTCCTGCCCCACAGTCACCAAAGCCACCGAACACTTTCTAGGCGCGTTATATCGACCCTTATGTTCAACTGAAGGTTTTAGGTCTGCATGAATCACAACTTTAAACTCTTGACTTTCCGAGCCATTCTTCTTTTCTGTTTCAAAAACTCCTATGTAAGGATTGTGACCACGCAGAACTTTTTGTAGTTGTCCAACTAACCAGGGCTTCACAACATGAAAGATATTGGACTGAATTTCTGGCTTTTTATCATCATTGCCAGCAAAATATTTTATTTTATTTTTATTGTGATGAAGGTAACAAACTTCCTATCCTGTGGTAAACTTGCTCATGAACCTTAAAAGTTGGCTTAAAATTTCCCTCGTGTGCCTCTTTATCTCCAAAGGTCGTAATTTGAAAACATCCATTATACTTTCTGATGTTTGTCAAAAAATGCTGAGACTTAGGATGATCATTAGTATGGAGGCTGTGGAGAGGATCAGGAGATTGTTCAATTGGAGGAAGATGTACCTTGCCGTTGCTACAACATAGACCGGGGCATTCTTCTTTGACTTTTTTGCGTGACACCACTTGCATTAGACTTTCGGTCCAATAGAAACAAGTTTGTCATTATTTTAGTCTGTATTGCAGACGTACTTGAATCCTGATAAAGAGTTTATTTTCCATGTGACCAATCGCTTATTTTAATTGTGTCTCCTAACAGCTTATTGATTGACTTCGGGATGTTTGTTTGCGTATCTGGATACGGAAGCTCTGTTTACATCGGATTTACTTCTTTGTATCGTTCAACTGTTGCACTATTCACACCAGGATTTTGTTCAGTGTATTTCCTGACAGCCCCCTATGAACGCAAGATTTTTCGCAGTGTACTTCCCTATTAAGTCTGGATTTTTCTCGTCATAAGCCTGTACTAATCGCCTATGAACATCGGATTTTTTTCAGTATATTTTTTTACAGACTCCCTTTTTTTATTCTGTTAGTGAATCTAGAGCGGTACTTTTTTATCTTTATTTCTCATTGGAAGGAGTAACCTTGGAACTGTTGTCCGAGTCAGGGAAAGAATTAAGATAATCTTTAGGCACAACAGAAAGACACTGGTTTTTAGGAAGAGCAGGGTAAGATAAATCAGTAAAAGGAAGTTCACTATCGGTTTTGTTATTATCAGAGCGCTGGACAACAATGCCCTCAGTGATACATGGATTGGGCAAACAACTACGGCTGGTTGTCGAGGAGGAGGAACATATTGAGGTATGAGTGGTTCAAAATGCGATGACATCATGAGATCAGAACACCTAAAACCTAATATGGGCCTTCCCTCAACAGGCTCTTCAGGCTGTATAATCGCCTTGCTATCACAATACACCACCAGATGGTAAGGGTATATTTCTTCAGCAGTCCTTAACTTCACAGTGGGTGGCCTATGAGGGGTGGAGGGACATCTGAGCTGGTACTCAGCCATGGTTCTGTATGTATTACCACGTAATCATAGTGAAATCTTGAAACCATTGCAACCCCCACTTTTCTATACTAGGGTGAGGATGACTGGAAAATCAGGTGAAATGGCCTAATTTTAACAACATATCTTTATTTGTAATAAACAATGAGATAGTACAACAATATAGAATATCAACAAAACATAGAGCGTGAAGCGCGTCTTCCTTCCTAACATAGAAATAGATCCGTTTAGAGTACGAGACTTTAACTGAACAATGCAACAAAGCAACAATGCGCGATGAACACAATTAAACATATCAGGCAACAATCATAACTGACTTATATAAATTCTATGGTCCTAGGTTCGAAGAACATCCAATCTTATAAAGGTGAGCTTTAAAGTTTAAGATATTCAAAACTCCCGCGTAACACACAGGCGTTAAGCGCTGACAACCCTCAACAAATATCATAATGTTATACAATAATAACGACCAATAGTGGACTAAGTCCCAATCTATCCTATTAGTGCCCTGGCTCCTAATATAATGTAATTTACCCAGACGACACCTAATCCTAAGCATAACTCACGAATAAATACTAGATGGATGGTAAGCCCAAGACGCAGAGTTTCACTCTGCGCATTCAAGAGTATGCAAATATACCAACCAAACCAATCAATAGGCGTAATTAAATAGGGCTGGAGCCCAAAAAGACGGCAGTAAAGGCGACGACATTTTCGACTAGAAGCGCAGTACGTATTAAGGTTAAATATTCAAAATAAGATGTTAAGTGCGGAACAATAATTTAGACTGTTTTCCCCCATTACGCCGAAATATAATTTAGATACAAACAATAATAATAATCCCCTGCCCTACGTCGCCGTTCTCACCTTGATTAGCTGGTGTGTGATAAGTGACCATAGACCACCAGCGCACCAATATATATACAAAGTAAAGTTGACAGAGAGGGGGAGGGACGCAAGGAGAGGGAAGGAAGGATAAACGAGAGAACGGGATGACGAGATGGATCGAGCAACGTGTCGAATAGCCTAGAAGCTTCACGTGGCGGAACCAGGAACTATCTTCTTTTGTTTCTGGCCAGTCTTGGGTTTGACGCTAGCTGGCGCCTGTTGAATGCTCCGTCAGTCTATTGGGTGGTTGTTTGGAGTAAGGAGGTGGGTGCTAGTGCCATGTGTTGCAGCTCGTCTAGGAGGCTTCGGTGAGGGTCCCCCATTCGATTAAGCCATAACTCGTATCTTGTTACATCTGACTTGTAACTTGTTACACCATTGTCACTTGTTACAAATGAGCTATGTGACACTGGCCTTCACCTGAAGCGCCAGCGAGTTAGTGCTGAACATGAAGTAAGACAGGGAATAGAAAAAACACGATCCATCCCCTTCATAAGCACAACACGGCGATGTACCATCACGCCGTCATTATCAATGAGCTCCATGCCTAATAATGTGTATTGGTGAAAGAAAAAGAAAATAGAGGTAGCTATGAAAAATAATCTGTGTAGTTTTATGTATGAGGGAGATGACAGAAATGAGAAATAAATGTATCAAAATAAGAATCAGTAGAAAGTTTCCCGCTCAGATAATATCAGCTACAAAATTTAATGGTAAAACATCTCTAAGTATTGAAAGCAGAGAAAAAAATTTTTTGTTGAGAGTACAACTCCTTCCTATGTTAAAAGTAAACTAAACTTTACTAAACGGTAGCCTAAAACAGAACTGACAGGAACTCACAAAACTTCTAAAACTAAAAAAAGAAAACTAAAACTCTAAAACTCTTTAAAATTTCTATACAGGAAATCAAGGTAAATAGGTCATAAAAATGAATTCTGTTTATGTTAAAATAATATTATATTAAAATAGAATACTAAAAATTAAAGGAAACCCTGGTAGCATAACAATAACGTAGTGATAAAAATGAATAAAAAATAAAAGTAGGTATTTTGAAGTAGAAAATATATGAAAAAACTAAATTGGACATTAAGAGAATATAAATCAAGAGAACAGGTTGATACAAGTGTACTGTAGCGGATAGCGACTGGACTGAACCTGGAACGTAGCTTTAGTGTTGTGATAAAAATGACTCCGAAATAAAAGTAGTCAGAATCATAAATATCCATACACTTGTGTAGTAAAAAATTTCATTCTAATTTGTTTGTCTACGATTTTTCTTATTTTCTAATAATTTTATTTTTATCCAAACGTGGCTTTAGATTAAATAAAACCTCATTTAAGAAACATACATTAGGTAACAACTTCATATATGCTGTAAAATAAATAAATAAAATCAAAACATGCAGTCAAACGTATTCGTACACTGGACTTTGACCTGTAATCCTTACATATTAAGAACAATTTATAGATTTATTTAACATCTCAGTTCATTTCAAAACATGTATTATACACCTCTGCTCATTACTAAACACTCGAAGATAAATATTAGTAAAACGTTTATAAAAATAAATAAATAATAACAAAAAAATAGTGTAAAATTACAATGGGACGGAAATCCAAGGAAACAACAGAGTCAGAAAGAAAAATGATTATACGCTTATAACGAGTGCCGGTCGCTAGGGGAAATCGGAAAAAATTGGTAACAGACCCCACACAACTGTTATTATTATTATTATTATTATTAGCACCGCGTCTTACTACCGTTCGGGTTATACGCACTTACGCTAATGTGTAATGGTAGGGTGATTGTGAGATGAAATGAAGGACCTACAGTTTAGCGTGGAATCCGAACCACGGTGGCGGCCTGGCACTCCACACATTCACAAGATATCTTGTCAGAGGTGTAGGAAGGGTTTGGAATCAGATAAATCTGTGCCGGGACCGAGGATTGAACCCCGGCCGCCAGCACAGAAGTCTGACACCTTACCCCTAGACCACCAGGTCACCCACACAACTGTTAAAGACATAATTGATCGATACGGGAGAGTAAAAACTAATAAATGGGCTTAGGCCTGTGGCTAGTTTTAGGTCGCTTGGAAGTTAAATTTTTAAAAAATTGTTCTATAATGCACCTCTACAGTAAAAGAAGAATCACTGTGCAAAAAGAGAGTATAAGATGAACTACCATGTGGAGATGGGCGGGAATAAACTTTATTTGGCCTCAGGTCAGTTTTAAGCCTCTTAGAATCTTAATTTTTGAACCCTCTTTCTTAGTGAACATTGAACATATGATACATATCGTCATGCGAAATCTCAGCGCTCTCTGTCTTGACACCCTGAAAATAAACTGATAAATGGGCCAATTTTAGGCCTTTTAGGAGTAGAATTTTTCAAAAATACTTTTAGTGCACCTTTACAGTATAAGAAGAATCACCATTCAAAATTTCAGCTTCCTAGGCCTTTTTATTCTTTAGATACAGTGATCAGTCAGTGAATCAGTTAGTGAGTGGTATTTGGCTTTTATAGATATAAGATAAAATCATAAAGCTCTCTTGTGACGTCATCACTAATAGTAAAGATTATCAACACGAATTTTCTCCAAGATAACTTTATCAAACAATTCTAACAACAAATAGTTAGACCTTGGATATCTATAAAATACTTGAAGTGTAAACCTCTTGTTATAATTATTAACTAACATTATTGGAAACGTGACGGGAAAACCAGACAAGAAGTTTAACAATCAAAAACATAGTTTGTTTTATTTAGGACAAATTAGATAGTAAATACATAATTAGAGCAAAATATAACAATATAGCGTGAAGCGCATCTCCTCTCAGATTTAAATAACTCTACTGAGATATGAGAATTAATAGACATTACAATTTCTGAAAATAATAAAGGAAACATATAGTAATATGCTAGTTGCATGTTCAACAATAATATAAATCGTCATCATGGAAACCAATGGTTCCTTCTATGGTTCCCTCGGTTATAGCATTAAGTGCAAGCAACAATACTACATCGCGACTATTAGCGTACATCAAATTTATGCAACAAAAGATAAACATTTAACGCGTCTTAAGACCTAAAGATATCAACATAACGTTGAAGCAAAATGATAGATAGAATAAGACGTTAGGCCAAGCCTTAACTCTAACACCTAAGTGCCCTGTGCTCTCAGTTAAATAGATAACAAATAAATCCATATACACTAAATACGCTAACCAGAAAAGACGGGCGGTAAGCCCGAGACGCCTAGTACGCCAAAGCGGGACCAAAATCTATATATATACGATATTAAACATACATTATGTATGTATAACAAGCCAAATAGTTCAATTAGAATGAATTGAACCTCATACAAAGAGAGAGAATGCAAGCGCATTCGCATTGACCTGTGCGCAACATTTCCATGATTCTAAGTTTAAATATTTATAAGTCCCAAACAATAATTTAGACAAGATGTCCCCCATTACGCTGAAAATACAATTTAGATAATAAATAAATCGCGGCTCCATGCCGCCGTCCTATCCAAGTTCTGTCGGTGGTATAATAAGTGACTATTCAAAATCCGCGTCCCAATATATACATTATTGTATCCACAGTGAGACGGGCCAAGGGAAGGAGGGGGTAAATCGATAGAACAAATAGAAACAGCAACTAGAATATTCCAGGTTGTCCTAGCGGGGGAAGTGATCACTTTGTCTGCCTGCATGGAACTTCGATCGTTTCCGGCCGGTCGCGGATCGAGCCCCGAGCAGACAGTCGGTCGAAGGATCCGCTCAGTCAGTTGTGCCAGTTGGAAGATGGAGGTCAGAGCTCGGGCTTTGGTGTTGGAGTTTGTGTCGTAGATCATCACGGGTGGCGGTGAGTGTTGACCCATTTGATATAACGTCAACTTGTAACTCGTTACAGAAGCAGCACAGACATTACTCAAATATGTTAATGAACTTTTACTCTAGGTAGGTAATTAAAAGAAGAATTGCACAAAAAAAATATTTTTATTTCTAAAATTGCATATTTAAGTATTTAGCTAAAGTTGTAAACCCAACCAAAATTTACTAAATAAACCTCTTTCTAATATTTTTAGAGCTATGATTACATCAAATATAGTACGGGAATACAAAATCAAATATATTGTATGTATTGGACACATGTTGATGCATGATCGTAAAGTCTAGTTTCTATGTGGGCCACGCGCCCCTACAAGCAACGGGATGGCACTCGTAATTGCACATACACAAACACACAAACTGACACGAATATGATGCCTTTGTTTATTTTTGTATATAAGTCTTGATAGTTCGAGGTATAAATACGCCCGGTGCAACTTCTTTGGAATCGGATGAACGATGTGTGGCTACGCGCCAAAATAACAATCAAATATGAAAGAAAAATCGATAGGTGAGACTATCTGTAATCCAAGCTCTAAAAATAGAGGGATTCAATACATAAATATAAACAAAAACTACAGTTAAAGAAAAATAAAATAAAATAGAGAGGAGTGCATAGAGTGAATATCCTAAAATTGTGAGTTATAAAGTGCTGGACATTTAACATGTCCTCAGCGCACGCAACCCACTCTTGTGAGTAGCGGGAAACTACGGTCCACCTTCACAGGTTGCCTAACATATTAATATATAAAAGGTTGAAGGCTAATCCCTCGCACCTTTTTTAGACATAGGGATAATATGGCGTAATTATGTAATAGAATAAATTCAAGTCTTAGAATCTTTTAGATTTCATTTATGCCAAACTTTATTAAATAACCAGCATATTATTTGAAGAGCATTCAATAGTTCCTTTATATTTTTTTTATGCTATTTTGACACACAAGATATTAACAACGCTATCATAAAAGTTACAATCGCGAAACTAGTAAAAAATATAAATTTAAGTTAATATATACAATACTCCAGTGCACTACTCCATTCTACTAATACAGAAAATCTCGGCATCATATTTCAAACAGTTTCCCACCTTAATGTTTGCCAAACCCAAAATGCAACACCATTTGCATTTGAGACGGAATAAAGTTAATTTTGAAATGTATGACTTTCAAGCCTTATGGGTAATATTGATAAGTTCTGATCTAACCCACTCTCCTATTTTCATATTTACTATACTCATCTAACCAAAATACTACAGAGAAACAAATAAAGTTAATTGGTTGAGTATTAAGTTCGCGCATAATGCCTAATATCAATAACACAGAAAATGTCTGACTTAACAATACTCTCATTATAAAGTAAATCAAAGACGAAGATTTACGCAAATACTTTATAATTAAATTTGATAGAAAAAGATCTAAAAAGAATTTTGACTAGTTACAATAATTTACATTTAAGCCGAAACTGGATTTATTCTTACATTATCGTAATATGTCCGTTACGCCGACGCTTAGTCCTACATGGTCGCAGCCAAGTTTAAGAGTGACGTCTTCCTCGACGGACGGTCTTTTATATGGCACACTCATCGAACAGGATAGGCACAAAGGAAGGGGGCGCGCCGTCTGAAGAACATTCCATATTATTCTGGCAAAGCCTGGCAGTTACCATCTTCTTCTCGTCTTTTCCCTTCTTTGAAGTTGGGCGGATTGATCATGGTAGTTGTGGTGGTCTCTAGCGGCGAGATGCGGCACTAGGCTCCATGTTGGCAGTTGCTCGCGTGTAGTTTGTTTAGTCGGATGTTTGTTGCGCGAGGTGCTTCTCCAGATTGGTGATATAGGGTAAGTGATGTTTATGTTTGACTGGCCCCATTCTGTTGACTTGGAGCAATAATTGCTACATATATAGATCACACTGTGTGTATATATATAGTATATATATGTATATATATACACACATATATATATATGTGTGTGTGTGTGTGTGTGTGCGTGTGTGGTTTTTTGGACGTAAGTTTCTAAATCGGCCAATGAACGGATTCTTTGCTCACTCCTAGGATTAGACGCTTTAAAATGACCAAAGCCTGAAATTCTATTCAACTTCGGGCTTTGGCCGTCTCCTAACAGCCAATCTAGTATTGTGCAAACACTAAACGACCAAAGCGTGAAATAACATTTGTGTTTGTTTCCTGACCAGACTGAGCAGGCGCTTACCATTGACAATATTAGTAGTCTAAGCCACTCTGTTATCTATGGTCCAAGCGATCCACGTGTCAGGTGTATACATGATTGTATTATCTCTTTTAACGATGCCTGCCTGCTCTGAGTGAACACGAGCTTAACTTGAAATTATACGCACTTACGCTAATGTGTAATGGTAGGGTGATTGTGAGATGAAATGAAGGACCTACAGTTTAACGTGGAATCCGAACCGGTGGCGACCTGCTCGTTTAAAAAAATGTCTGAATGGCTACCATTCAGAATGGATACAATTCAGGATTTTGTGGACATTATGAAAATGGATACAAATCAGACTTTTTATTTGTAATGCGTGTTTAAGAAAATGTCTGAATGGCTACCATTCAGAATGGATACAATTCAGGATTTTGTGGATATAATGTAAATAATTACAGTGGATACAAATCAGGATTTTTGTTAAAGTCGTTTATTTGAAAACTGTCTGATTGGCTACCATTCAGAATGGATACAATTCAGGATTTTGTGGGTATTATGATAATGGATACAAATCAGACTTTTTATTTGTGGTGCTTGTTTAAGAAATGTATGAATGGGTACCATTCAGAATGGATACAATTCAGCTCCCCCTAAATATTTACATAGCATTTATTCTGGCTAATTACATCATCGGAATATAATGATAACTTATAGAATATAATACATAAATTAAGGTCTTAAAAGAAAGGATATTATATAAATATATGACAATGGATTAATTGTTATTAAATATAATAGTTTCACATAATTAATCATCTGAGAAATGGATATGTATTCATGCACACCTTCTCACTGATGTAGTCGAAATTTGTATTGAGAATCGACAATTTATGGTAACAAGCTCTCCTTGTAATACCTAAGAAAACAAACTGTTCAATTAATGAAATGTTCCTAACTTAAAATCGTATATACAGCCCATTTAATATCCAGTGGCTTATTTTACTAACAAGCAGCCTATGTCTTACTACTGGTGACATCAAAAGCATTTTTATGTTATTAGCAACAAAATCTAAGATTAAATGAGGGGGGGAGGGGAATGAATAAGAGGTAGTTTACCATCATTTGCTTGTAGAGAAGTTGATAAAAAACACCCTCGGCTAAAAATTGTAATTAGCTTCAAACTCAGACACCCATAGAAATTGTTAAACTACCACTATGTGCCTTATTTTGTGAGATTGTTAAATTTAATTAAATATCAGGCTTTTATTAAATATTTATAATGGTCCAATCTAGGCTAACTTATATTTATTCAAATTCCTCCCTTCACATCAGAGTAATTTAAAAGTATGAGGAATTTTCCTCCATTACAAAACCCGCTTCCCTTCCTAAGTATTTTAAAATGCTATGTGGGATCATGCTTATATTGAAGTTATTCTTGCTTAATACATGCCACAGCTATAGTTGTACATTTACCAAGTTCAATAATTTTGACACGATAGGAGGAAGAGGGAATTAGGTTTAACTACATTCTGTCAATATATAAAATACAAATTTTGAATATTACTATGTTTTTTTTTATTAATTCTTTAATTTTAATTTTGATGTTTATCTCTTAAACTTATACCTACTACAAACCTTTTTTCCCCTATTTAAATAATACCTTAATGATTAATGTATTAGTTATAAGCTATTGTAAGGTATACACTACTTTTTAGTACGATAAGCATACCCCTCTTAAGGTTGTGACACGTTTTCTCCTGACAAAAGTTGATATCTTGTTTCATTTTATCAATATTAAGTTGTTGTTTTTTTTGTTTTTTTTTTCATAAACTACAAAATATCAACATCAACACTAGATACTAAAAGAAAATTAATGCTAATGAAGCTCTCACAAATTCTACCTCATCACTATTGGGCAGATAAGCCCATTGATTAATTACAAATATATCATTATGATGATATAAGTTCTCAGGTAGAAGCCTGAAGCTATATCAAATAAAATTTTATGTAAAATGACAACCAGTACACAGGAATCGAAACTGAGAACTTTGGTTAATGCTTTGTGCTAATGCTTTAGCACTAAGCTAGCCGGGTATGTCTCATTCCCAGAGTGGGGGATGGGTTTACAGCAATGGCTCCGAAATTACTATTAGTCTAGTATTGGGGTGGGATAAAATGTCCCAACCTTGTCCATGGGGCTCCAGGAAATGGGGAGCCTTTAGTTAGAAAAAAATAAAAATAAAGATAAAAAATAAAAATTAAAGTTTGGAAAATAGGTAGAGAGATAACTCCAGATAATCAAATAATAATGTTTTATTTGAAACTTTGGGAAACAGGGAAAAGGGGGTAGATAAAACATAATAAGGTGAGGGAGAACATTGAAATTGTCCAGGAATATAGAGGGATTACTCTAGTAATAAAATTAGTGTTAAATACTGTATTTATTATTTAGAAAAGGGCCTAAAAATGTGTCAGGATATATTAGCTTAAAATCTCTCCAAAATAATTATAAACTCTTCTTCTCTGCATGGAGGAAAATTTAAATTTGCCAAGTTTGTAAAAGGACCTCTCCAAAATAACCATAAAATCTGGAAAGTTTGTAATTTAAAAATAAGGGGTGGGAAATGGCTAATATAAAAAAAAGTCTCAATATAGTAGAAAATTTTAATTTTGTATAAGTAGATGAAAAAATCTAAAAATAAACGAATACAAAAACTAATGATTATCTTGAAGGGGATCCATTACCTTTGCTTTAACAAAACTACACATTCTGGGGGCACGGTGAACTGTGATGCTATTTGGAAAATCTGGATTATATCACTGTTTATGTAACAGAATATATTTTTTATTCATGCTGTTTGGTGAATTTGGATGCATTTTAATTTATCTTATTTTATGATTGTAAATATTGCATTGTTAATAAGATGTGTTTGTTTGTGCACCCAATTTGTGAACAAGGTAATATTGTGACTCAAATATTTATTTTATTTATTAATTAGGATGATTGGTCAGAGGTATTATTCATATCACATTTAACTTATAGCTGTTTACAGACGGGTTCAAGTTTATATCTCATCCGGTACTTTTTGGTTTTACAAGAAATAGAAACACATCACTTATATAAAGTCTTTTAAACATTAACACAACATTCCAAACGATGAAAAGCGATTTTGTAGTCCCCTTAGTATGTTTATTACAGGAATACTAATTACTACCTGCATCGGTGGACAAGTATTCCCATGGTGTGAGCCCACAAGTGATCTATAGCAACTGAGTAGCTCCTCAACTGTCCTCAGGAGGCTGAATTCAACTCATTCAAGACCCACTGCTTCACAGAAAAATCCTGAAAGCGCCAGGGATCGATCCCAGGTCATCTGGATCTGTGGGTTTCTATTAAAGTGTTCTTCATTAGTGAATTCTAGTAGTGTCCAAGCCAGTGGTTCTCAAACCCGGTTCCGCAGTCGAAGCCATAGGGAATAACTACATATTGTGTGAAATAGCTGTCTTTTTAGCTTATTAAAGAAGTGGGAGTGGGAAATTATCCACCCTCAGTACATCTAGTTGGTATTCGAGTCTTAAACTCCTCGTAACAGATAAACCAGACTAGATGTGCTTGATGTTTAGTTTGTGTATCTATTGATGAGAGTTGAATAATATTGTTTATAAGTGTGTCTAACTAAGAAATCCTGTGACTACATACAATTATTTGAAAGCTGATTATTTTATTACTAGCTGTGTCTCCCACACGAAAAAAAACTAAAAGTGTTAATATTTTAAAAAGGAACATTCTTCATGTATTTAATAACATTTGAATAATGAATGAGTTCCACTATAAAGTAAAGGAGAATAATGTCTTCCACCTAGATGGTTGAATGGTTTAGGTCAGGGTGTAACTCTCGCATTAGACTAGACTGACAATGTTGAGGAAATGGGGTTTTGAATCTCAGTTGGATGGCATGAGGGTTTTTTTTCCTGAATATGTTTCCACTCCACCGCAAATCTTGGTACTTTTCCTCTAAATTATACCTTCCTTATCCCTAGCAAATTAGCAAAATTAGTACATATGAATATAGCCCGAATAGGTATTAAGACTCAATAATAAAAAAAGTAATGATCGTAGATTATCGTAATACTAGAAAAATAGAAATAGCAACTTAGCCTATATTCTTTAAAACTTAAATAACATTTATTTGATTTCAACTCGAGCAAAAATTATCAATAGCTATAATGTAAGTGGTATGTCAAAGAGACCACAGACTCCTTCTCACTTTTCCCCTCCCTATATGTACTCCTGCCCTGAAGTTGTTTTTCTTCTGTTCGATGCTTTTCCTCTCCCTCTTCTCTTCATCCTTACCAATGATGGACGTGCGCTTGGACAGCCAATACTCGGTAGCAGCACTAGCTGGGCCCAGATAAAGATTATAATTTAACTAATATTTTAAGTTTTTGTGTTGTGACCACAGTATTTTATTCCAAATTCTTTATTTTACAGCTCATAGCTAGGACCCTATGATTTTAATTTATCTAGTTCTCCATATTTATCTGTAAAATGAAGGTTTTTATTACAATTTACTTTTTTTTCCTCGCTGAAATAAAATAACAACAAAATAAAACCATAAAATCCAAGAGACGCTCTTAAATCTGTTGGGTCTTTTTTTTGTTCAACATACTCCTATTAATTTTTGATAAATTAGTTCAATAAAACATACATGTTTCAGTACATCTTTCGAGTACTATGGTGGCCTCTTAAACTCATCACTGTGAAAGGGGAATCCCACATTTCACCCATGATTATTTGCAAGTAAGGTTATTTTATGTTTCAATCATTTAAATAACTCATTGCATCATGGAATACATGAAAAAACAACCAAATGACTGGAAAGGTGCAGACTAATGAGAGTTGAGAGCCTGCATTAGAAAAAAGGTATATATAATATATATTTAAATTAAATAAACTATGTACTGATGTGTTTACCAAAACTTACTTTATACACTTGTTCTGGAGGAATTGTAGAAAATTCTTAAAAAGTCCTTGAAATGTCCTGGAAAAAATGTCATGATATTGTGTAGGACCACTGATATAATGTTCTCCCAAAACCTACTATACAAAAGTAAATATTACACATAACAGCTATAATTGTTTACACAACTGGACACAGATATGCTCTGACTGTAACAAAAAATTGTACATAACAAACAGGCATACTCATTGTACTAATCGTTGATAATCATCATAAATGGGACACATACAAAAATTTTAGAAAAAAACTAAAAGTATTGATTGACTTATGTTTTTACCATCTTAGAATGTACTTGGATATCAAAATGATAGTAATAATAAATACATAAATAATTAGCTTAATCAATCATATGGTGGCGCTTAGCCATCTGAGGGGAAGGGATGCCAAAATATTATGAAATCAAAATTTTACATTTGCAAGAAAAAACATCCTGTAACAAACATACAGTCAACATAAAAGTCTACTTCTAAACTAATTATATGAGTACAGCCTCATTATAAGATGCAACCATTCTGATAAATACAAACAACCAGTCCTACCTGCTTAACATTAACAAAGAAGTGTTTACAATAATAGTAAATATTCAAATTGTTATGGTAAACAAGAACTGAGATGCACTATCCCCAAATTACGTGAGTTTCTACTACCAACTCTCGAGATATTCCTCAAATAGGTGTAGTGACAAATAAAATCGAAGACTAGATACTTTAAGGAAGGTTTCTAACAAATATCGACATATTTTTTAAGATAAAATGTTGATATTTGTATTGTTTTTTTTATTATCTTTCTTATTATTAAAATTTAACTGCAAGAAATGGAGATGTACATTACTTTTAGGTGCCTCGGGATTGTAATATGTGATAAATTATGTAATGTTCTTTAAAAGCCCTAACTATAAAGTGAAATTAAAAATTAGAATTTTAATTATAACTATCATCATCATTAATATTATTAGGGGTATTTGAGTACTATAAAATTTGAGCTTGAGCCAAGCTTTAGTAGTTGCTCGAACTCAACTCAAAAAGATTTACAAAACATAATAAATTTGAGTCCTCTTGATTTTCGATCTTTTTCTCAAAAATTCCAGGCTAAATTAATTTTATTCAATTTTAAGATATCATTTCATAGCAAATAGAGTCCCTCTATAGTTCCTTTTATATAACTAAAACAAAATTTTACAATTAAATTAAAGTTATTTAAAAATTTGAATTTGTATTGTTATAGATTTTTTCACAAAAATAATAATTGTAATTATAAAACAATTAGTTTGTATTTATTTATAGTCTATGCATGGATATAATTTACAGAAATTCAAATTGAAATATTCCTTGTACAAATATTGTACTCTACCACTTGGACTAAAAAAAAATTGTTTTCATTCAAACTCGACTCCAAGTGAAAAATGCCTACTCACACACACCAATAATTAAGATTATTATTATTATCATTATTATTAACATCACCATTATCATCAATAATAATATTATATTCTAGTTTTAGTAGACCTGTCTCAAGAAGTAGGTGGTGTGCTACATTAGCCACCATGGCCAATAACCTAGTGTTATATCTATCATTACTTAACAGATTCTCAAAAAGGTGGGTTTTTGCCCCCTCATTTCTTACTACCCATCTAGGATCTAGACATTTAATTATACTATTGCAGTAGTTCACAAACTGTGGGGTTCATGAGGTGTCTTCAAGAGGGTGCCAAGAAATATTATGTTTTTAGACAATCGCTGGTTCTCAAATGACTAGTTCAAAACAAATTAGAAATATTTTGTGTTGAATTCACAGTCCTGAAAGATTTATTCATCTTTACTCTAAAGAAAATAAAACCGCAGGTTTGTCCACCACGCTGGTCTTGTGGTTAAGGTGCTGGCCTCCATTGAATAATATCAAATTTAATAGCCTACAAACATAATACTTCTACGGAAATTAAAACAATTTTTTTTAGCACCATGTTTTACTATCTGTTCAGGCTATATACTTAAAGTGTTTATTAATTATGTAGGCCTATACTTTTAGTTATGTTGGGGAGGAAATTTCTTAAGCATTGGGTGTTTCAGATAACTGTTGTGTCCATAATTAATTTTTGTATAGTTATTTTCATTTAAACCAAAGTTTGATACACAAGGAGCAAAGCCCAAAAACCCTCCAGTGTGTATCTAATCTTTATCTTTCTGGTCTAGATTGAAGTGTCCAAAGCTATAAATTAACAACCAATTTCATTAAAGTATGAACCAATTATTTTGACATTAAAATAGGTGATTTATTACATTTTAATGGTTTTTTTAATCTTTGAAAAACACAATCAGAGATGTATACAAAATTCATTAGAAAATTGAGAGGAAGGGGAGGGGCTTGGATTAGAAATTAAATAGGAAGAATTTAGAGATAATGTACCCACATTTTTGTGAAGGAAATGAGGGGAATCACCCTCACTATACTCGGTCAAGATTAAAATCCTGATCCCAGGTAACCAGACTATATAAGCTTGATATTTAGTCTGTGTGCCCGCCAGCATAGATCACAAGGTGTTTCTCAGCACTTGCTCATCTACAAACATATATGCTTATTGACATTTACCCAATATTAGATAGTAGTGAATTATTTTGTAATTATTTATTGAGATTTAATCCCTTGACTTGAAAATTATAATACAATGATTCTGAAGAAAATAGCTCATCTTCAAATGGTAGGTTCTGCCCAATCATGGAGGTTAACTTATATTTTATCAAGTCACAGTACAAGAAAGTATAGCTCCACTTCAGAATTAAAATGAGCTTGGCCTATTATTATCCAAGCCAGAGATATTGAAAGTTCAGTAGGGGCTACTAATTGTGTCAGCTGTTGATAAAGAATACTTTTTTTTAATTGCTGTTTCAATTAAAATAATCTTTCAGAAACCAACATGTCTATGTTAACTAATCTATGTTTTAAGTGACTAAATATCAACGAACCTCTTAAAAGCAGGTTTTACAATACTAGTTGTCAAGGTTGAAATTTATTTTATATCATTACCTTGCCCTAAATTCATTTATATTGATTTGAATTTTGCTACTATATAATTTCAAAATGAGCTCAAAGATACTTATAATTGATGGTTTGTGGAACCAGAGGGGCAGAAGGAAAGGCCACCCCTTACACCTGGGATAAATTTGATCTCCTTAGATTTATATTAACTCTACTATATCTCTGAAGATGAAACTGAAAAATGTCGACTCTGGAGATCTGGGAGTAAAGTTCTTGCCTCAGTACCTAATATTCTTGGGTTCAAACCCCACTGGGGCCGATGAAATTTTCTTGAGCGATAAAAACCTGTAGCACAACTTACTCCAGATGGAAAGTAGAGATGTTGGTCCATGTAATTTGTGGCGTGTTAAAGATCCCTGGAAGGTATGAGAAAATACCTTTCCCAGCAAAATTGGTAGGCCCTTTTGCTCTTGTTCATAGAAGTTCTTGTGTGCTGATATAATTAGTTGATTGAAAGTTCACGTTAAATAGCTCAAATAAATAAATGAGCTGAAAGATGACTGCATCAAAATAAAAAGATTTAAAAACCATAAATCTAGAAAGTTTTGTTAAAATCTATATATTTATTTGAAAGCCATAATAAATGGTGGTGTGAGTAAGAATAGATTATGACTCTGTCTCAAGTTCGTCACTTTAACAATCAGCTGATTAGTGACACAGGATTAATTAAAATTTGAACAACAAGAAATATTGGGCAGTGCTCCTTGTGCACTAGGGGCCTTTTAATAATTAGCTTTTAACATCAATTATAGGGAATTGTGTAGCTTCTAAACTTTCAAACATATTTCTCTTTGTGTTATATACATTTTTTTTTTTTTTTTCGATTAAATCATATGTATTTTCCTCCCAGATGTTTTACACCTTCCAATTATATTATCCTTAGTAAATGTTTTGGATAGCTCGGGAAGGCAGGAAGACACACATAAATGTACGGATTTTATCGCTCTAGAAAAATTCTTTGACCTCAGCTAGGTTTGAACCCGAAAACATTGGATCCTTAGGCAAGAACTTTACCCCAAGACCACTGAGATTGACATCATCACTTAAATAGTTTATTTAGACTTAACTAATAAACATAACATTATTAATGTAGGCCTACAATACAAATGTTTTAAACATTAACACATTTCCATAATTCATTAAATCAGTGGAAGTCTAATATTGTACAGATATTTAAAGTCCATTCTCCATAGGAGTGGTGGTAGCTGACAACTAGCAGACGATGTAAAATTGGTTAAGAGTAAAACATAATTAAAAACAAATTATCTGTTGTGAAAGTTTTGACTGCCAAAAATAACACCAAATCTATATATTATTGTTTTTCATATCATATGTTTCGGCGAATGGATGCATGAGAGAAGCTCTGGTAATTGTACTTGTTGTCACCAACACTCCTATGGCAAATTGGGACTAAACTTGCCGCCCCTTTAACAGTTCTAATCTTTTTAATAAAAAAAAACTGCAACATATTCAATGTAAATTAATTCTTTTATTGTTATGTTTTTTATATTTCATAGATTTAAAGTTTGAATAATGCCTTTAAACACTTTTGCTGTACTGTTTAATGCCTAATCTAAAAGTATTCACCCACTTCGATGGCTGCATGGTCTAACGCTCTACTCTTGCAGTAGGCTAGACTGCCGATGATGGGAAGATCGAGGTTTGAATCTCGATCGAGGTACCAAGTTTTTTTTTTTCCTAAATGGTATTTCACTCTCCCTCCATGCACATGTGCATACACTTCCTAATAATATAACCTGTAACCTACCTCTTTCATCATCCCACACAAATAACAAACACAGGTAGAGACAAGAGAGTTATAAATTATATTTAAAACAATCAAGATACACCTCAATGAGGAAATGAAACATACAAGTGTTAGACACTGAGTAAGTAAACAAGCCAAATGGGCTAGCATGCGCATCGGTAACCACCAAGGCCAGAAGGGCATGTAAACAACAAATGGCGTCATCAGAAAACAACAATAATACACTAATAATTGACCTCCAAGTCAATATTAATTACACCTCTCATAATCAAAGGTTAAGAGCCAATAACAATCTTGTGCCCTAGCATTAAATCTAAGGTGAGGATAGGATTATAAGTTGTTGTCATCTGACAAACCCTAACTAACCTAAACATCAGTATGAAACCTTTCATTATTTATATATAAAGCTCAAAATACCTAACAATAATAAATAATTTTAATATCTAATAACAAGTAGAATTTCTACCAGAGAAATATTTACTTTGCAGCGAGTGGCCCCTTCTTTAACTAACATATAAATATAAGTGATACAACAATATTAAACTATATCAAATTTAATAACAAACAAAATGTCCACATTAAAAATATTATCCATGCCGGCTCACGGCCCCACATTTAACTAACATATAAACTTAAATTGCCCACCAATAATAAACTATCCCAATCCTTTTTGACATAAAATAGATCACGACAACAGAAAATAATACAGAACATTTTGTTACTGTCTCTCTACTAGCTAAAGCAGGCCATTAAACTTTCCGTGAAGTGGATATAATAAATTTAAGATAAAGACAATCAGGTCAAAAGACCTTCCCAAAACACCCAAGGAACAAGCACAGCTACGGGCTTGTCACCCATGGTATGCAAAATCCCATAGCCTTAAAGGCAGAAAACCGTAAAAGAAATAATAATAATAATCAAAAATGTATGTAAGTCTTGAACAGTAAATTTAGAATAATAAAGATTTAGCGCCAAAGAAAATTTTGAGAAACATGTCGAGCCTACTTAATAGTCAGGCCTCTCACCTCGAAAACCCAGAGTGTAATGCGTGATCACATTCTGGACTCCAACTGTTATATATCCTAAGGAAATCATGTGTTCTCGGGGCGCGGAGAGCAACGGAGAGGAAAGGGGTAAGGGTTCCAGAACAGTCTCCACTCGTCCACACGCATTTAAGTCTATACACAATCACAGTTCGTAGAAGTTCTGAATACGTCTACCGGCGCGTGATGAGCTCACGCGCAACACTGCTTATTTGTTTTGGGGAGCGGTTCAACCAACATGGCTGGCAACGAACCTCGGACCTCGAGCTAGTTCAACGTTGACAGTGCTGCGGTGTGTATGTCGGATTGTAGTTGTGCCAGAATGAGTCAACTGGGGCTGGCTTGGTGAGTTATACAACTTCTCCGAATATACGTTGTAACAAGGTTACAAACCTTCCTAATCCCTAAAGCACAAGCGTAATTATTATAAAAGTGTATAACCCGAACGAGTAGTAAGACGTGGTGCTAAAAAATAGTTAAAAGCATTCTATCATTATCAATTGTACTCAAAGTATCTAGAGACAATTCCATTTAGTATAAATAATCTGGGTACATTTTCATATAATATTGGCCAAATAAATGTTATATGGGCCTTAGCCACTAAAACTAGTGATTTAGAACCCCAGAAGAGTTCATATAGATGTGTTTCAGATTCATCATGACTCAAGAAGTATGTTTTAAATCTAATATTTTACATTGATTTAGAGTATACATGGTGGCTACATCAGGGAAAACCTTAAATACTAGGGGAATTTGAAAACTAAGCAAAAAAGTCAGGGAATTGACCATGAAAACAGGAAAATTAGATATTGTCTACTTTAAATTCAAAATATGAGAAACTTCAACATAATATTTAGTTAACTTCTCTTTAATATTGTAATTAGCATTTGAGACCAAGTAAATGAATAATCAACCTTGGACACGTTATTTTGATTTGATTATTTTCTTCACCTTAAGAAAGGTTACATATTGCAAAGTCAAACACTACTAGCTATTTACTTTTAGAGAGTTTTATAGGGATAGCGAAGGATAATTTGAAATAAAATAACAGCAATTTTTTCAGAGGGAGAATGGGAAACCAATGCTACAAGGCAGCGCTAGCGTCGCCTTCTACCAAGCAACAAATTGGCAAAACAAAGAAATGTCCCAACTAATTTTAACATATAACTTTTTATTCGACAAAAAAAACCTCAGGAGGGGTATAAACTCATGTAAGATTTACTACAGGCAAGGGAATAAAAAGGCATAAAGCCCTAAAACATACATATGAGGGTAAAACCTCAAGAACAAAGAGCATTGTTACAAATTTAATATGCCAATGAACTGACACTGACTTTATCAAAGCTGCTGACCCGGATGATAAACTCCAAAATCCTTTAACGGCAAGAATTTTCACCCAAAGTGAAACAGAATCTGCCATGTTGAGGCCCATCCTCAAATAATCTAGCTTCAAAAAATGGAACGGAGTGAAATCCCATTTAACCACACAACAGTCTAAGATGTGTAGGAAGTACCAAATATATTAAGGGGAGAAGCCCCGAATACAAGACCTAAAGCAAAAAGGTAAGAAGCTCCCCTTTTAAGGGTCATCCTCAAATTAATTAGATGAACCTCTGACAAAGAAGTTGTCACATGTAAACATTTCAAGAAATAACAAATTAAATCGACCAAATTATTTAAGTAACAGAATTTGAACCAAAATATTATTGGAATAAATAATAAAATAGTTAAAGGTTTAAAAAAAATTAAATTGACAAAGGCGAATATAAAGAAAAAGATGGCTTGAAGAGCCTGAAATAAAAATTTATGATATTATGGCAAAATAAGTATTTCTTATATAAAGAATCGATTGAGCTTGACGTCCGTCGGTCAATGGTGGCAAGCGAGGCCACCTTATATTCACAAAGAGTACCCACAGGCCTAGCCAATGTAATTACAGTAATACAGAAATTCAGAGAGCTTATATAATTTTCCCTAATCTTCACACTTTCTTCCCTATCCACTAATGAGCTGGTAGGTTGCTTCTAGTCAACTAATCACAGACAATCTTCTTAGATGGTAGCATCACTAGCAGAGACCAGGGGAAGCTCTCTCGCCTGACTTGGCCATGGGTGCGAGCAATACTGCAGCCCCAGCTCCCTAAACTGGCATAAAGAGTGCGTAGAAATTTGTGGGTAAGATAACGACCTTTTTATTATTATTATTATTATTATTATTATTATTATTATATTATTATTAAATAGCAAAGCTAGATATCATATTTTGTAAATTTCAAAAATTACACGTGGACACAGGAATCAAACCCGAGACCTTTGGCTCACTACACCAATGCTCTAACTACTGGCATCATAAGACCAACTACCTAGTTAATGGTGACTGCATTATCTAAAGGCTTGTGATCTTAATTGATAAACACATTTGTAGTTGACGATCTCCCCATGTCCATCACAGACTCTGCCTTAAAATATGAGTGAAGAATTACCCTGGGCAGTGGGCACACGATTTCTAGATAGCTCAGGGGTTAGAGCATTGGCATATTAAGCCAAAGGTCCCAGATTCAATTTGTCCAGGTGTAAGTTTTCAATTTACAGAATACAAATTGGTGTTGTTTCATCCTTGGGGTGTTCACAATGCAACACCATTAATGATAAAACTCTTTATTAAACTCGGTCGTGATTTGAGCCTTGACCTCCTTATCCCTAGGAAACCAGAGATGAGACAGACATCTTTGTCATAGATAAAATATAATAATTCAACCATGTTGGCCATTTACGGTCTATCTATAATTAGTAGCTTATGGTTATTTAAACAGGTAAAACATGATCAGGGAAACAAATAAATGATTGTCTAGAAAACCTGGAAAATTCAGAGAATTTGAAAAGTGAATTCCTGTGGCCACCTTGGTTTAGCAAATTGAATGTCGTGCTCTAAGAAGTCACTAGCATATAGCCCGCTTTGGTGGCCGCATGGTCTAATAAGCTACTCTCACACTTGAGATTAAACTGTCAAAAACAATGAGATCAAGGTTTGAATCTCTCTTAGGTGTACTAAGGGTGGTTTTTCCAAAATGGTTTTCCACTATCCTTCCGAAAAAATGCAGGTACACTTCCTATACATATAACCTTCCATTGCATATATTTAAATAATACATAAGACATTACGAGTACATTTCCCACTCATACCAGTAAAGACTCAAACGTGTTACATATCCCAACATTGTATATAGGACTACCAAATAGTCGGTATTGGTGGGCACATAGTCTAAATGGCATGCTCATCTAGTCTGGATTGTCGGTGACTGAGAGGTAAAAGTCAGAATAGTAATTAGGTTTATTGGGATTTTTTTTTTGTTCTGAAATAGTTTCTCATGTTCCTTCCATGAAAAATGGGTACACCACCTCTCAAATTTACTTTTCTCACCCCAACCCCATTGGTGTTATTAACATATGTATAGCCCATACATATTATTATTAAAGTATGGTGATAAAAATGACAAATTAGTATCACATGTATACTGAAATAAACATTTTACACTTCATTCCATCCCTAATACCAGAGCTAACAACAGAAATTGGACGGTGAACAAGGTAAAAAAAAAATTATATTACAGATTTGTAAAGCTATACAAAAATGTAGGGTGAAAACTTAAAACCGTACTACTCACTTATGAAAATCTCTAATTTCAGTTTGATTCTTCACTATTTTTGGAATATTATAAACAAGTTGAAGGTTTGGTTTTGGAGAATTATATACCTACTAGATATATTTTCAAGTTAATCCTATGTATTTCCCATCTGATCCATTATTTATCTTAACTACTAATTCTATCAACATGTTGGTTGAATATTTATTTTAATTTTGTTATCAGCTCCTTTATCTCATTGTTTATATCAATACTTCCACTATGTTTTCTTCCCTCTTGGTAAGAGGACTGTATTAAACACAAACATTTAAAATTTCTAACATGTTAGTGGGAAAATAATGCTTAAAATATTAAAAGATAAAGGTCGCCATTATCATCTACAATATCAAGTGTTAACTTCAAATTTATACTTTCAATCTAACTATTTTTAATCTAAATATTTAGATAGATACCTTATGCTTTAAATTTTAGGATTTAAATGTTTAATTGCTATGGTTTTTCTAGTGTGTATCTTTTTGGCCAAATTTCAACAAGGCCTATTTGTGTTTTATATAATTATCTTAGCCATTATTCAGGTTTGGAAACAAATCTCACAACCCCTTCCCCAAAACAATCAAATAAATAAAGTTTTTAATACATTATATATAAATAAAATTCATTCAATTTTCATTGCTTTTTGTTTTATCTAAAAACCATCAGAAACTATTCCTGAAATATTCCAATATATTCTTTCAAAATTTTAGAAATTAAATTTTTTTGCATTATTAATATTTTTATAGGGTAGGTGGGGGCAAAAACCCGCAGTTTCGGTTTTTTTTTGCATTGTGGGCGCTAGTGGGTCAATATTCCATCGAAAACGGATGTAACTGATAGATTAGGATGTTGGCCAGACCTACTTACAGTAACGGTGATGTTGGATAAATGTCAAGAGAGAAATTTGAATTTTTCAAAAACCTCTTTTTGCGGGCTTTTGCCCCACATGATGGGGTAAAAACCCGCACGGCTGGGGCAAAAATCCGCAATGCGGGTTTTTACCCCATTTCATAACTTTTGGAAAAAGGGAAGGGTTTCAATGAATAAATGTAATGTAATAAAAAATGTATTTCTCAGAATAAACCAAATAGACGTAATAAGTCATTGTGAGATAAATGGAATCGCTGACTAAATGCTTATCACAAAAAAAAGTCTTAAATAATTTTTGATAAACATAGGCCTATTTTGAAAAGAAAAACTTTGATTGTCAAAGTTTTAAAGAATAGGTAATTTGTGTTTAACTATCGCGTTTAAAAAATGAAGCAAAAGAACATTGAACCTCAAATTATTAAAGAATGTTTCGTGAGTAGTTTTATTCAATAAATTGTTAAATTAGTCAAGTCTTCCGGGAAACTTATTGTGTTTTGGAATCTTGCAGAAGAATTTCGAATTGGTTCAGAGAGCTTCATCTGAATATCATTCTTCTCGATATAGGCCTCTTCAGCTGTCTCATAAAACCGTTGGCTTTTAGGTCCTCGCTTGTAAAATAGCCCAAGGTAGCCATCCCTGTAAAACGAGATGACTTTAATGATGTAGAGCCTGAAGCAGTTTTTAGTTTTCCCGTGCACCTTGGCAACAGCAAAGTCACCGATCTGAAGTGATGAAGTGTCATTTTCTCTTTTTTCCTCCTCTTCAGAAAATAAACCATCCAGATCAGAACTTTCACTATGGATGGAGATGTTGGTGTCCGATTCTGAAGAACTGGAAGGTGATTTCTTCCTTCTATTTCTTTTTGGTTTGGCTGCGGGGAAAAGTTGCTTGTTGCAATTGTTATTCTTTCTAGTTTCTTTTTCTGCTGATAATTTTTCCAAACGCTCTTTGTTGGGGGGTAGATGTCAGTATTACTGACTTCAAACCTCTACCAGAGCGTTTTCTTTTTATTTGAATTTTGGGGAGAGGAATGATGTCTTCCGGCGGTGTCTTGATTTGAGAGGTTCCTGGGATAGCTTGGCCGACGTTTTCTTCATGACTGGTACCTGGAGGGATTGAGGGGTTGCTGGAATTGGAGATCAGTTCTTTATTAGGCCTTTCCGATGGAGAATCGTCTAGTGTGGGATTACTGGGGCCTTCCTCAGGAACCGTAGGGATCAAGGAGTTAGTGTTTGGAGGACATTCAGAAATTTCACTAGGCTCACAACCCACGGCTGACTCATTTTCCTGCTCAAAGATTATGAATCTTCTTTCATCTTCTTCAAGAACGTCTTCTTGGTCTTGATCGGTCACTTCTGCAGGTAAAAAATCAGCTTCAGTAAACTTGTTTTTGTCCATGGGATAGATCCCCGTTGCGCGAAAGCCTTGGACCGCATTTTCCATGGTAGCCGCTTTCTCAAATGCTGTCTTGAAAGTCTCAGCCACGTTGTAGATACTCAGGACTTGACCCGGATGAGTCGCATTCCAGCAGTCAGCAGCAGCATCGTAATAAGCCTTTAATGGCCTGAAAAAGTTGCGATCGAGGGGCTGTGTTTTATGGCTGCTGTGAGGTGGGAGGCTCAACATGTGCACATTATTTGCTTTTGCATGAGTAACAGCCTCAAGGCTAACATGTGAGACATGATTGTCCAGTATCAGCAAAATAGGCTTCTCTCGTGTAGGGTTGGTGAATTTGATAAAATGGTCAAGCCACTTGATAAAGGTTGGAGTGTTCATATAGCCTTTGTCTGTTACTGCCATGGCACATCCAGCTGGTCCAGTTTTAATAAGGAGGAGATTGAGCCTCTTACGCGCGAAAATGAAAAATGGAGGTACAAAGTGACCAGTCGCGTTCATTGAACATGCAACTGACACAGTTTCACCTTGTTCAGCTGCCACGGATTTTGCCACCTCTTTTTTGCCAGTTGGGGCCACGTGTTTGGGAAGCTTATTTGGCACTGTTTGGACCCCCGTTTCATCCATATTATAAACACGTTCAGGTGGAAATCCATATCTTATCATACAGGTTTCCAGGTTTTCAAAATATTGATCTATTTGAGTTCTGTTGAACCCCATATTTCTGGCGACACTGGTTTTGCGGGCTATTCTGAGTGACAACTTGTTCCTCCTCATGAATTCTCTGGTGAAATCTCGCCCAGCAAGTTGGCTTTGTGTGGGGAATGGGTGTACTATGACATTTTTCACTGCATAACTGTATATCAGAAAACGCAAAGACTTCAATGTCAGGCCAAAGAAACGCTTGTCCATTTCAATACAGTGTTTGACGATTTCCTCTTCTTGTTCTTCGGAAAATACTTTGCGGAAACGCCCAAGCTTTGCAGCCCCTCTTCCTATCTTCAATCGAGTACGCAGACTTTTCTCATGAAAACCAATAGCCTTGGCTGCTTGACGGATTGATGACCCTTGCTCAATCAGTGTGCGTGCATGGTTGAGAATGGCTTCTGTCATGGGCCTGTGTTCCGTTTTTCTTTTGTAGTTTCTGAAACACAGGAGAAACAATTTTAGATTACTTATTTGATTTTACGTAATATTAGATTTTATTATCTAGGCAATATTATTAGGTATTAGATTATTATATTAGTATTTTATTATTATATATTTTACTGTTATTATTAGATAATTATTAGGTTTTATTATTAGATTATTATTATTTAGGCAATATTATTAGGTACTAGATTATTATATTAATATGTTATTACTATATATTTTACTGTTATTATTATATCATTATTAGATTTTATTATTAGATTATTATTTAGGCAATCTTACATTTTAATTTAAAAATCTTACCAAAATATTGATGTTCAAGACAAAATAATTCAATTTGTAAGGAAAATTTAATATTCAGAGGCATTGAGGCAAAAGCCCGCACTCTGACCTGATGCGGGCTTTTGCCCCAAGACAGGCGCGGGTTTTTACCCCAAACCGTTATGTTATCATTGACCCCCACATGTACCAAGATGGATGAATCAAGAATAGAAAAGAGTTATTACATTATAACAGACCTCACCTCTTGCCTTCACAGCAGAAAGTTACATTTTGTAATACCTTCATTAATCTGCTGACAACATTCAAGTAAATCAAGGGAAATATTACATAAAAACTGGTAAAAATACACTTACCTCATTTTTTGTTTGTGCCGACATCCAACCGTCATAAGTTTCTTCTACACAATGGTGGGGTTGAAACCGATCTGCACCCTGGAGGCCAGTGATTAAACTACACGTTATGAGTTAAAAAAAGACATGCGGGGTTTTGCCCCGTGCAGGTTTTTGCCCCCACCTACCCTACCTGAAAACTTGTATTTGTTTATTTTTATGAAAATAGTTTAAAATTGTTATAAGACACACTGTCAGTCACCAAACCTGTATAGATAAGTGTACATCAGTTTGGTAGCAGTAATTAGCCTAGCCTCTTTTCAAAGATAAGCATTATTATAATATCTTTATATCATTTAAGGTTTCTTGTTGATTTCAAATAATAGACCAGTCATGTATATTGTTGTTGAAGGTTCAGTTACACTGACTAAATTTTGAAAGTGCTAAGCTATGTCTTACATTTTGTCATTTATGTGGAATTTATTTTTATTTTGGATGTATTGTTCAACATCAGAAAAGGTTTCAGCAGAAGAAAAATTAACCCATAGCAGTGATCACATAAATAGCTTGGTACTCGAGGGAAACAATAATATTGGATATCAAACTCTGCATTCGGTTAGAAACACCAGCGATGGATCTGGTAGTAACAGTGAAAATAATGTAATACAAACCATTGGTAACTACAGTTATCCTGTTAATATTCTGTCTATTTTTTCTAACAACAGCAGTGAAAACAGTTCAGAGAACTATCTCATCAATAAATATAATGTGGATCAATCTTCCAAGAGTGACAGCTTTGAAGACAGTCAATTTAGATTTATTGTGGAAAACAGCACAGGAAATATTGCTTGGCAGATATATGGAGTTAATAGAAGTTTCGACAATGCTTTAAAGTTTCCCAGAGAAATGGCAATGGGCACAATACTAAAACTTCTGAAAGAAGAACAATTGGAGCTGTATGCTCCTATAACCTTTATGACGAACAATGACCTCTGCAACAAACATCTTCGGCTGTACAGGGATAGTTTGGTATCTAATATGTCATCTTGGGCTCTTAAAAGTTTGTAAATTTAATATTTTATGTACATAGTGTATGCATGTGTCACTTTATTGAATATAAGTATTTCTTGATATAAAATGTTATGCTTATATTCAAACAAGTTTTATTGAAACGTATGTATTTAAATAGTGTGTTAAGTTTAATTAATTGACTAATTTTAGAAAAGTAAAAATTAATTCACCTATAGTTAACCAATTAAAGAAAACTCTCATTTTAAATTACTTCAATTTAGCTATACGTATTTAACATTGACTATTTTTATTTTTCAAATATAAATATAAATTTTGGTAGTGATTGATTATCATGGGGTTGTGATAAGAGTTTACCATTTTTTTTTTATCTTCTTGTTGATGTTTTTGTTGCTATAGTAAAAATTAACAAAAATAAATTAAAATCAGAAATCTCATACCATTTCCATTTTCTAATGGCAAGAGATCCGACACTAATAACCAGAACTGACATTAGAAAACTATATTAGAATACTAGTAGAATTACCCAGTGTTGGCCATGGTAACCATGCAATCCATTGCATGGTTACCCTTGGCAGCTCTTTTATTTGCTTCAAACAGACAGAAAAAAAGCTATACATTTTATTTCTTCTGATCTTGGTCTTATTTAATTTAAAGAAATCAAATCCAAATTTAAAATTCCATCTTTGAGGTGCACATGGGCTACTAATTTTTAAAACTTAGACCTATGCATGTGATAGATATCGCGCAACACTCATGACAGACACACAGATACACAAACCTTTCATTTTATTAATATAGATAGATAGATACTATACAATACAATATTATATTTCAAAATACCTGCATTTGTACATCTTGCATATAATATAATCTTCAGGTTTTAAAGGATTTATGCTCTAAGAATAAATAATCTAGAAGATAATATGGCCCAGCATTATTATAATTTTCAAGGTAAAAACATAAATTTGTCGCTGTTTTCTTTTGATATAAAAGTTAAGTGATAAATTACTCTAATTATTTTATTTACTATAACTCCCAGTTCTCGTATTTGATTTCTTCTCCCGGCTTGTCTTCAATAGTGTCACTGGAATCAGAGTTGGAGATTTCCCCCAGTAAATCATCCTTACATCCATGTTATTAAGAACACAGAGTTTTGTAAAGTTGTTATTAATATATTCACTACTAATTCTTCCCCAGGCTGTTGTTATACATCAATCCTACATTAGTATGCTGTGTTTCTTCAGCTTGTCAGGGTCAGTGGATGGTTCATTTTAATTAACCAGTCACTATATTCTTGCCACAAATTTGTCATGGGCAATTTTTTTTATATTTGTGGCACAGAACATATTATGCCACCAACTAACATTGACCTTCTGAATTATAAGTTGACAGAGAAAAAATGTCACCAAACAGCTATTTTAAACTCAACATTGAAAAGAGGATACTTTACAACAGAAAACTGTAGGCCTCAAAGTTAACAATTAAAACCAAAACAAAATTGCATTATAAGTTGGTAAATGACTTTGCAGGGTGCAAATCTTCACCCTCTTACTTTGATTTGACCTTGAGTTCATCATTAGACCTATGCAGTCATTCCTGCCTGCGCCCGCCGGTACAATTCTAGCATGCTACAAAATAGACCTCTGTAGCCATGTACGTTGGGTGGTTTTTTTTATGTTTTTTTTAATGTTAGAACGTACATATAATACTATTGGTTCACCAACTTTAAGACCACACCCCTGTTCACTCAATTTAAAGTGTCTAAACTCACTGGTTGGTGACCAGGTTTAGGTTCAAGCAGTGGTGAAGATTTATGATTTACCCAACCTCTGCACCTAAAAGAAGGGGGGTACGAGGGAACTGATGGAGGCAAGAGAATTTTTGAACTATAGCTATCTCTATAAGCAGTTTCGAAGGTTTTTTGAATAGTAACTGTAGACTTAGGTTTAACATTTTTTTAAACTAGTCACATACATTAAAAATATAAAAAGTGACATGCTAATTTTCTTTCAAATGTTTACCTTCCAACATAATATTTCCATACAAAATATTTGCAAGAATTAAGTACATAGTATATAATATAACAAACTAAACACTAAGTTATTCGAATTTCAAATGAAAAACTTCTAATTAGTTAGATATTTTTAACATCATTCCAAAAATGTACAAGTAATGAATATTTTCCTCGACCCCTGCACGAGCAGGCATCTGTTTTCTACCACTGGGTTCAAATATTGGTCAGTTAAACTGGAGGGAACCTTCTTCTATGCTAATGGGGTGCAACTCTTCTAAACAACATTAATCACCAATACCCCTTAAAATAAGTCATTAATAACCCTTTTGTTTAATCTGTCTATAGTAATAAATCGCATCTATAAACATCCATTTAAATATTTCTGTAATCAATATGAAGGGTCTTAGGCTAGTATTTAAGATTATAAAAATATTTATAAAATATAAATACATCAGATTTGTGCACTACAGAGAAATATATTTATAGAATTATTAATGTTTTGTAATAGAGTAAATTTACATTTTCTCTGAGTTAAAAAATAAAAAATTGTTTAGTATCTATATCAAATACAGTAATTAGATTTAAGTACTATCAATTTGCTCTTTTTGAAGAATCCAGAATAAGTTATTTCACAAATGAAAATACATTTGTTTTTTGTTCTTTTATTAGTGTTTGATTCATCCAGCAAGCTTCAATATGGTATCCTCACAGGTAATATCTTCAACTTGGGAAACTTTGAAGAATGTTTGTCAGTGAATGTACCAGATGCAGCGCATGCCCCACTCAGAGGGCAGCACTGTATTGTTGAAGTGAACACCAGATCTGCAAAACGATTGGTAAATATGTGGATAGTTTATATATAAGACTCTTTATTGAAATACTTAGCTCCATACAAAAAATAAAGAAGCACAGATTAAAGTTAGGGAATGAAGATTGTAAGTAGCATGTTAACTTTCAAAAGAAGAAACAGGATAAAGAATGAAGTTATCTGGGAAAGAGAGGGATTACAGGGAGTGCATGAAATAGTAGAGGAAGCAAGACTGAGATGGTTTAGTCATGTGATAAGGATGGTAAATAAGAGGATGCCAAAGGGAATGATGGCAATGAATATAAAGGAAAAAGACTGCAAAGGAGGCCAAGAAAGAGATGGGAGGAGCAGATAACAGAACATGTGCAAGTGATTGGAGAAGAATGGTGGGAAGTATAGAGGGAGATGGAGGCATTTTAATAAACCTAGCTAGCCACAGGCTGTAAACAGTTGATGATGAGACACTGAGAAATATTTTTCTTTTATAGTTTACAGATCAAGTTTTAGTGGAACCAAATAAGCATAAATATTCTGTATTAAAGGTTTTAAAGAGGTGGATGGGAAAGAGCACCACCACACACAGCTTTAAATAGGGACCTGCTGTATTTTTGTCTAGACCTGACATATATCCATGCACATTGGCCTGGATCTATTTTTAGTAAAGTAAATGTCGGTGGGTGATTCTGAGCATGATCTATGAAAATTCAGTTACGGGTACTTTGCAAATGTTTAACGTGCTGTATTTTGTGCTGTTAACTAAATGATTTAACTCTTGACTCAATTAAGAAATTATTGATATTTCCAAAGTTATAATAGTTATTATTAATCACATTTTAAAGCTTTTATCTTGTAAATTAAATTTAATAACGAGGTGTGATTTTGAAATTGATTTAAGTTAGGTAAAATAGCTAAGAAGTTTCAAAATTAAACTGCTCTTTTACTAAAAATTAACAAATTATTTTGTGGAACAAGCTCATAATGGTGTGAGTTCATGTGAAATTGTTGATGATATTAATGTTAATGCAGTGCTGAACATATGAAATAAAACCATATAGAGGAACTAAATACATATATTAAAGATATCAAATCCAATCTTGAAGCAGATGCACCGGCTACCAATTTTGTAAGCAAATAAAACAAATTATCCTTAACCAAGAATCTTAAACTGAAACAGCTGAATTCAAATTTCCTTTGGGTTCGTCAATTTCTTCTAACAATCAAAATTTTTATATAAGAAAAAGTCTGATACACTATTATTTAATTGATGAAAAATCAGACCATTAGGGGACAGTAAAAATCATGCTCGAGAAAACTATGTGCTTTGGGGTTTCTTAGCTTGTGAGCAGATTGATTAAAACTTAAGTAACACCACAGATGAATAAAAAAATAATTTAAAAAAGGCTATCTATATGGAGGCACACCTCTATAAAATCACGTGTTCACTGGATATTTTTCTGTATTTGGTATCTTAATTTTTCCAGTAGTTCCCTATACACTCAACCACCCAAACCATCAACAGCTTTTTTTAGGATAAAATTTAGCAGTTTCATTTATTCAAGGGAGGCAATGCTTCCCTAAAATTAAAAAGGGAATAAAGAAAATAAGAGAAAAATAAAGTTAAAACAAATTATCATAATTAAAAACATCTCCAGCAAGTATACTGATTTGAGGTGACAACTCTTCTTTCTTAGAGTAAGCAGTTATTTCTCAGACTGGCTGGCGAGCCAGCTGGTCTCACTCACTCTTTATTTCGTCAATCGTTTGTTTACGGGTCTGTCCAGCCTTCATCGGGGAAAGGGAAGCAGCGTTTCCCTAGGCGGGTGTTGGCGCTTGAGTTTACTATCTTGATTGGTGTATAATCTTATGTTTAATCCTGTTAAAATCTTATTTTTTAAGGTTTTTTAGCTATATTTATTGTTCCTAGATATACTTTTGGTCACTCTATTACAAAATAATGTATTTATAAGCAATTTAAAGTAAGTTTAGTTTTATTTTACAGAATATTAACGCTGGTTTGGTCCTCCAAAGAAAGTGGTTTGTTTCTTTACGTACAGTAGTAGAATGACGAGTGCATCAACAAGTGCAGCAGTGTAAAAAGAGGGCAGTTCTGTCAAAATTTATAAGTAATATTTTGAAGCATAGTTTTGCTTATCAATGGCATTTCAATACTCAATTTTATGAAATTGTATAGTAATTATCGGTGTGTTGGGTTGTTGAAATATTATATAAATGACCTTACTATTTACTAATGATAATGGTGTATGAAATAAATCCGGATTCAAAGTTATTGTAAGGCAGGCCAAAGGTCATACTCATTTGCAGGCCGCAACCCAAGAGAAAACTTCGGCAATCGTAAATTGACCATTATTCTTCTTCTTTTTATTTTAACTAGAACTACTATTATTAATTTAATATATCTATATATAATTTAATATTGAGTAATATTTCTAAGTTCACCAATTATTTTGTTTTATTCCATGCAGAGTTTGTGTCACCCCCTTTCCTTCTTCCCCATAATACTTTTAACTATACATAAAAAAATTGTGGTCTTCCTATTAAACTAGCATCCATCAGCCCCCCTTTATTGTAGTCTCATTGCTTCCCTTTGTCCAGAATTGACCAAACGCCACTGGAATTTAGAGGAAATGTTCAAACATTTGTCAGGAGGTATAGTGATATATGAACTCAATAATAATTAATGTAGCTTATTTTCCAATAAAAACATTTTAATATCTTCAAAGCATGCAACTTTACTTGTATATTTACTAAAATTATAAAATATACTTATTGTGTTGAAATAGTATTTTAAACTTAATTGTCTATTAAAAAAATATTATTGATAATATTATTTAAGTTTAAGCTCTGAATATATACATGTTAGCATTGAAGTGTAAAATCTGTTATTTCATTAATTAACTAGGTATTTCATGAATTACCTGACTGAGTCTGTTAAAGTGTATAATATTGTTGTATTCTATGCTTTAACTAATTATTTCATAGAATAACAAACCCTACTCCGTTAAAGTTTAAAATTAAAATTTATATCAATTTTGTAACAATGATGTAATACAACATTGTTATATATTTTTGTCCACGATTATTTTAACTTGTTAAATAATTATAACAAATTACTGATTTCATAATTTAATGCTTGGAATGTGATCCAGTTTATGTAGTTAAGTAATATGACTTTAGGCAGGTTTGACTGGCACCAGTCTATTAACCTGCTCAACTGGCCTCGTGTTAATGCAGCTTCACAATTCAATCAATTTCTTTGAAGGGAGGTTTCACTCAGTCAATTCTGCAAGCGTGGGTGATGTAAACAAATAAGCTGTAATGAAAGAGAGGTTTTAATATTTACTGAATAAGCCTTAGGAGAAAGAGAACAGTGCTTTGCCTACTCATGAAAAGTTGTCATTTTACAGCAGAAATCAAGAAATCTAAAATATCTGACAAGAAGGTATCATGTGATTATTGGTTACTTAAACGTTATGGTGTACTTGAAGTTCAGGGAGTAGAAAAATTAATATTTCCAGTGACAGATGCAAAACCTGCTATTATGTTTTATTGTTCACACATTGTTTGATATTTTATATGAAATGCATTTTTCCATTGGACAAGGTGGTAGAGACAGTATGATAAAAGAAATTAGTCGTCATTATAAAAATATTATTCAAAATGACTTAAGGATTTTTTTGAATGTATTTGAGACTTGTCAACAACAACAAAATGGGAAAGAAAGGCGTTGTTATTAAACCCATGGTATGCTCACTTTTGTACTCAAGATGTCAAGTAGATCTTTAGATTTCTAGTTTCAACCTGATGGAAATTATACATTTATTTTGGTTTACCAAGACCATCTTACTAAGTTTGTTGCATTAAGACCTCTTCAAACAAAAAGAGTAGAAGAAGCTTCTATGAAGTTTCTTGGTAAATTCCTGTTGTTTGGCACTTCATGTATTCTTCAGTCCTACAATGGCGGAGAATTTTATAGTAAACTTATAGATGAGTTAAAAATAACTTGGGTAAAGCTTAAGATCGTTAATGGTAAACCGAGGAATAGCCAGAACCAAGTTGGTGTTGAGAGAGCTAACCAGGACATAGAAAACATGTTGACAACTTGAATTCAGGACAATCAATCCACTTCCTGGAGTAACGAGCTAAAATGTATTCAATTTATGAAAAACAGATCTCTTCACTCTAGTATTAAGATGTCCACTTACGAGGCTATGTTTGGCTGTGCACTTAGAGTTGGACTGTCAACAACTCCTATCCCGAAAGAAGTAGCTTATTTGATTTTGTAGAGGATAAAGAACAATTACATAATGCATTGAATGTACCAAGTACTTAATATAAATCTAATAGTGAAGTTTTGGTTGAAGAAACTAAGCCAGTGTCAAAGTATTTGTCTTTTGTTAAACAGATCGCAAGGAGAAACAAATTTTTTGGAAATGTGACAGTCTCTCCCCATACCATGCTCAGAAGACTTTCATTCGGAAAATAAAATTGTAAAGGTTTGCAAGTTGTCTTTAGATAAAATGAATAGCGAGAAGGAAAGACGAAAAGCTAAAGAATGTTTGGTTTGGAAGGTCAAGCTAAGAAAATAAAACTAATTTCATAGAAATCTCATTCTGAGGCCTCCGAGGGCATTACAGTCCATATCCCAGTACCGTCCTGAAGTTGACAGAGTAGGAGGAGACGCCGGATCAATTTTAGCTGTTATAATGGAAAAACCAACGAAGGATTTTTTTCGGGTGAGAACATGAAATGGTTGCATCAAGCAGATGTATTCTCGGTCCCGGTTCAGTGTGTGTGGACAAAATTTAATCACAATCAAGAACGTACCTAATATCAAGACATCGCTCCGGTCTGTCTCTACAGCTCAAAGTATCGGTACTGGTCAGAGATTCAAAAAATGTTCATGCAAAAAATAGCGTGACAGCAAAAAGTGTGCTTGCTTCAAAAATATTGTACAATAAAATTCCAAGTGCCATTCTAGTAGTCCTTGTATTAAATGATTTAATAGTAGGATGATAATTTCTTAATTTAGAATCAATTTTTATAACTATCTATTTAATGAATACTATTACTTCATTTCATATTTTGTTCGTTTGACCTGTCTAGTTTTAGTTGAATTAGCCTGCTAAGTGATAGTAGTGTAAAATTGAATAGCTTGCTTCATTGATTTTCTAAGTGACACTCTATCAGTTTTGAAATTATTACTAAAATGGTTAAATTTGCCAACAGACAAAGTTTTTGTAATTATTTATTTTATTACCTATGACTGTATTTCTGGCCATAATTTAACACCAAATTTTAATGTTTAGTAAAGGTGAATAATTTAGTTATTTCATGAAACAACTAGTTATAAGTGTGTAAAAGTGTATTTATTTCATACTTTAACTGAATCAGTAAGGTTACTAATGAAATACTACCTAGTTATTATATGAAATAACTGAATTATACACTTTAATGGGTTTATATATATATATATACACACACACAACACACCCAGTTTATGTTTAGTTTTCAGGTTCCAGCTCAAAGTATTTGTTTCAATGGTCGTTTTGTATTCCATCTACATGCACTGCTGATGACTGGAAAGATATCCATCAACATTTTATAAACAAAACACAACTACCTTTGAAAGTGAATGTCCACTCAGCTAACTGTCAGACTGCTCAAGATAAACCTTTCAATGCTGCAGAATACACAGCCATGTGAGTTTATACATTTCTTGGGGAATGTATCGTAATTGAACATTTATTATTGAGCGTTTCATATCTGAATTTATTGAAAAGCCCTAAACGTACACCATGATTTTTTACTGTCATGTCACCATTTAAGAAAGTGTTGTGTATTATAAATAAACATTCTGTTTGTTATCATAGCAAAGCCATAATGTTTATTATTTGTATGCAAGATAAAAAAAATGTTGTTTTTAGTGTGTTGTTTAATAAATAAAACTAACAGGTTATGGGCACAGGGCACTATAACAACGTTTATGTTGCATGGTAAAATAAATCATCTGTGTGTTTAAAGTGATAGGGTGATCAGAAGTGAGATAATATTATACACTTTTTGACGCCTTAAATCAGTAAGTTTCCCAAGAAATTTAGATGGCATCCGAATTCTCAATGCACATTGGAACACTAGGAAAAGACTATTACAGCACATGGAAACAACAATTGGAAGCAAACCTTGTAAAGAACGACCACTGGGAATACGTCGATGGAACTATTTTCAGGCCGGCAACAAAAGAGGGTGCCAACACAGCAACCATTGCCGCGAATGTTCCACTCACAGCCGCGTGGGACAAAGCCGATCGTATAGCTAAAGCTGACGGTGTCTTGGCTGTGAATTCTGCAGAGCTTTGTCACATAATACATTGTGAAACATCCTATGAGGTATGACAAAAACTAAAATTAGTTTATAAGTAGAAGGGGCCCACTAGGAAAGCAATTATTCTGAAAAAGCTTTTGTTCACAAAAATGCATGAGGGGAAAAACATGGCAGATAACCTCATAAACTTCCTCAACAAAGTTGATAAACTTAACGAAATGGATATTCGTATCTCTGAAGAGCTATTAAGTTTGATGTGTCAGATATCTATGGTAATTTTCGTTGCACAATTGAAGCTAGAGATGAACTGCCGCATAGAGAGTCATTCAAAGTAAAACTTATCGAAGAGTACAGTGCAAGAGAGGAAAATAAAGCTGATTCAGAGGGTGCGGGTGCTTTTTATGTAAAATCTTACAGAGGACGAAATGTAAATAAACACAAATCATCAGATGCGAAACATACAAATCAAAATGCTAAAAGTTATCAAAACCAAGGCGAGGGTTGTGCAAATGTAAAAAAAAACAATAAAACTGTCACACTGCAGCTGATTGCTGGACAAAAATGTCATATGAAAAGCAAGTTTAAATGGCATTGGAGCAAATTCATATAGTTGCAGAAGAGTTTGTGGCTTTGTTGTCAAAGAGCACTCTCCACACTCAGCCGACTCGAAGCAATGATGTGTGGTGTGTTGACAACGGAGCAACAACACATATATGCCGCGGCAAGAGTAGGTTTTTGGAGCTCACGCCAACCGTAAATCAGAATGTTAGGTTAGCGGACGACAACACAACCGACATAGTGAACGTTTTGAATGGAAAAAGACAAAGAGTAAAAGTGAGGTTAGAAAACATACTTTTTGTACCCACACTTAAGACAAATTTATTTTCTATATCAAAAACCGTTCAAAGAGAACGAAGCGTGTGTTTCTAAACAAATAATGCTGAAATTTTCGATAAAAATAGTGAAGTGACTGACTACCCATAAACGCCAAAATTTGTATTTTATCGAACCTGATGTGCCAAATATAAACTCAACATATGTAACTAATGTTAGTGCAACAAACAACCTTAGTGAACTTGAAAAGTGGCACAGGAGGTATGTGCATTTAAATGAACATGACTTGCGTAAGTTAGTTCAGAAAGAAATGGTTAGTGGGATGGATTTTAAGAGCTCAGAACAATATTCAATTTTTGAAACTTGAATCTTAGGAAAGCAAATTGCTACGCCTTTTTCAAAAAGGCCCGAGTAAAAGAGTGAAAGATTACTTGAATTAGTGCACTCAGACGTTTGTGTCCTCATGAGAGTAAAGTCTCACGGTGAAGCTTCTTATTTTGCAATGTTCATCAATAATAAATATAATTGAGTAGAAGTGCATTTTCTGAAAAAACAAAAATGATGTGAAAAAGGCTTTCAATACTTTCAAATCATCAGCAGAAAATTGCCATGAAAGGAAAATTCAAACTTTGCGAACAGACAACGGTTTGGAGTACTGCAGAAAAGATTTCACAAAAGAGATGTCTATTGCAGGTACAAGAAGAGAACATACAGTAGCAGAAGACCCAGAATAAAATGGCAAGGCCGATCGCATGAATCTCCCACCGGTGGGGATGGTACGATGCATGATGGCTTACCAAAAGGTTTTTGGGTGGAAGCAATTTCCACAGCTGCTTACATCAGGAACAGATGTCCATCAAAACAGTTGGAAGATCAAACACCTTATGAAATTTGGTGTGATTTGAAACCAAAAATAGAACATTTTAGAACTTTTGGTTGCAAAGCATATATGCTGAATAAAGCTCCTAATAAAGGGAAGTTTGATCTAAGATCCAGAGCAGGTATTTTTGTAAGATACTCCACAGAATCAAAGGCACACCGATTTGGGATACAGAAAAAAGGAAAATAGTGAAAAGTCGGGATGTTAAATTTTTAGAGAATTTCAAAACTGTTGAAATTTTTAATGGACATAAGGAACCTGTGAACTTTGAACCTGCTTAATTCTATCTTGATAACAGTGCAAAAGACACTATATCTGAAGAAGCTGATCAACATTTAGATAAATTCAAAGAAAGTGACCCTGATCCTGATCATGAGCTCAGTGAGAATAAACTCCATTCAAATAATTCAAGTGAATTTCTTTCAGAAAACCCAAGCCAAGACTGCACAGTGACTAAGAATAAGAGGGGGCCTAGTTGACCTAAATTGATTAAAACTGGCAAGCCCGGAATACAAGCAAAATTATTTAATTTTGTAGTGCAAAATCATGTAAGGGCAAGCTTGGCGTTTGAAGAGGCAGTAAACCCGTAGTTACAAAAAGGCTTAGAAGGCCCATATGCAGCAAAATGGCAGAAAGCGATGGAAGCTGAGTTTAACGCTCTGACACAAAAGCAAGGCCTGGACATTGAAGTCACATCCTAAAAAAAACCTGTCATTGGTTGTTGATAGGTACTCGGGACAAAGTATTGACCATAAGGTAAAATCAAATGTCGCAAAGCTAGATTGGTAGCGAAGGGCTATAATCAACGTCTTGCGATTGACTTCCATTAAACTTTTTCCCCAGTTGCTCGACTTAGCTCAAAAAGATTAGTTGCTGCTTTAACAGCAGAGTTGGGACTTACTTTGTACCAACTTGATGTTGTAATGGCCTACATAATTAGAGATCTTGATGAGAAGATCTATATGGAGCAGGCAGACAGTTTCAGTACTCCTGGAATGGAACATCTAGTTTGTTTGCTATCTTTGGACTGAAGCAGTCAGGCCGTCAATGGTTTAAAAAATTGCATGAAAGAATAAAGACCTTTGGGCTAAAACAATCAAATAGAAACAATTGTGTCTACCATATGAATGATGTTTGTGTGACTCTTGATTGTGGTTGTCTATGTAGATGATTTAATCATCCCAACAAACAGCAAAGAAGCTTACACAAGATTAAGAGATGATTTATCTCAAAACTTCCAGATGAAGGACTTAGGAAAAATTGCACTACTATCTTGGAAATGAATTCAAACAAGATGAGAACTCAAATTCCGTCACTATGTTACAGAGATCCTATATATAGATGATGTTCTCAAAAAATTTGGTATGGAAGACTGCAAACCAGTGAACACTCCATTAGACGGAAAGAGTAAGTTTTCCAAAGTCATGGATCCGTCCACAAAGGAATAGACAGAGAAACTGAGGGACATTCCATACCAGAAACTCATTTGTTTTTTGATATTCCTCACAGTATCGACAAGACCTGACATTGTGTATGCAAGGAGCTCCTTGAACCAGTACAATTGAAACCCTGAGATATTACACTGGGTTGCAGCAAAACATGTCCTGCAATACATGAAAGGTACAAGAAACCATGGACTAGTCTACAAGAGATCGGGTGATGAACTGATTGGATATGTGGATGCAGACTGGGGAGGATCCCATGACGACCGGAGATCATGTACAGGCTACATTTTTTTTTTAAGTATCAGGATCTGTCATGATGGGGGAGGCAAGAAAAAATCCACTGTATTTTTTTAGAGCACTAAAGCAAAGTACATGGCTCTCACGGACGCCGCAAAAGAGACTTATACTTGCAGAACCTGTTAAAAGAAATTGGTTATCTGAGTACCGATGCAAAATCAACCCTCGTCTATTGTGACAATCAAGGAGCAGAAAAGATCATGCATAATCCTGTGTACCACTCACATACCAAACATACTGATATTCGGCATCACTATCACTATGTACGTGAAGTTTTCGAACGAGGAGAAATAACATTAAGTACATTCCAACGAACGAGATGATAGATTTTCTTACCAAAGCATTGTTCGGGCTGAGCCATCATAAGTGTGTACAAGGAATTAGAGTGAGGACATTAATATTATAACACGTGTTTGAGAGGGGCTGTTATGTATTGTAAATAAACATCCTTGTTGTTCCATTATCAAACATGCGGTCTATTGCTCTGTGTTAGCATAGCAAAGCTTATAATGTTTGTTATTTTTATGCAAGATAAAAAAGTGTTATTTTAATAAATGAAACCAACAGCTTAGTAAATAAAACCAAGAAAGAATAGGCCTGAACATATTATTGTCTAAACAGCTACTGAACTGGGTATTTTAGTAATATATAAACAAGATTTAATATCTTACAGATTGGATAACTAGTCAAATAGGTTATTGATGATATTTTAAATCCAAACGTCTTAACTATATTTATTTATAAATGTTGATTATATACATGCCTACCCTATAAAACCCATAGAACTTTACAATCATTTCCTCACTCATGTAAAATATCTATGTTTCTCTATAGGGAAAACCTCTTTTCGCTTTATGAGGTAATTGTATTATATTTGGAAGAAGGCACAGGAAAGGTGGGTTGAGCAGGACCAATCGGTTTTCTTCCAACAGGCATCCAGTACCTCTTTGTCCAATGGCATCAATTTAAAGTGTAGATTGTGTTCTTCTTTTCTTTGTAAAAGCCATATTGTCTTCCTTCCTTTTATATATTTATATCCACTTTCTTTCCTGTTTCTTCTCCCAAATATAATACAAATCTCTAAGTTTGCAAGTTTGACAAACAAAAGACACATTTATTTCTCTACGTTAACATTAATACTAAACAAAATATAAAAAATGTAACAATAGAAACTTTTTTTTACAGAATAGTGTTTGGATTTTTTGGAATATTGACTATCTTCAGTACAGCTTATGACGTTCACATGGGAAAGTCAGGTAAAATTTAATAATTAGCTATAGAGATTATTTTCACTTAAAAAAGTTGGATGTTGCTATGAAAACTGTGTTTCTTTTATGTTAGATTGTTAAGTGTCTTATTTGATTAATTTTTGTTGATTTTTTTTACAGTGAATAGAGGTAGAAATAAATTACATTTTATTACATATCGTTACCCTAATGAGCAAAGCTTGTAACTCCTAAAAGGTAAATTTTACAGGAAGAAGAAAAAACTGATTTTAAATAAATCCTTGAGCTAATGCATTGCTTTAATATTACTTAAAGACTTTTAATAATATGAGAAAATATATTGTAAATATTTTTATTCTTATTCATTCGCATAGTGTTTTTAATGGAGTTAAGAGTTTTGAACAGGAAAAATCTAATATTATAATTGGAGATACAAGTTTAGCTTTATATACATACAATTGTTCATTTAATCTACTTGGCATTACATAATCACATTTCTCATCATAGGAAAATCATTTTGAACAGTGAAATAATATTTTATATTTTTAAATCAGTTCTTCGGTATTTTTTGCATGATAAAAGGTGGAAACAATTACAAAGTCTTTTTGGCTCCTATGCAGAGTATTGAATATTATCATAGAAATTGTGGTAGTCAGATTCCATAGTTTGTTTTAAGGACTGCAAATGTTCATACTTGGTTTTTTTAATTTTCAGCCTATCTTTGTGAAGTACTGGAAGATCTCTAAATAGTTTTGCAGTCATGTGATTGTTTTTTCTGATAGGGAGAGGACGCCACTCATTGGTGAAACGCAATTTATAATTAATACAACCATCAGGTTTGTATTGCAAGACTCTAATATTCGTAACTACAGGATCTCCTGACTTCCTCCCTGGTCGAATGGAGTTGTAGAACAAATTAACATCAAAGTTTTTGAAAAATGTGTGGTTCAAATATTTCACATTATAAGGTCTAGGTTTTATACGCGCCTCTTTACAAACCGCTACATAATCAGCTGGGATGTTTATTTTCCTGTTTCGTAGTTTCTTCTCTATTCTGGAGTGCATAGAATCTGCTTCCATCTGTGTGTGGCCTTTTTCTAAAATCTTTTGTTCAATAATAATGTTACTCAAAATTGAAAAATGCAAGAGAGCATTGGCCAGGATTGTGTTTCTATTTTGGTACGTACAGCCATCACTGTACAAAATAATGTTTTGGCATTCATTTCGAAGAGGTAGCTGGGAAAAGATAAAGTCACTTATCACACTTGAAAATTCATGAGAAGTCAGCCCACCCTCAGTTTCATTCCATAGATAGCAGTATCCATCTCTTGTCTTTAGGTCGAACAAGGTGAAGTTGTGTACTGCAAGCTTTGTTTTGTAGTACAAACTCGAGGCATTTGACATAGGACAAAGCAACACAGACTGTAGATCCATGGTGTATACACATTTCTCGGTCTGCTTGTCTGATTCCTTTTCTGCTCTTACTTCTTCTTTTTTTTGCTGGTGAATGTTATAATCTTCATCTCCAAGATTTCCTGTTTGAAATGAAATGCAAATGTCCACCTCATCTTTTTTAGGCTGAAATAAGCTTAAATTTTTATCTGCAAACACATGGGAAAATTTACTTATTGACAATGGTTTTACATCTTTAGTTTTGCACCATTCATTCACATAAGTGTTATACAGTTTGTTGTTTGGATGCCCAAATTGGTTCCAAGTATTGCTTATTTGATGATGACCTACAGTAATGTGACTCCATTTTTACTAAGCTTGCTAAAAACTCCTTTAAGTAATTATTTTGTATGGCATGATTCTTTTGTCTGGCTTTGGAAATGTTAGATGTTTTATTTTGTGTGTCTGTCTTTTCTTGGTTTGACTCTTCTGTAGACTCTTCCGTCATAGCTTCTTTTTCATTTTGTTTTTTCCAGTTTAGAGCAGACCATTCCCCCACTCCAAGAGTGTTAAGAAACATTGTTTTACAAACGCGTAGTTTTTCTTCTCCTTTTTTCAAATGGTAATTGATTGAATAAGATCGTCTTGAGTGGTTGTCATCTTTCCTGTCCCTTGGTCGTTAGTTATTTGTTGTTCTGAGAGGAATTTGATATACAGTTTTCTCTCTCCCCAAGTCATTGACCAAAATTGTTTGAAAATATTGTTCCTATCTTCATCTGTAAATAAAGTACATTTTTTCAATCCAATTTTTTTCCCAGAACATTTGCACCTAACCTTAATTTCTCGCTTTTTCTTTTGTAAATCATAGCTCCATTTTCCATCAACTTTTATTTCCCTTTGTAAGCTTGTCCTTTTTCTGTGTTTGCCTTGTGCCTTTTGGCATTCCATCTAGCTTCAACAACACGGTGACATTTTGATCTTTTTCTTAGAATTGTTTCTCTTTCATCCTCTGCTTCTAATTCTTGTTGTATTATTACTTCTGAACCAGGCTGAAAATAATCTGGATCATTCATCTTTTCCTTCGTTTCATTGTTTTGGCTGGCTTCATCTTCATGAACAAGTTGAACCTTATTAATTTTATCTGGCTCTAGTTCTGTCTCTATTTCTATTTCTTGTTCAATCACTGCTCCTATAATTTCACTATGTTGATAGTATAAGTGATTTATTCCTGTAGACCTAATATAAAAGTTCTTGTGTCTGCTGTCAACAAGAAAATCTAAATCCTGATCCTTGTATGCCACATCACTTGAATAAAATGTACCACTGGTAGGTTTAGAGCTACTTGTCGAGGGAATATTATTTGTTGACTGTTCCTCTAAAGAAAATTGTGAAAATAAATCATTAACACAAATTTTTGTGAGACTAGAGTCTTCATTCATAATAAACATATCACTCATAAGGACACTCTCCAAATTACATTGGTGGACACCTTGTACTAAAATATCAGTATTCGTGTTTCCTGAGGGACTAAATCTAGGAACTGGATTGTACTCTTCAAGGCCTATTTCTGTCAAAACATTTGATACAGGAACTTGATTGCACTCTTCAAGGCATATTTCTCTCAAAACACTTGATACAGGAACTTGATTGCACTCTTCAAGGCCTATGTCTGTCAAAACACTTGATACAGGAACTTGATTGCACTCTTCAAGGCCTATGTCTGTTAAAACACTTGATACAGGAACTTGATTGTACTCTTCAAGGCCTATTTCTGTCAAAACATTTGATACAGGAACTTGATTGCACTCTTCAAGGCCTATGTCTGTCAAAACACTTGATAGAGGGTCTTGATTGCACTTGTTATAGCCTACCATTTCCGAAGGTGTAACACAAGTATGTGAATTACTATTGTTAACATCCAGAGAAACATGTGAAAATTTCATAGAATCAGAGGAAGTACAGACCTGGTTGTAGTTAACAAAGAAGGTGCAATTACACAAGAATCACTTATAGGCCTTTTGTCATAGTTCAAAAGAGAGTTGTCATCAATTTTTCTTTGGCTGACAAGAGCCATTTCAAGAATTTTTTTAGATCGTGACATTCTAAAAAAAAGGAAATAAATATGGATTACTATAAATCAAATGGATTAAACACAGGGAAAAGATACCACTTGACTAAGAATAGGCCTTACCTCATCATAGCTCCTCAATTACTAAATAACATAGTAGTAAACCTTCTTTAACTCATTAATTTTAACTCGTAACTCCCTATTTTAAGATCCCGCTCAAATAAATCACAGTATTTAAAACCTCGTAACTCCAATCCATTATAAACATAGTATTTTCTCATAATAGTAAAACCACAAAATAAAAATAAAATATTAGAAAGATAAAATATAACATACCTAGTCTTTTTGTTTCATTCTTAATTACAGAAATTACAAATAAACGGCTAAAAGCACAATACCAGTACAAGCTTCATCGCTCATAATGGATTAACATGGAGAACACGTGTGAAGAAAGGAGTTACAAGCTTAGCATTATTAGATATTCGTACATTGGAGTTGAGAGTATTGAGAATAACGGTTTTTAGCGTGTTTATATTTTATTTTTAGCTAAGAGTTTTTCACAGCGCATAGGTTGAAAAATTCTGCACCAGATAGCAGTAAAATGTCAAAATCAGGTAAAAGTGGAGTTACGAGGTTTTCTCATTAGGGTGACGATATGTTTCTAATCACATTCCATGTAGTATTTGAGAGAATTTTCTATATCTTTTGCAATGTTATTATTGGTTTCTTTTCAGCTGAGAGTTAATTCCTTATAGATGCTTGAAAAAGATTAAAATTAGTTTTCTTAATGTATTTTGCAAATTAGGATCATAAAAAAAACCCTTTTTTTAAAATACAGGGATTTAACATATATATATTTTAAACTTTAATGTTAAAAGTTTGGTCTCTAGTTCCTTGAAATGAATACAAATTTTGAATAAAATATATCAGCTTGAATGTGATATAAAGGAACAGATATATTAAAAAGTTTAAATTATAGGAAATTGTGTCAATAATTTGGGAACAAAAATATCAAATTTTAATACAAATTAATGACATATATTTCCATCTTATGCAATCCTTTTACTAATATTCAGGGCTGATAGATAGCAAGTCACTGAGTCACTTTTGGTTACTTTTTGTTCACTAAAAACACTTTTTCTGTCTTCAAAATAAATAACAATTTATTAATTAGGGCCTACCTACATGTCCAGTTGTCATTTTTCAACTGTATTTGATATGTTTAAAAAGTTTTGTTTAGTAATTAATGGCAGTTTGTTTTGTATTCCCACTAAGAAGGAAGTAAAGTAGAAGTTTTAGGTTAGCAACAAAGTTATAGAAAGGCAGGTGTTAGAACCTGGGGGGGTTCAGGGAGCGGTAGATTCCCACCTCCCCTAAATCAAGTTAAAAAAAAATTAACTAAATGTAGAAATAAAATGTAAGCAGGTAAAGTTAAACTGATAAATAGTTTTGGAATCCCTTGGTTATAGGCTAGACTACCGATGATGGGAAGATCAAGGTTTGAAACTTGGTCGGCTGTATTGAGGGTGGTTTTTTCAAAATGGTTTTCCACTCTCCCTCCATGCAAATGTGGGTACACTTTCTTAAATATAACCTTTGTAATCCCAAAAACTTTAGTGTAATTAGTACATAAGCATATAATGTGGTGCTAAAAAAAACTACAGCTCTTAAGGGAATATTAATTTATAAGTGTTTTGAGTGACATAGCTTTGCACAGTTAGAAATATAACTTTATTCCGTTCAAACAACTAAATAAAGCTGTAGATTGTTTAAATTTATTTAATATTTGCCCTACCCTGCCCCTTCCTCACAATGCTTCTAGAGTGGTATGCAAGAACATATAGTGAATGCTTAGTGGACTAGGTGTGTGGTCCCGAGCACATTATCATTCCACCTTCTAACCTATGATGACACAAGCAAACCCACACTAGTGTCCACAAAGCATCCACTTGATCATGTTCTTGCATATGGCCTCTAATGTTACAAATATTATTTTATAATAATAATTAAACCTTCAGGAATTAGCCTAATGTTGAATAATATTTGAATATAAAACTAATGTATCTATGTATGAGGGTTTGCCAACTATAAAATCTCATTCGGGAGTTTTCTGAATAATTTTTAAAAACGTTTAAATTGTATAACCCAAATGGGTAGCATGACATGGTGCAAAAAAAATTGTGTGGAGGGAAAAGTTTGGAATAAATGCTAATTTGTTTATCTATATACAATAAAACAGGTCTTGGAACTGTTACTATACAATTAAATAATATCTACCATCGGCACCATTTGTGGATACTTTCTGCATGGTTGCATAGCCAGCATAATATTATTGTTTGTACAAATATAAAGATAAAAATTCTTTGTATGATCACTTAAGTAATATATAGCCTGAGTTCTTAAATAATATACTCACATATCTTAGATGTGTACAGTATATTATGGCTTATACTATTATACTTATACTATTATACTTATACTTATATTATACTTATTATCTACTCATATTCATCACTTTTATTATCTACTCATATCCATCACTCTAGTCCCGACAAACTGAATTTATAAATGCTTTATTAACTGAAAGGTGATCGTACTCACCTAATATTGGCCTTCTCTCTTCTAATCAACTGGAAACGTCTTACCAAGACTGATAGTTCTCCTGATACTCTAATAATTATCCATGGAATACGTCTCTTCACAATGGGTTGGATTATGATTACGCACCAGTTCTATATCTACACAGAAGTATCTGCAGCAATCAACAAAGATGTGATGATAGCTGGGGTAGGTAAATTATTTGTTTGGTGTTTATACTTGCATCATTGGGTATGTCAAGCTCACCTGACAGGGAGTCAAGATTCAAATTTCAGGCAAGAATGTTATTAAAAATTATTTTTTTATTATTAATAATACTAAGCCACATTATTGAGCGTGTGGCCTAAATTTATAGCACATTTAGTTTGGTTTACCAATGATAGGAAGGTTGGAGTTCATATCTTATCAGGGTATTTTTTTAATTAATTTCCCACTCTCCGTCCATTCAAATGTGAGTACATTTTCTCTAAGTTCTACTTTTTATCATCCCTATCCCATTATTGTGACTAAATGCAGATATCTCAAAAAATAGTCTTGCTTTTATTAAAATCCTTAACAATTTCAGTTAAAAAAAACTTCCAACCCAAATCGATTGTAATCAAACCTAACAAATAATATAGATTTATTTAACTGGACTTTTAAGCCATTATTTTTAACCATCAAGAATATCATAAAAAATAATTTGATTGAATTTTTCATTAGATTGCATTAGATATAGGTAGCAGTACTGATGTTGGGGGTGGATATGATCTTGATGGGGGTGGTTGTGGTACAGCTAGTTGTGATAACCATGGTAGTAATATTGGTGGCCAGTTAGGGAGCTAGAGGATGTAGGTAGTAGTGGTTGTGGTATCATTATCATAATGGTCATTATTATGATTATTTTAAAAATCATTTAAAAAAAATTGAAAATGTTGGGAAGCTTACTATTGCTAAAGAATGCTCTCAACTTAGTTTAAGTATTATATGGCACCTGTTCAGGTTATAATCATGTATACTAATTATATTAATGAGTTAGGAATGAGAAAGTTTTAATTTAGAGGAAGTGTACCCACATTTGTGTATAAAGTGAGGAAACCCCTTTTAGAAAAAATACCTCAGTACAGCTGACGGATTTGATCCCTGATCTCATTGGCAGTCTAGTCTAACATGAGAGTGAAGCCTTGGAAAATGTGGCCACCAGTTTAAATATGATAAAGGAGAAGTTGAAGAATTACTCCTAATCTTGTAATTTGAGTACTAAATGGACTAATGAGCACCAATGTATTAAAGAAAGCGTAACTTGATGAGTCCAAATAGGAAGCCTGAAATCCATTAGTACTAAACCTGCACATGTTTGTTGCCTCTGCCTCTAATTATATTATTATTTTATTTTTAATATAATCTTAAATACACTATTAAGTTCAAATCATAATACTAGCATTCTTCAAACCATTATTCTCTTGTAGTGTGAGTAGAAAAAATAAGCCAAGGGTTTTGGCGATTTTAAATTTGCATTTGTGTGTGAAATGTTATTTTTGTATTAATTTGCTTGTCTTTCTACAACACAAATATCATAATAGAACATAACCAGTCAAATTGAAAGCTAAATGTCTTTGTACAGGTAAACATTTGAATTTGACAGCTCTGCTCAGTGGATGGGGCTAGGGGTTGTGGCTTACTTTTAATATAAAATGGGATGGGGCACTATATATACAAACATGCTCTTGGATTGTGATTTATATCCTGTCTTAGATGGCTATTCAATGTTAACCTTCTTTATTTCTAGATAAACTCACATCTCTATAATATATATCTCATGAATGGAATGGTTGCTGTTGACAGCTTTCTCTTAATCAGTGGGCTGCTGCTTAGCTATGTATTTCTTAAGACCGTCACCAATAAGAGAACATCATCTTTCAATATACCTCTCTTTTATTTCCATCGCTACATACGGTAAGGAAAACTATTATTAAAAAAAATTCTTAGCTGATTTTTTTATCGCCGCATCTTACTTCCTGTTCAGGTTATATGCATTTGATCATTACTCTGATGGCGTATGGATGCAGAAGAAAGCATTTTAAAGGTAATCTACCCGCATTTGCTAGGAAATACCACCCTCATTAGACCTAACCAGAACTCTAACAACAATCCCCCTAACATCAGCAGGCCTATTTTATACAAGAGTTATGCCGTAAACCTTTTGGCCACAGAAGCAGGTCGCTAAAATTATTGAACCAGAATTAATTTAGAAAATACTATTTCATATTCTTCTTTGAAGTGTAATAATAATTAGTGATTGAATTTTGAAACAATTAGAGTTCAAAATTAACAAAAGCTTGTATCTACTAGTAATATTATTAGTTAAGTAGTACCAGTTAGGTTATAATAAAATTAAAAATTCCTGATTCAGTCCCAAGTGACTGAGGTTTTAATGCTTGTGGGTAGCTTTTCTTACAGTGTGATCTTCCATCCGCTTTCGGGTTAGTGCATTTCTTTAAACTTTGTTTTTCTCTTCTTTCTTAGATTAAATAGTAGGGGAGGGTGGGCCACCATAAGACATGGGCCACCATGAAACAATTCAAATTTCCCCCTTAATTCAAATATTAGCTAGAACAAAATCTAGTGGCAGACTAAAGAACTAACTGCCTAATTATAGTTCTTTTTGCAAATGGCTGTATGCTGTTGGATACAAATTATTGTTTTCAGTCTATATTTTGTGTTGAAAAGTTATTTTTTGGAGTAATTCTACAGTTTGATTTGCATTCAAAAACAAAACAAAAGGGTAAGTATTTAAAATGAAGATATACCCTAAATCTTTAAGTTAGGCTTGCTGAAAGTATTAAAACATTGTTTTTATATTTACTTAGTTTAGCCATAATTGTTTTATTTCATCCTATTTGGGCCTCAATGAGACAAAATATTTGGGCCACGATGAGACATGTCTCATCGTGGCCCATGTACATACTTTGATTATAAGATTCCTATATAATAAATTTAATTATTATTTCCCAATAAAATATAAGTATAGTCTTGAATAAACATCATACTGTAGTTTTTGTTCTTTCTTACTAGGCCTACCATCAATTATCATGTCTAGAGGAAGGAAAAGGAAAAGCCAAAAGGGAACTTTCTCTGAAGAAAATATTCAAAATGCTGTACGGCAAGTTTTGTTGGGGAAGAAGGTAGAAAACTGTCTCTTCGCGAAGCTGCTTCTTTGAATGGGTTATCATTTCAAACATTACAAAGATAAGTTAAGAAACAAGTGAATAATCCTAACCCTGAAGTCGAAGTTAGAATGGTCACTAACTACAGACATCGTTTAGTTTTCAATTCAGAAGAGGAAAAATCTTTATCAAACTACATGGCTCAGTGTTCTAAAATGTGCTATGGAAAGTCAACTAAAGATTTTCGTGAGTTAGCATATGAGATGGCAAAGATTAATTCAAAAACTATGCCTCCTTCGTGGGAAATAAAACAGAAAGCTGGGATTGATTGGCTCCAGGGTTTCTTAAAGAGACATCCAGAGCTGAGTATCCGACAACCAGAAGGTTGTAGTATCTCCCGGGCAACTTCCTTTAACAAACATAATGTCAACCAACTTTTTAACAATATTGAGAAGGCGTATAGTCGATCTCATAAATTTTCAGATGGAAGTCGTGTGTATAATTTGGATGAGACTGGAACCACCACAGTTCAAAAACCAAAGAAGGTAATAGCTGCAAAAGGCACTAAGCAAGTAAGCCAGTGCACAAGTGGGGAACGGGGAACTTTGGTAACGACTTGTTGTATAGTAAGTGCAGCCGGGAACTCCTTACCACCGATAATGGTATTTCCTCGTAAGAATTTCAAAACGCATATGGTGAATGGTGCCCCACCCGGAACTTTGGGTATTGTGAGTAGTTCTGGATGGATGACAGGGGAAATATTTCCTTCTGTTATGAGACACTTTATAGCACATACCAGCGCCACTAAAGAAAATCCATCTATGCTTATTTATGATAATCATGAAAGCCATCTTACAATAGAAACTCTTAACCTTGCGAAAGAAAATGGAGTTATTATAGTTACTCTGCCACCTCATTGCAGTAACAAGTTGCAGCCACTGGATGTGTCTGTATTCTATTCATTTAAGGCACACTACAATTCGGCTGTAGATTCTTGGCTGCTTCACAATCCTGGGGCTCCAATGACAATATATCAAGTTGCCAGTTGTGTAGGAATAGCCCATGAACGAGCAATGAACCCTTCTAACATCAAGTCAGGGTTCAAGAAAACAGGAATCTACCCATTTGATAGAAATGTATTTACAGATGATGATTTCATGACTAGTTCTGTAACAGACCGTGATTTACCAGGTACTTCAAATGGGCCTTTGAATGTGATTTCCGATGAAATTCAATCTACGCCCTTACAATTACCCTCACAGAGAGTCCCATCAACATCCTCTAAATTATTTTCAGCTAATGATAATTCAGAAAAAATCCATCAAAGTTCACCTAGTTCAAATTCTTCAAGATTAAACTTAGATTCGTCACAGAAGAAACCATTCATCGGCCCTGACAGTTTCAAAGGGTTTCCAAAGGCAGGAGCAAGAAAGAAACAAAGAAATCAGCAACGCAAATTAAGCAGCTGCATACCAACTGACACTCCGGAGAAAAACAGAATTGAAAATAAAACAAAGGAAAAGCTCTATGGAAAACATAAATTGGCATTGGTAAGAAAAGAACTCTTCAACAAGAAAATGAAAATACTAAATATTGAGCCACTATCATCAGAAGATGAAGATGATTATGGCCTATATCTACCAAGTGATAGTTCCGATGATGAGACAGAGTGGTCACCGGAAATCGACCCAAGTGGTTTTGAGGAGCTGGATCGTGAGCCAGAGTGTGAGGATTTTGTTTTAGTGCAGTTCAGTGCAAAGAGAGATATTTTTTATATTGGTACTGTTGTAGCCCCTAGTGTATCAGGGAGTGATGTAGAAATTAGTTTCTTGAGAAAGTGTGTTAAAAATGAAGGAAAATTTGTATTTCCTCCTGTACCTGATTTGGCTTCAGTTCCTCTCGAAGACATAAAAATGATATTGCCAAAACCATCATTTTCTGGCAATACAAAAAGGCTCCAATCATTCTACAAGTTTGAAATTGATTTTAGGTTACTGAACATTCGTTAACAACACAAAGAATATCGAAGGACAGTAGCAACTATAAGTCCATATATGTTTTTTTAATATGTTTGTTTAAAAAAGGAACTTAAGGAATAATTGATAAACAATAACTGAATTAAAAATTATCATTAGCTTAAAGGTTTTTTCTTACTAAAAGTAAAATTGTATATTTGTCTCATTGTGGCCCAAGTGGTGTCTCATCATGGCCCATCATTGGGCCACAATGAGACACATGTAAGGATTTATGTTTTTATTTATTATTATGACTAAAAATATTTGTATCTTGGATCAAACCATTGAAATAGGTACAAGAAAGTCTTAAGTTTTTGATAATATTTATCTTGGTCAGATTAAATAAATTTACAGAATTACAAAAATAAAAATGTTTATTTTGTCTCATGGTGGACCACCCTCCCCTACAAGTCATTAATTATACACAATATTATAACTAAATAATGATTCTAATAACACTACCAATCCAAGAGAAGAACAATTACCTACTAATCATGATAACTAAAGTATCTGTAAAGTAGAAGTCTACTATGAAAAGTGTAAGTTGCAGATCACATTATTTACATATAAAAATATATGAAAATTGTTTCAGTATCATTTTTCCAGGTATTCATTCCATCTTGTTTAAATTGGTCTATATCTTAATCACATCCGTAAAATATTTGCAATTTCTTTAGTTAATAATCTGTGAATGTGGGGAATACTAGGCCTCCACCGTGGTTCGGATTCCACGTTAAACTGTAGGTCCTCCATTTCATCTCACAATCACCCTACCATTACACATTAGCGTAAGTGCGTATAACCCAAACAGGTAGTAAGACGGGGTGATTATAATAAGAAAAAGAAGCAAAGAAATAAGAAGAAGAAAAGAAAACATCAATGTTTCATAAATATATATACAAAGAAAAACATTAATGTTTCATTTTATATATATAAGATTCAAAGAGTACTCACTAAACGAGGCTGCACCCTTGGCTAGTATTTGCAGGTTGCAAATGCCATTTGGGCCTCTCACATTCTAGAATGATGCTAGACCAAAGTAACGCATATGACTGCCATAAACATGTATCTCAAATGCCGGTCACTCTGTCATGCAGGAATCTCATTCAAGCCAAGACCTCAAGCTTTCTGACTTTTGTCAGGTGTGAGAGACTCATACACACTACTACACATGCCTCACATGAGAAGGACATGTTCATGACTGGCATATGATAGGTTGAGTGTGCCATGCCCACTCTAGCTTGCTAAGTCTCAAAATTGCTATCTGGAAACTGCTAGAAGTTATTATCTCACAAATTCTAGCCAAGTGTGTGGCCCACCTAAGAGGACTTTGAATTTATAAATGGATCTCATGTATATTAAAAACAATTTAGTATGATAAAAACTCTACAAATATTTGTTGGATATTAAATAAAATGGATAGCAGTTTAATGTGAATGATTCTAAAAATGTTTGGAATATGTGTGAGATTATAGATGAAATACTAAAATAAACACATTTTATTAATTAATGGGAAATAGTGACTAAAAATAAATAAATACGGCCTCTCTCTCTATATACATATATATACATATATATATATTATTTTCTAGTATATATATTCTAGAAAATTCTAGAAAATAGATTATAAATTTTTTGCTGACAATATATCATTATTAAAACTTATTTTAGATAGTATGATGCACTTGGTTGAAAGTAAAGTATTAAACCAAAAATTGACCGATCTAGGTGTACATCATGTCAGTCACACATGGAAATAGACTTTGAATTGTTGTGTACAGCCAGTTTTGTAGTTTTGTAGTGTTATTATAGTGAAAATAGTTTTAAAGTTAAAGAAATAGTGTTTATTTATGAACTTGGTCTTTGTTCAACCATAAATGTCATAAATAAAATAATGGACCTTTAGTAAAAGAGATGTGTCAAATGTTTCTAACATATTTTAAAAGATTTCTACTGGCAGAACTAACTGTATTTGTATTAATTCCAAAATTTAGAAGAAATATTAGTGTGATTACACTACAAACAGTGCTTTTTCATACATAATTCAAGTGATACAAGTGCTATGTGATCCGGATAGTAAACATCATGTGGATTATTTTTGAAACAACTACAGAAGAAGATTTTTTTGGCAAATTCAAGAATTATAGACTTACATACGAAATCACAACGTTTCTTTATGGGGTAGGAAAGAAACTGTGTATATGGCTCAAAATACCAAAATTCTTTACTTAATATAACCTCACTAACTTTCTCCTGACTTCCCTATCCTTGCACATTCCCTTCACTTTAACAACATCTATACACAGAATCTTGCATGCATGTTTATTCTTAAAACTATTAGTGTTTTTCTTTTTCCCACATTTGTCTACAAAATTTAGCTACATCTTACATGACCTACCCCTTCCTTTTGATCCACACTTTTACCTTCATATATTTGCTTCATCACTCGATCCACATTCATCCTCTCAACATGCCCAAATCAACGTAAGATGTTTCCTTCAAATTGACCTAATGGATTCAAAATGTACTCCTCTAGCACCCATTCATTACTGACTGTCCATACAAGTTTTTCCACAGACCTTTTTTAGATATCTCATTTCAACCGCATTCACCTTGCTCTTGTGTTTCTACTGACAAACTCATGCTTCACATCCGTAAAACAATATTGGTGCTGACACTTTTATATGATGCCATATTTTCCTCTTTCGATACTACTTCATTCTTTGCAATACTCCACATATATCCAACTACTTTCTAAGATGCATTCACCCATCTGTCATTTCAACATTTATTCTTCCATTTTATAAAACATTTTGCCCAGATATACAAAATCATTCACTTGTTCTAACAGTTTCTCATTTACACGAAGCTGACAATCATTTCCTGATTCATCTCTATCAAAAACTATCATCCTAGGTTTGGAAACATTTATAAGAAGATCCATTCTGCAAGTCACGTTCATTATCAGCCATCAATATGGCATCATCTTTATTTAGCAGCTTGAGGAAATTTTGCCTATTCAAAAAATTAACCAGTACAAACATATGTGGTGCTTATGAATTGACAAGCAATCATATAGATTTTTTTATGTCAAACAAATTAAAAGTTTCTGTCATTTTTGAAATTTCAGGTACAATTAATCCACGCCCAAGCTATTTGTAGAAAGTTCTTAGTTATGGAGTTTTATGGTGGTTGTTTTAAAAGATTTTAAAAGCATCCAATAAATAAAAATTAAGATTGTTCAGAAAGTTTGCAGAAGAACTGGACTATCAGTCTGGAGAGCAACTTCTTCATATGGATAGTCATTAGCTAAATAAAGGCAAATTCCTTCAGTGATTACATGAGACGCTTCCTCAAATAAAATATTTCTTATTAGAAATGGATATTATTTAGGACATAAAACTGAAGGATCCAAGATGTATAATATATTTTGCATTTCTTCTTGATTTCACAGTTGAATGGACTAAGTTTTGAACTCCAAGGTAAAGGCAACAAATCAAACATAATTTTTGCTATTTAACCATTTTAGGGAAAATTTACATTTTGGGGAACCAATTTTCATTAAAGAAATTTAAACTCTTTCCTCCCTTGAAAAAGGTGGTCGATGATTCTGTTTAAAAAAGGTTTGAACTGGAAAACCACTCAAAATACAACTCAAAATAAACACTCATTAGAAAGCCGAGTTTGCTTGAAGATGTGCAATGTTTGGAACTCCAGAACCAAATACAAGAATTATTTTAGACTAATTTTCTTCTTGTGATGTTGAAGGTAAATCTCAGGAAGTTAATTCTATCCTTAATAATGTCAATTTTGCTTTAATGGAAATTGAAAGCATCCCAATCTAAAATGGTTCTGAACTGAAAACACACTAACCTTGATGACTAATCATTATTCAGAAGTATCCACGTTTCTTATGTTTCATAATTCTGTAGTTATTTAATTACTATGAAACTATATAATTTATAAGAAAAATAGGTAACTTGATTTGAAAATGATGGCTTATATTTTATTATTTATTTTCTTTTTGGATAGGAGGGAACATAAGTTTATAGGAATAAATATAAAAAGTATGAGTGAAAAAAATAATCTAAATAGAAGAGAAACATTGTGGGATCATGGGACCTATGATAAGTTTGTAAGTCGATCGAGGACCATACATATTGCCATCATCTGGTATAAAGCATCACTCTCATAATAGACTGGATTGTCTATTATGAAGATATAATGGTTTAAATCCTAGAAGGGTGTACTGAGAGTATTTTTCATAAATGTTTTTCCCCTCAATTTTCACTTAAATGTGGGTACATTTACAATATATTCAGCCTTCCTCAATACTTCACCATGCATTGTAAAAATTTGTGGATAGCCCAAACCAGTATTAATATGTTGTGCACAAATGATTTTTTATGCATATATATATGTATTCAAAATATGTAATCATACTTAACTGTACATAAATAATCATTATTAATGTTATAGACTATAGAGTATAAGAATAAAGCTACATACTATTTTTTTATTTGGGATATTTAACATGCCTCAATATGAATGGGGAAGCCCCAATTTCATCAGTAAAAAATGTTTAAGCCATGCTGGGATTTGAACCCAGGGACCCTCAGATCAGTAGACAAACATGCTACTTACTGAACTAAAGTGCTAAATGTAAAGGCCTCCACTTTAAAGTAGGTGTTGTGGAACTACAGGTGAAACGTGCACCTAGGATAGATTGAATGAATGGCTTAACGATTACTACAATTATGTTTATTAAAGAGAAATTAACTAGCACATCGGTCGTCATTATGACATGGTATTAGGATTCGGCTGTCGCCCGGTTGCCTGGAAATGTCTGTGTCTTTGGATCCTCACGACATTTTAAATGTCTGTGTTATTCCATAAATCCTTAAATTAGGTGTCTCACAGGGACATCTTGTTTACACGTAAATGGCAAGTGACTTCAGACAAAGCCTATAACACTAAAACACACTGACAATAGCTGTTAATGACCCACTGTCATAACCACTGTCATAACCATATCATATCCACTCTCGGACAACTGTTCACAGTCAATTATCTATAGCTCTGTTCTAGAACACACAAACTAGATTCCGCCAACTTTGAAGATTCCTCCAATTATGTATAGAGTGCCAGTCAAAAGACATCCAGGCAACACCCCAGACACACGTGACAACTAGCACAGCGGTTCACATGGATAGATCACTGCCATCAACTATTCTAGCACTTAATTTAAAGACGTACCAAATGAAGCGGATACAGCTACTGTTTCAAACACACAACACCATTGGCAGTCAACTGGTGGACAGGAAACCCTTATAACAGATACAAATTAAGTTAAGAATGTCACTAATCTATGAGCATCATATAAACCATAATATACTTATTCTTGTAGTGGTGAGTTCATTAAGATAGTTCCTTTTAAGTTAATTTGATAGATTTAAAAAGAAAATATCTGCCCAATACAAGTATTTAAATCACAAATAATTGTTTGTGATTTTCCTTTTTTATTCACAATATTATAATTATCCTGTTTGAATCTCAGTAGGGTGCACCGAGAGTGGTTTTCCACTCTCCCTACATGCAAATTTGGGTACCCTTAATTTAAATCTAACCTTCTTCATCGCTAAAACCATTAGCATGTTTAGTACATAGCGTATAACGCAAACAGGTAGTAAGATGCGTTGCTAAAAAGAAACTCCTTACTGTAATAAGGTCCTTAAAATGAATTAATAGTCAAGAGTTCTCACTCAACAAATAATATGGATAATATTTATCACTCTGTTATTATTGGGCACAGGTTGACACCAGCATACGCAGCAATGATCTTGCTGCAGGTGGGTGTTCTTCCACGGCTAGGTTCGGGTCCAATGTTTGGTGAGATGTACAATAAAACTATCAATGCTTGTGACCAGTATTGGTGGGCAGCTCTTCTGTACTTCCAAAACTTCCTGAAGCCAAGGAATATGGTGAGATAAAAAAACATGTTTATGTCAATTTACAAAAACCCTTCTTGATGGGGACAAATATATAATTTCTAAAACAAAGCTTATCAATCAGCGTCAGCATCAGCATCATCATGTGTTTTGTCTGACAACAGGTCCATTCCTTTTGTCAGTGAACTTATACCGCCAATACGCTCTGTCCTCCGCTTCCTCCTTCAGCTCCCATAATTTCCTTCAAGTCATTCAATATCTGAATCTTCCTTCTTACTAAGTTCCTCTTTTTCTCAACCCTTCCTTCTCTGACTTTGTACTGAAGATTCACATCCAAAATGGTTTTCTTCTCACCCACTCTTCTTATGACTTCTTAATTTGTCACACTGTCCGTCAACCTAATCTTCTCAAGTCTTCTCCAGCACCACATTTCAGAGTTATGCAAGCATTTATTTTCCATTTTCTTAAGAGTCCAAGCTCTGTTACTTACACCATCAGTCGAAAGTTTTGTTTACAATATGTATGAATTGAAAGTTAATTATATTTATGAAAAAGTTTAATCATGTTTAAGTCTTATCTGCATTAACCGCCCCATTCCTAATCTGGAATGGCCAATGGAATAATGAAGTAGGAAGTTAACTAAACTTTTATAAGTTATTGCCTGAATAGGACTTTAAATGTCTCAAAGATTTTGCTCATGGGGTGTTTTTTGTGTGTGGCTCAACATACTCGTGTGATAAAACATTTTCAAGGCTGAATTGTGTCAAATCTAAATATCATATGTACCTCATTGTTAGATGAACATTTGATCTCACTCTTGTTAATTGGAACCACTAAATTTGAACCAAATCGTGGAGAAATTTTAGCTGACAAACAATTCCAAGCATCACATTAAACTAGAAAACTTTTACTTTTGTAATAAACAGAAAAACATCCTGTCTAGTGTAAGATTAAAAAAAATTGAAGCATTCTCCTTATCTCAAATTAGAATGAAAGTGTTGTTTATCAATCTTGCCCTCTACCCACAATCCCAAGTTCAATGTGGCTCACCAACAAAAAAGGTTGGCGACCCCTGCCTGTAGCTCATAGGATATGGTCATAGTGTAGTCCACCTAGGTAATACTGCTACCTTTAAGAGTAAATAGAATTTACGTTAGTGTATTTAAGTCAAACCTGGTACCTATTTTTGGATATGCAGCTGTGTAATTGATTGCTATTTATTAGTGTTGTCAAATCTAGTACCTTTCTTGCATATGCGGCTGAGTAAATGATTGTTATATATTAGTGTTCATGTCAAATCTAGTACCTTTCTTGCATATTCGGCTGAGTAAATGATTGTTATATATTAGTGTTTAGGTCGAATCTGGTATGTTTCTTGGATATGCAGCTGTGTAAATAATTGTTGTATATTAGTGTTCATTTCAAACCTGGTACCTTTAATGGATATGAGACTGAGTAAATGATTGTTGTATATATTAGTGTTTAGGTCACACTTGATATTTATCTTGAATATACATCTGTGTAAATGATTGTTATTTATTAGTGTTTAGGTCAAACCTGGTACCTATCTTTGGATATGCAGCTGTATCTACTTTCACCACTCCTCTTGATTCCACTGTGGAAAAAACCAAAGTTTGGATTGTATCTACTTGGATTTCTCATGATACTTGGTCCTTCCATCTCATTTGCTATTGCTTACACTCATCAACTATTGCCAACATTCTTCGAAATGTAAGTTCCTAAGCTTTGCTTGAAACTAAATTCAAACCAAATTCTTAAATTTGAGTACAACACAAACATGTTTTCATCTCTAAAACCTCACAGTTTTGTTGAAGTGTTAAAAAAAATCATATTAATTGAGTCTATGCTGAATGATTTAAGAAAAAATTATAGATCTATTATTTATCCATTTATTTAATTATTGTTATCATAAAAAAAAAGCAATTAAAATAAAATTGGACATAGTTTTCTAGCAAGCTGCAGACCACCTTTCTGTTGATGTTTAAATAGCTTTCAAAACAAAGCATTATCATTTTAAAGCCTCTGTGTAATGTCATCAGCTTAAAAGATAATTAGTGCCTGTCTTATGCTGTTAGAAAGTATATTAAATATGCAATGGTTAGACCGTGTCTGGGCGCTTGTACATCACCAACAAATGCTCTCCTTAATAGTTTTATCTGTAGTATTTGTCTGCCTAAGTTTTTCTACCTCATCTAAAGAGTTGTTTTTAATTAAAGCAATCCTTCCTGCCAAATTTCAGATTTCCAGTTACTCTATACAAATTATTTTGGCGATCATAATGTTCCAAACCTCAATTAACCGCAATGGGTATTAAATTTCATAAAACCCTACTTATCGGAGGCCTTTGACCAGAAAGGAACCTCCTTGTGGAATTTAAAGATTTCAGGTCCATATTTGATGGTCATGGATGTAAACATGTTGGTTTTTATATATATATATAATGTAATATAATATAATTATGTGTATTTACGTTTTTATTAAAATTAAGACAAAATTAATTTATTAGCGCAAAAATAAAGAGGAACCATTTTTTAGTGTGTAGCTTGAGAATTACAGTTAAAAAGAAATTGTATCACTACAACTATTGTTTATGGAGACATGCTACTTTCTAAAACTCTTCGAATGTGAAGTTTGGTGGTACACAGGAGGAGAAGAACATTGGAAGGAGGGGAGTTTTTAGGAAATACAGCTCTTAAAGTGATATAACTGGTCAAAATTCAACTTTACTCTAATTATTCTCGACATCAAATTTTTATTTCCTGGGCTCTATATTGTGAGAGTTTGACATGACAAATAGCACTGTTTTTGGGGTAAAAATTTGAAGGGCGTTTTACAGGTGAATAATTTATTTTTGTTTGATTTTTTTTAATGGCTTCAACAATTTTGTTTAAAAATTATATCTAGGGAGCTGCTGATCTCCCAAATAAACCTGTATACTTGTTTTTTTAGCTAAAAATTTGTTTACTGAAGAGTTATTTTCGAAAGTAAAAAAATTCTTATAATGCTCTCAACATGTTAGTTTAAACTGTATAACTGGGGAGGTTTTACATGACAAATAAAATTGTTTATTTGTTTTTTGGTGTTAAATTTGTTTAAGATTAGCTTACATACACCTTTTTTTTTAAATTTGAATATTTAAAAAAAATAGCTCTAGTGATTTGGCTTAGAATCAGCATCTCTTAAGTTTTTTGCATAGCACATAATTATATAAGTTATATTGTTTTTTTCTATTAAAAGTCTATAGTAGATTACTAAAGATAGATTTTTGTAAATTTTGAATATTTTTGAAATATCTATAATGATTTTGTTCAGAATTGGTAATGAGGGACTATTTTACATGATAATAAATAATGTACTGTTATTTTTCTAAAATAAACTCAACTTAAATTGTAGTTACTTATAACAAATTATTTAAAAAAAAATACATTATCGTTATTTTACCAAAAATATTGAGTCCAAAATGGGTATCTGGGAATAGTTTTTCATGATAAATAAGAATATGTTTGTATTTTTACAAATTACAAATAATTTTAGTGTAGTTTTCAAATAACTTATTTTTGAAAATTGGAAATTTGTTAAAAATATATGAACAATTTGGTTTAAAGTTTATCAATCAAGAGTTTTCATTGGGTTGTTTATTGTGATGTATTTGTTTTTATGAGTAGAACTTACCTAAGGGTAGTTTACTGAAAACCTATTTTTGAACATTTCCTTGGAGCTATAATAAACAATATGAGAAAGCTAGTGTGATTGTGTTATACCGTTTATTTTTCTTTATTTTTGATTCTATATCATGTTGGAGGCATTCATTATTTTTCTTGCTTACATACAACAGAAATGTTATAAATAATATGTCTACTTACATCTATCTGTCTATCTAGTCCAAGTTCAACCCAAATCACAGAGAAATAACTGTTTACAGTCAACCTTGCAGTCCAACCAAGAACAACAGTTAATCATTTAATTAAAAATCTCTGAAGTTGTCTGTGGCGGTGAAAATTAGTTTGTCAATTAGTGTTATAACTTGACAATTTCTACCCTTCAGGTGTACTTCACACTTTAAACCATGATTTAGCTAAGACTAAGATTTTTTTTAATGTGTATGAAACTAAAAGTGAATCAATTATACATTTAAATATGGCCCCTTTTCCAATAATTATTCACTTTTACAAGTCATTCTATTATATATGGGTAGACATTGGATGAGACAGGTTATTCACCAATAGTAAACTATGTTAAATTAAGTTTATATTAACTACTCTTCTCCATGCCTTAAGAAAAATTTTCTAACTAAGATTAATGAGTCCTTAGTGAAAGAATAATGCAGATGATTCCAAACAGAACTTTAGCTATGTATTAATAATAAATTTGTCAATTTCTCTAAAATTTTATTTTACTTGAGTTGTTGAATAATTACATAAATACAAGAAGTTGTATAGCTTTAGAAAGCCTGACCTAGGAATCCTAGTTTAGCTATGTTATTTTAACTCTTATCAACAGATTGGAAGACGCAAAGAGTGGTGAATTGTTTAGTTACTTCACCCTTCCTGTTCGATTTACACCTTGGATTCTTGGAATAGTTTTAGGATATGTCCTTCACAAAACCAAGAACCATAAACCACTTCTTTCCAAGGTAAAAAATATAATAACATTTGCATTTGTTTATTTGTATTATTTTTCATATTATATGTAGGTCTGCTGGTTTCAAATCAAATATTAGTATTTTCTGCATTGTAAATTTTAAAATAATGGATGGACCATTTCTAACCAAACTTGTTAACCAATATAAAGGTAAGTATAAATTATGTATTTATTATATCCAGTAGTTACATACAATTTTTTTGTTTCAGCCAGTTGTGATTGTGGGCTGGGTGGGAAACATATTAATCATGTTAGCAGCCCAATACCTCATTTACCCAATACAACAGCCAGATTATGTTTATGATAGGCTGGCGTGTTCCTTCTACTTTGCACTCTTCCGTACCTGCTGGGCTCTGGGAGTTGCCTGGATCGTATTTTCTTGTGTCGCAGGATATGGAGGTAGTCTATTCATATATTAGAAAGTATTTGTACCCTCCAGTTTTGTAGCATTATCTACGATGGCTACAAAGAATTGCTCAACTTACCTAGTTGCCTCTCCACTCAACGAACTTGATCCGTATACCACGCTGAACATGTTTAGGCTTTTTAATAAATGAATAAACTAAAGTGTGAATGACGCATGTCGAACTGGTAACCCCTGCCGGCAAGACTTAAAACTTATTCCCCCTCCCTCCTTCATGTAGAGTAAATTCATGTCCATATAAGGAGACATTTTGGATTCTACACTCCCCATTGATCCTTTCCTATAATATGTGAGTGTGATGATGTTGAGTTGTAGATTTGTGTTACTTTATATATATATTGAGGTAATTTAGAAGGGAAAGATTTACTTGACACCCGCCTTGGTGGCGTAGTTGGCTAACGCGCTAGTCGTGTTGAGCTCGACTACTGAGGACGGGGAGATCAAGGTTTGAATCTCGGTTGGGTGAACTGAGGTTTTTTTTTACTAAATGGTTTTCCACTCTCCCTCCACGCAAATGCGGGTTCACTTCCTCTAATTCAACCTTCCCGATTCCTAATTTATTAGTGTAATTCGTACTTAAAGCGTATAACCCGAACAGGTAGTAAGACACGGTGCTAATATTATTATTATTATTTACTTGATTTTTCATAGTTTTAGGGGTAAGCTATGTGTTGGTATATCGTTCTGTTTATAAATTATCATTATGGCTTAAAAATATTAATATTTCTAATTTACCTTTTTTAATATTTTTCTTATGGCTTTAAATTGACCCCTTTTGGTTGTCCAAGATGTCTGTCTCATTTGGCATAGGCATATTTTTAAACATTTAAAATATTTATTTAAATGATAGATTTTATTTATTTGTTGGGAGTAATTAGTTATATCTAACGCTCATGCACTAGCACTATTTCCATTATTAGCCTTCTCTTTGAAGAAGGAAACGTTCAAATTTGGTTTATTTATACCGGTGTAGGCTGTCGTAGGTACTGGCGCAGCCAAGCGGGGTTTTCAGGGTTGAGCCCCCGCCCTGCAGACCTTGCTACCCTTGCAACCCACCTACCTCTTTCTCGTCCCTAAAGCTGTTGAAATCATACATAAGGAAATCTACAAATGAATACAGACTTAATGGGCTTCATGTGCATACATCCAGAGGTGTCAGTTACGAACCCATGTGGAAAAATACCAGATCTGGCCCAGAAGGGAATTGGCCAAATTTGACCCAGATATGCCCCAGTTCTGGTTATATCTGGCCCATATATGGACCAGTTATGGCCAGATATGATTTTATCACATGGGGGGAATGAAGTTCTCAATGAACTTTCTATGAAGCCAAGCAAAATTAACATAAGACTAAAGTGAATAATTTAGAGAATTATGACCATTTTTATAGATTTAAAATTATTTTGGATATTAGTGTATTTCTTTCGGTGCATTTGCTTTTTGCAGTACTTAAATTTTCCCTCGGAGGAAAAAGCAATGGACCCCGCTTGGTTGGTCAGTGAAACTATCCCTCCCGCTCCCCCTCACAAACGAATCCTGGCTACGCCAGTGGTCTCGTAGGTAGTCTTGAACAGACATGTATTATATTGTAAATATTAAAATCAATTTCGTCATTTTATTAAGGTAAATTTGGACTCCTTTTTTTATATAGGAAGTTTGGGTTTGTTCCTGCATCTTCTCTTGAAGATGACCTATTATATTTACTCCTTAATTATATTTGATGTTTAGATTAAGCCTTTAGGGGCGGATTAGGCCTTACATAATTTAAACAAGGAGGTTAATTAATTAAGGATGTTCGCCATGCTAACCAGTTTCTCTAGCAGACGCATATTGTTGTTTTTATCTAGCCTTGTTCAGGTTGTGATTTGTGCTTTTGTTATATTTAAGTTGAATAAAATCTTATTGTGCTACTAAAATATTGAATTTTCTTATTGTTGTGGTATAGTTTAAATATGTGTTATTTAGCGCCCTGTACATTATGATGATGATGATGATAATATTATTGTAAAATTATAAGGGGAAGATACTTCTATATGTTTTGTTTTTTTGTTTGTTTTTAGCACCATCTCTTACTACCCATTCGGGTTATACGCTTATCTACTAAATTACGCTTATAGTATTAGGGATTAGGAAGTTTACCCGCATTTGCGTGGAGGCTGAGTGGAAAACCATTTTGGAATAACCTAACCGAAATTCTAACCTCAATCTCCCCATCATTGGAAGTCCAATCTACTGCGAGAGTGGTGTGTTAGACCACGTGGCCAGTGAAGCGGGTTGTATAACACATAAATATAAATATGTCAATTTCATGTATGTACAAGCCTAAGTTCTGACACATCATGGGAACTATGTAATATAATGAACTGCATATCTATTTTATATTATTTTAAAATAACTTTCTATTTGGATCAAATCACTTCAGATACCAACACTCAAAACACTGGGCCTTAAATTCCATCTTTAAAAAGAGAATCACAATATTAATGTTTATCACCCTGGTATGGACATGTAAAAAGGATGGAACAGGGGAGAATTGCAAGGAGGATATTCTAAATGAAGGTGGTGTACGGGAGGCAAAGAGGAAGACCCAGAGACAAGCGGCTGAAGGGAGTGTGGAGAAGTGGGGAGAGTAGTAGATCTGACTGGCTTGTAGGAAGATAAGTGGTGAGAGGACAGGATTAAATAGAGAGAGATATGTTTGAGATAAGACTATACCAATGTCGTCATCATCATCATCATCATCATCATGGTGGCTTGTTCCTCTTATGATACTGCCTCTACTCAATATGTGACCTTCACACTGTTTGGAGACCCTTTGCTTTTGGTTTGCCCCATCAGGTAGCTTTCTTAGACTTTTATCACAATGACACAAAAACTACTGACTACCTAAAGGCAACAAGATGGCACACAAATATCATACAAAAAGTAATATGAGTCAAGGTGGCACCAACAGCCGACAACAACACAAAAACTCTTAACTGTCTAGAGGCAACGAGATATCACACAAAGATCAGAATCAGCTGACAAATCATCCTGCATCAAAATAGCACCCTTAACTGACTACTGGGATATGCCAACATGATGAAAAATTTATTTCTAAAGGGTTGTTCAAAATTGTCACTTGATTACCCTGGAAGTTAGACGTCTTGTCTTGATTGATTATACTAATAGGGTGACCTGGTGGTCTAGGGTAAGGTGTCAGACTTCTGTGCTGGCGGCCGAGGTTCAATCCTCGGTCCCGGCACAGATTTATCTGATTACCAAACCCTTCCTTCACCTCTGACAAGACATCTTGTGAATGTGGGGAATGCCAGGCCTCCACCGTGGTTCGGATTCCACGTTAAACTGTAGGTCCTTCATTTCATCTCACAATCACCCTACCATTACACATTAGTGTAAGTGTGTATAACCCGAATGGGTAGTAAGACGCGATGCATAATAATAATAATAATAATAATAATAATTTTTATACTAATGGTCCCCAACAATTTTTTTTTTAAATAACGAACCAATACAATTTGTCTTACAAGGATCAGGGGACAGGCCCATATTTTTCCATACAGGCTTAATTTGGGCCACATCTGTTTATGAATATTTGTTGATTTTTCATGTGTCAATTTTTTGTATTATTTTGACCTGTGTGAGTTAAGTAAACTAAGTGTTTATGGTAAATTCCATTTTACACATAAATGCATCAATACACTATCAAGTAAAACAAAGTCACAAACTTTTAATAGATATACACTGTTTCTTGTAAGAATGGGCATCTTAATGCCTTTTTTCCTACCAAAATCCTACTATACACTGAGTCCTTTCTCAAAGGACGTTTTACACATCCAAATCCTAATATTCAGTAAGTCCTTTCAGCTTTCCATTTATACAAAAATCAGTGTGGCCAACCTAAACCAATTAACTAGATATTAAATAGAAAGAAACTCATCTCCTAAATATTACAAATTATATTTTAACCAGATTTAAATGTGAAGGAGAAAAGTATCATGCTTTCATATAGTAAGAATATCTAAACTCTTTTGGAATGTAGGCACTTGACCAAAAGTTTTTATTCAATTAAATATACACGAAATATATTTGTAGCCTACATAATGATTTATAAATATTATAAATTTGAGTATATTATAATTTATTATCTTCCATTTTAAATAATAAAAGACTAAACCGTATAATATAGGAGTGCAAGCTAATGAATGTGTTGTTACCTACTAAGTAAGATTGCTATATTTGTTTCCCTGAAACCAGCTAGTCTAGGTTTATAGGGTTTGTGTGACTCTCTCACAAATAAAAGAAGTAAAAACGTTCATATTTGGTTCTACGACTGGCAGGATTGAGTCAAAGGACCAGTGCAGTTGGAAAACAATGGATTATGTTATACCCCTATCTTAAAAAAACTACACCACAGTGGAACCAAGCAAACGTGTTACTATTCATGGTAAACAAAGTATACACTATACATGCCTTTAATTGCTGATTCCTCAAGCCTATGTTCCTTAAATAAACATTCTTGTTTTCCTTAAATCTTAAATCATTAATCTTTGAGATAAAGAAAGCCACATAAAACTAGACTGTCAATATTTGTTAAAATCTTTATGTTCAATCCAACATCATATGACCACTTTTTGTATTATAATCATGGGTCACACTCATGTAAACTCCATTGAAGTTAGGTTATTTCAAGTAAAACATTATTGATTTTACCCAGTCTAATTTTCATGGGAAGATCCTTTTGTAAATATAAATATATTTTGATAACATTTTATTATATTATTAGGACTAATATTTTAATAAGTATTTATAATATATCCATCAAAATTTTCAGCTACAGATCACATGACTTGATGTACGAATAGTCAAAAGTAGATCTTGTAGCTCTTTTGTTTAATGAAAATTGGATTGTGTATTGTTTACCTTAACTGGCGTTTTCTAGGACCTGTCAACACATTGCTCTCATGGAAAGGATGGATTCCACTTAGTCGTCTGACTTACTGCATATATCTGGTCCACCTTCCTCTAATAAGATTTCAGGCGTATTCAATGAAGGTAGAGATGTACATGGACATACCACAGCAGGTATGTTCTAGATAAATATACTTTTATGTACCTCTTACTACAATCCTGTGTTTGTCCTTTAAAGTATTCCTTTTATATGTTCCTATCCAAGTGTCCTGTCATTCTTTACAAATTTCCTTTTTCTCCCTTTTTTGTTTTTTGGTTTCCTCTTTTAGAAGTTGCGTTGCGCGTTTCACATGCTCTCCAGATGTGTTCCAATAGAATACAACCTAGGTCAAAGGATTGGGTGGTAACGATTTCATTGTCTTCAGGAGGCAGCCATTACCTCTTTGCCCAATGGCAGCAATGAAAAGTATCAACTGTGTTCTTCCCATTTGGAAAAATCATATCTGGCCAGAACTGGGGCAGATCTGGAGCAAATCTGGCATTCCTAGATCTGGCCAATTCCAGTTGTGGGCCGATCTGTCATTTTTCAACATGGGTTCTTTTCATTGTAAAAGCCATATTGTGTTTGTTCCTTAGATATGTTTCTTCTATACACCTTTCCTTTACCTTATTTCAAATATAATACAATTACTACAATATATGTTAGTGCTGGGTTTTATTTTGCTTTGCATCCGCACAACTCATCCAGGCTGTACACATTTAATTATACTGAGAGTGGATATGATAAAGGTAACATTTAGAGTATATGTGATCTTGTTAATATGGAGGGAAAAGGGAAGCCCTCAACCGCAATACACCCAGCTTAGATTTTAACCCTGGTAGTCTCTTCATCTTCAAACAATAAATTTGAGTTTGATATTTAGTCAGTATGTGTACATTAACTTTGCTTATAGATACAGTTGTTTCTGGATACATCTTTCTTTTAAATTAAATAATAGTTAAAAAATGGCATGTGGACACAATAATCAAACCCAGGACTTCTGACTTAAAACACCAATGTTTTACTTTTGACCTATTCAGGAATTGTTCATGATCAAGGTTATTTTTCACTCATAGGTTAATGCAGTGTCAACACTTAAAATTTAATACTGTATGAACCCCAACAAAAAGCTACCCCAAAACACCGATGGCTATGATTCAATTATAGCTATAGGAGCCGATGAATTCACATGTCCATCACAGACTTTACCTCACTATGAGTAAAGAATGGCTATAAGCACACCCAAAGCAAAGGAAGATTTTTTGATACTCAATGTTAAAGTATTGCTGCATCTTGACCTTGGATGTTGCTTTAGCCATTTATTTTAGTACCCAGTTACCGAGAGTAAGTGATCCAGATTATAAATATGATTGTTGTATTAAATAGTCTTGAACTTCCATTAATGTGTTATTATGTTTATTGCTGAACAGTCATGGGACTTCTTAGGTTCATTGATAATTGTAACAGCTCTTTCTGCGTTGCTGTCTTTGGTGTTTGAATTGCCCATCATTTCCATTGAAAAGGCTCTTCTTGAAAAAGGTAATACATAACAAAATTATATTTAATTTTATTGATATATTTTAGACATGAAATTAAAATATTTGTTTTACTAGCACCTGGAATTTCTTATACATATTAAGCTCAGGGCCACCACACTTGATCTATCAATTCACCTCTTATGACTTTCCATTAGGCCTAATTTAATGGAGAGCTGCACAACTCTGAGCTAGGCTGAAGCCAAAAATAAACACTTGTGTCGGTTTTGGGACAGAGTTAATTTGTTTTGTCATTATTTTATGTTTTAATGTCTAATTATTTTGACACTTATCTTATGTATAAGGGAATGAGGGAGATAAATAAAATCTTATTCCTCACAAAATGTGTCAACATAATACAATTTAAACATTTCAAAGAAGTATGTTTATTAAAGTAAACCATTAGAGAGCTATTCAGACACATTTTATCAGCAATAAGTTATTTATAAGATTTATAATGTTTTTCCAGTGATCATCATTTTGCAATATTTCAGTGATATTTTTTTAGCACCACTTTTTGATACTCGTTTGGGTTGAGCATATGTACTAATTACACTAATGAGCTAGTGATTAAGAAGGTTTGATTTAGAAGAAGTGCACCCACATATGCATGGAGGCAAAGTATAAAACACTTTAGGGAAATTCGCCCTCGGTGCACATGAATGGGATCGAACCCCGATCTCCCCGTCTTCGGCAGTCTAGTCTATTGCGAGAATAGCACCATAGACCAAGCAGGTCCATGTGATGCTTCTTAAATATATTTGTTTATCTTGAAACTCTTCAAAGAGTGTTAATGCTTTGCTCTAATTCCCCTCCTCCCTCCCACCCAATCAAAGTTGAGACATCATTAATACAAATGACAACTAATGTTTAAGTCTATAAGTTAAATTTTACAGTACTTTCTTTACTCATAGTGGACCGCAATTTATGATGTCAAGGAAATTACTCAGCAAGTGGTCCACATAATGTTTGCTATGCAGGTCTGCTTTAGTGATTTCAATCCCATCCCTATTATAAGGGCAATAGTTATATAGTAAACTTGATTAAGTTAAAAAAAATTACACATATAAATCGATAATTTATTTTAAAACTGAGACTAGTTTAAAAAATTAAAGAACATTTTATTTTTAACACAGTCCACAAATCATCAACTAGATTTTGTAAAATTAAATTCTGCTTCAGTAAATTTTTTTGTGTGTGGTTGTATTTATTTATAAACTATGTACAGGAGTATTTTTAAGATTAATTTAATAACAAATATGTAATGGAGGGAAAAGTGTTATTTAGTGGTTTAAAATGTACTTAGTATAAATGTCAGTAAATAATGAAATATGTTTAAGATAAAAAATATAATTTAGTGATATCAATTATTAATGTATTTAAATTATAGATGTGGAATGTAATCAATTAGTTCATTTGGAACACATTACAGTTAAATTACTGGTTACATGGTTAATATAATAAATAATAATCATTATAATTTAACTATAAGTCATTCACGAGCTAAGTTTACCTGGATGACAGCTCTAAATGTTACTAGAAGTAATTCCAAATATATCACTACGCCAACAGCTGAATCTATCACTTTGGATGACTGTAATGAAAACAGATGGTAATATATTAATGTGATAGTTAACCACAGTAAATTAGGCCAGTATTATTTATATATTTATTTGAGGTTGGATACAAAGTTTATTTATAGTTTTATTTCCCTTGAAAAAATATGAACACCTCTTTCACAAAAATGTCTAACGAACATATCTTTAAAATGGCGGCTGACGAATCTAAACCATATGATTGAACATAACGGTAAACAAGTTTTTTACAATGATGCAGATACGCAGTTGATGAAAATATTTTATTCAGTTAAATATTTCAAAATACGATAAAATAATTATAAAATCATTTATTGTATGTAAAACAATGACAACAATTTTCTCTTTTCCAAGTAAATACGATGCCTGTATTAAAAGATATTGATGTGTGCACTATATTAAACAAAATCAGTAACATTCCAAAACGAAAAATAAGTACTTTTAATTATGTTTGAAATATTGTTTCAAGTTGGATAAAAAGAACTTATTTAAAAAATGAAATAGTATGAGAAAACTTAAGTTTATGTTATTTTAAATGTAATATAAAACGGGTAATTAAAGATCTTTACATTTATAACAAAACTGTGATCTTTTACAAGTGTTGGCAACCCAAAACCTAAACATATGATTTTCGAACTGTCATCCAGGTAAAAACCTATCGTGAACAGAATATATGTTTATTTGCTCTATCTTATTGAACAAATGTATAGCTCAGTGGTTACCAACTGGTGGTCCACGAAAGCCTCGGGAATGGTACGTGAGTCAAAGTGCCCACCCAAAAACAATAAAAATTTGAGATACAACTGGCCTATCTCGTGGATATTTCTCCCATTTTAATCACCTAAATTTGCAGCTACAAGGTTCTGGAAATTAAAAGTTGGAAGGTGTCGCCAACATTTTTGTGTTTGAAGACAAATTTCACACATTTCTATGCAAAATTAATTTGTGGGTTGACAAAGTTCAAGAGAAAAACTATTCAGCATTTCCGACGTTGAAGGCTATTGCTGACAATAAGAGCTACGCTACCATCACAGATGAGGTCCAACATGTTATGTCACTTAAAAATACTCAAGAACGAATTCACACGTTATTTCCCAGGATATGGCAAAAATGAAAGTGAATTCATTAATAAAATATTTTGAAATCCTTTCATTGTCAAGCCCAGGACATTCCTAATGAAATCTTAGAAGATGTGATCGAACTTCAAAACAATAGTAACTTCAAGGACTCGTTTGAATATGGTGTAAACATGGAAGAGTTGTGGTGTAAGAAGGCGATATCCTACTCAAATATTCGGCGAGCCACCTTATGGTGTCTGATGATGTTTTCGACAGCCTTTTTGTGTGAACAGGGATTTTCTACTCTATTTTTAATCAAAAATAAGCAAAGAAATCGACTGGACAAAAGCAATGACATGATATTAGCTTTGAGCAAGAGTATAACCCCAAGAATTTCTCAATTGGTGAAACTAATTCAAGTTCTAAAATCACACTTGAAATCTTAAGAAACACAGTGAGTTAATTTTTATTTTATCTAACATTCTAACATGTTTTCCAGATATATTTTCTTATGAAAAAAAGTATTGTAGAAATTTGTGATTTTTAGTAATACTAATATAATAATAATAATAATAATATTTTAACTTAGTGGCCTGAAGTTCCTAGGCTAGCGGAAGGATGTTGACTGGGGGTAGGAGTGAAGGAGGAGAGTTGTCCGTGCTCTATTCAATATTTGACTGAGTGGCCCATGGTCATCTTAAGGTTGGGTACCACTGGTAGAGATAGTCATAATGTTAAATCAGCCTAGTTGTGAATATACAAATGGTTTTATTGATTACAAAAAATTACCTTGTTTAGGGCTGCATATATAGACAGTACTTCAGTTGTATAAAAACCTTAAACCGATTTACTGACAAGTAGCTTGGAATTGTGCATGGGTATGTGAATGTATCATTAATAAAAAGGTGTCAGCACAAATGCACTTATACAAAATATTCAAAATACATCATGCCACGGTCAAGCTCCTCCTCTCACATGAAACATTGTAAACCTATATTACTCCAACATATCTACTTCAAATATGTGATTTTTGTTTCAGGTCGCACTAAAACATGGCCCCAGTCTTCAAAGAATGATCAACATGAAACTAAACAAAGCGACACTATTGAGAACATAAACCTTGAAAATATCTAAATGCCAACACAAATACTGTATATAAATCTCAAATCAAATTGTAATATTTGTTCATAAGATTTGAATTGGTTGATATTATGAACCTAGTTATGAATTATTATATTATAATAAAGGTAATATAATATAAAAATTTCATATTTTTGTCCAAAACTCTTTCCAAACAAAAAGCTTTGAATGAGTATGACATCAGAAAAAATCACAATTGCAACCATATAATCTTGAAAATTCTTAAATGACTCAGTTTGAAATTAATAGCTTATCTACTACAGTACAGCAAATATTTTTTAATTTGTTCTTAAATTTGAATCATCTAGTATGGTTTCAGCATATATATGAGTAGGGGTTGGATTGTTCATAATTGTGCTATAACAAACTTGAAATTAAAAAAAACAATTTTTTTATATAAAGAAATTCTACAAAGAAAAGTATTTGTCTGAAAGTTTATTTTTCCATCAAATAACTTTTAAGGATTCGTTGAACAATAAGTATTAAACTAACTTAACATCATCAACAGGAAGTAATGTAATTGTTATTTAAATCTTATTTTTTAGTTAAGTAAGCCTACATGTGCTTAAGTTCATTAAATGCCCTTTCACATGAAAGGTATTTTATAGTGTGATTTTTTATCACGCAAACTTTTATTCATGCGCTCAAGTCCTGTGTTGCTTTCAGAAAAGAGGGAAAATCCCGCAAGTTTCCCATGTTATTATTATTAGCACCACGTCTTACTACCCGTTCTGGTTATACGCACTTACGCTAATGTGTAATGGTAGGGTGATTGTGAGATGAAATGGAGGACCTACAGTTTAACGTGGAATCCGAACCACGGTGGAGGCCTGGCATTCCCCACATTCACAAGACGTGTTTCCCATGTTCACTTGTGCTTTTGTGTATGATACACCATGGCTGCCGATATAAATTGTATGATAGCTACATACTTTTTGTAATGTATAGGAACAAAAAGAAAAAAAATACAAGGTAATTTTGGGTACATTCAATAATTAGTTATAGTTTACTTCAAAGTGATTTTAGTTTAACTTTTACAAGACTATACCAGTATGACAATAAATTTTTCAAGTATTTTCGCATATCAGTGGCAATATTTGATGAATTGCTGCATTGTTTGTCACCAAGTCTACTTAAGCTGATACAAATATGAGAAATTAAACCTCACCATCTGAAAAAGTGGCAGTTAAGGTAAGGAACTTTACATGTCAACTTAATACATGTAATTATTGAAGTGCATAAACAACATGTTTGTATCTTAATAATGTTCAAACCAACAATTAATGTTGAAGGCCTAATTTTTATCACAAACTATTGTTATACGCTAGGTTCTACCTTAAAAAAAATCAAACACCAGACTAATAGCACGATTCATTCCCTCTCATATGAAAGCATACATTTGACTCAATGTATCTCAAGGACGATGTGTAGTATTTTCCCCGCGCGACCATTAATCTCTTCTCATTACTTAGACATAATTATGTGAATTGGACACTAAAACTTATATGCTAAGGTTAATTATTATAAGTAATAAAATTAAAGAATCAAACACAATAGGATTCAGATAAATTACCCATAAAACTTAATTCGTTCATAAGTTGAAAGGAAAGGGACAGCTTTGCACGCTCGGAACGGGAATTGTGAGAACTAGTTAGCGCTCGCTCATCAAGTTTAGGATGGTGAAGGGATTGGGAGCGAGCGAGCCATGTGGTGAACGATATGACTCTTTTGAACGACTTTCATGAAGACTCTTTTTAGTGAGCGAGCTTATGTGAGCTAGCTCACCTCAATGAGCTTGTTTGACCCATCACTACAGTGAATAAAATCTTATGTTCAGATTTTGGGTTGCCAACACTTGTAAAAGATAACTGTTTTGTTATAAATGTTAAGTTTTTTAATCACATGTTATATTTTACATTTAAAATAACATAAACTTGAGTTTTCTTAAACTGTTTCATAACTATTGATTATTTCTTTTACCCAATCCAAAACAGTATATTAAACATAATTAAAAGTAGACTACTTATTCTTAGTTTTGGAATGTTATCTATGATTTGTAATACACAGCATACATTAATACCTTTTAATAGGTAGAGGCATTGTATTTATTTGAAAAAGAGAAAATACTTGTCATTTTTTTACATATAATAAGTTATTTTATTGTATTTCAAAATATTTAAATGAATAAAATATTGTTATCCACTGCGGGAGTCCATCATTGGAAATAACTTATTTCTGTCACGTTCAATCACATGGTTTAAATTTGTTGGTCGCCATTTTGAAACTATATTAGTTAGACCTTTTGTGAAAGTGATGTGAATAATAATTTTTTTTAAGTTCACATTTTAATTTTTTTTAAATTTTAACTATACTAAACTCCAGGATGTCAAAGTAAAGTGAAAAAAAAATGGCACACACAAGCGAGCTTATATTTATTTTCTATTGCTCACACAAGCAAGTTTATATTAAGATAATTGTAGATGAGAAAAATAGCAAAGAAAGGAGATAGTTGATTTTTGCAGGGAAGGATAGTAAAATCGGCTGATTGACTAGTGAAAATGAACGAACAAGGGTAAGTTGACCTTGGCAACCAAGCTAGTAGATAGTAACTAAAGTAAAACAGGTCTTAGAGCCTAGATGAAAAAGGATAGCTAGTAAAAAATGTGTAACAAGTTTGTCCAATATTATCAATATAGACTGAGCAGGTATAATGTTTTTAAAATACAATGGGGCAATAATTGTATTAAGGCGTTGTACCTTTATGAAAACTGATTAAGAAATCAATCATGTTATAAAAAAACTAATTAGTGATGTGAACATGTGTGATGGATCAATACAATGAGACAATATGTGACTAAAAATAGTGATTAATCATACATGAACAGGTGATAAACCAAATTGCGTTTACTGAAGAAAGCTAAAGACAAGGACTGAATGTTACAGAAGAAACATTAATGAAAATAAGATATTAGTGTTGATTGAACGTGATTTATATCATGCCTTGCTCAATGGCAATCAATTATTAGTTTGTTCTATGATTAAAGTATTAACTTGTGGAAAAATGAGGACACAGTAATAATAAATTAATTAATGTTTTATTGACATACTCTGAGTAATAATAAAAATAAGTTCGATTAACAGTTCAGACAAGTAATTTAGTTAGCAAATGTTATATATATATATTGATTAAATAAAAGGTTTGACATTAAATTAGTAATCATTAATTAAATAATAATTAAAGATAATTAACACTTTTTGGGATTAATTTTAAACAATTTAGTACATTTCAGAATTTTAACAAAGATAAACAATTAAGAATTGAATTTTTATTAAAAATGCGTTTAGATTAAAATTTATTAAATTAATAAAAATTAATCAAACTTCTAGAAACATGTGACCCCATTTTTCAAATGAATTTAAGGTGGTGATTAAGAACATATAAGGTAATTAACTAACACAGCCCGTGTAAGGAGTTGAAAGATTAAAAGAAACAGCAGAATAACTAACCAGATACCATGATCCAATTCGATATCAAATCAAAGACCACTATCCAAACCAAGATCGAACCAAAGATCACTATCCAAACCAAGATTGAACCAAAGACCACCAACAAAACCGAGATCGAATCAAATATTACAATCCAATTTGAGATCGAACCAAAGACATTAGACATTCTCGCTACTTTTAACTAAAAATGGAAATATTTACTCAAAATTCATATAAAATAAGATCATAAGCATTGCTGCAGAAACATTCCACCAAATATCACAAGTTAAATAATATACACTGTTGGTGACCTGGTGGTCTAGGGGTAAGGTGTCAGACTTCTGTGCTGGCGGCCGGGTTTCAATCCTCGGTCCCGGCACAGATTTATCTGATTACCAAACTCTTCCTTCACCTCTGACAAGACATCTTGTGAATGTGGGGAATGCCAGGCCTCCACCGTGGTTCGGATTCCACGTTAAACTGTAGGTCCTTCATTTCATCTCACAATCACCCGGCCATTACACATTAGCGTAAGTGCGTACAACCCGAACGGGTAGTAAGACGCGGTGCTAATAATAATAATAATAATAATAATAATAATAATAATAATAATAATAATATAATAAAATAAAAAACAACTAAAATAGTAAAGCAAAATGTGCAGTTCATTTTTGATTCTCGATGAAAAAAATTGATAATAGTCAATGTTAAATCGAATGTTTAATTTGTACACATTACTTTACTTACAGGCAAAGGAATATAAGCCTGCTTCAGTGGTCTCATGTTCTAAGGCTCAGGCTAGACTAGACTGCCAATGACAGGGAGATCGAGGATCGAATCCAGGTCAAGTGTTCTGAGGTTGTTTTTTTTAATAATTGTCCACTCCATGTAAATGTGGGTACACTTTTTAAAGTCAACCTTACTCATCCATAACTCACTAGCGTAATTAATACATCATATGTGTATAACCTAAACAAGTATTAATACACGGTGCTAAAACAATTGAACCAAGCAGAGAAACCACGAAAAGTTGCTAATTGGTATCTCAACTCACTCATGCAAATCTTGGGAGGCTGAGGCTAGACTAAGTGAATATGAGAATTAAATTTAAAAAATAAGCTTCCTGCCTCTTAATTACTTGACATTAAATGAAATTTACTTTAGTATAAAAGAAAGTAAATTGAATTAAACTAGAATATTTGCTAATTTAAAGTTATTAACGAGTGGGAAGATTAATAACAAATTATAGAATCTATCTCAACATTTAAAAAAAAAACACTCATGTAAGTAGAAAAAGATTCCTTTAATGTTTTCTATACATTTTTGTCAAAAATGTTAATTTAAATTTCAGTTTTCAGTTTAATTTATTCTATAGATATAAACACCGGGTTTAATAAAGCATACAAATAGATGCACCTATATCCGTATTCACTAAAATGAGCAGGCATAGTTTAAGAGCAAATTATCTTTGTTTACATATTTTCACACACTCTAGAATTATTTATGTATATATTTATATATATATAATATATATATATTTATTATTTATATATATTTATTTATTTATATATATTTATATATCACAGGGTATTACTACTTTTTGAGGCTATACACATATACACATATATGATTTTACTCTAATGAGGTAGGGATGATGGAGGAAGCGTTTTAGAGTTAATCTACCCACAATTGTGTGGAAGGAGTGTGGGAAACAATTTAGGGAGAACCGCCCTTAGACCTCAGTAGACCATACCAGAATTTGGCCCCAAATATTTCTATTAGAAGGTCAGTCTAATATGAGAGTGACGCCTTAAACTATTCATCCGCTGAAGCAGTTCACATAAGAATAAACGCAACTTGTCACTTTAAAAATAATTAATGGCTGCATATTAATCGATAGCTTAAAAAACATAATAGTAGTCATCATCACTCATCAACTATTTCCATCCTGTGGCAGCAACAGTTTACCTACCTCTTTCTCTATCCTTCTACCATTCTTTCCTCTTTAATAGCTTCCATTCTCTACTCTTAGTCGCACACTCCTTGTTATTTGCTCCTCCCATCTCTTTCATGGCCTCCCTTGCAGTCTTCTTCTTATATATTCTATCTCCATTATTTTCATTGGCATCCTCTCCTTTTACATGATTATTTCTATGAATAATTAGATATGTACCATATATAAGGAAGATATGTTGATAATCAGCTGTTTTAAGTTGATGTTGAAATGCATTACGTGTCAACATACAGTGTGTGAATTTCTGCGCCACTGAGGCAGATTCTGTCAGTTTGGCTAACGACCATGTAAGTGTTGTAGATAGATTAGTACCAGAATGTCGATAGATTGTCGCTAGACGAAAAATTAAAAGTTGTCAGGTTTGATGCCAAACCAAAAATGCATACATTAATCTGAATTGAATGTAAGATACATCAGTGGACTTGGGTGATCCCCGGATATGGAACGATGTCGTAGTTTAGAGCTCTTCTGTAAACTGAAGCAATGCATGCATCATTATGCGTTCTTGCAGTACGGTAGTTCAAAAATAAAAATTCTTTAGCATTAAATGTAAGATACTGAATATGACCCTAACAGAAAATTAAGGTAAGTCTCAAGAATAGTCGCTAGCCGCTACAAAATTAAAATTAGTCGTTTCAGACTCGTAAAAGTCGCCAGGTCTAGCGACAAAGTCACTATATTGGCAACACTGGATTCTTATTTCTATTTTCGACGAACGTGTGACTCAATCCTTAGGAAGTAAATATTTCACACGGACTGGTGAAGTAAGTGCAAGTAGTGACGTTTATGACGATGATGATGTCACCACGGTTCCTGCTATATAAAACTGTCTACTCCTTGTTTAAAAAATACAGAAATGGTTTAAGTAAACACAGTACATTATGGGAGCAAAGCCACGCCATTTTTATATTTGAGTAAGATCGGATTTGCACCCTTTAATAAATATGTCGCTCATTTGCGAGTAGAATGACTTGACTCAAAAAATGTGATTTTTCAGGAAAGGTATTTCTAATTAATACGTTTTTAATTATAACAGAGTAGGGCAAATTTATTTTTACCTTTGCAGCATGGACGACTTAAGTGAAGATATGACTTGGTTTCTGAGAACTGAATATACCTTACACATCAAACACCAAGTGCTAAGTGAGATAACACACTATAAAAATAAGGCATGTAACAAAAATGTACAGCGCAATAACATTACTGCTCTCTCTCTCGGCCATTTTTAGAAACTCACTCAAGTCGTTCTTCCAGTAAAAAATACTCAAGATTCCTTTTCAATTTTTTACAATTAACTAAAAAAACAACAATTTTTGAGTTATGTCAATATTCTCGCAAATGAGCGATGTGTGTGTAACCTTTACGAATACATCACCTTTCTCTTTGTCTTAATAATACAAATTTGTTAGTGGAAGGTTTTAATCTCTAGCCCTAATAATTGTAAGTTCTTTAAGAGCGCACGCACATCCTCTGATGGACTTCATTTTCACATCTAAAGTGTTAACAAAGTAATTTATAACCCATTTTAAACACTGGCAATGCACATCGATACAATACAATACCGTTAATAAAGTGATGTAGAAATAGATCCTCTAACTCTTTGATTTGCCAAAATATTACCGAAATTAAAATGTTATTATAAAACGTGAATCTCTAGTATTATCTTTAAATTGAAGGTGACCTGGTGGTCTAGGAGTAAGGTGTCAGACTTCTGTGCTGGCGGCCGGGGTTCAATCCTCGGTCCCGGCAAAAATTTATCTTATTACCAAACCCTTCCTTCACCTCTGACAAGACATCTTGTGAATGTGGGGAATGCCAGGCCTCCACCGTGGTTCGGATTCCACGTTAAACTGTAGGTCCTTCATTTCATCTCACTATCACCCTACCATTACACATTAGCGTAAGTGCGTATAACCCGAATGGGTAGTAAGACGCGGTGCTAATAATAATAATAATAATTTAAATTGAATGATTTTGAGGCTTTTTTATAGCGTTTTAATTACGGGTGACGTAATTATTCTAAACAATTCAACGTGGCCAATTATTGTACTTATTTTATTATAATTAACAAACTGTTTTTAATAAGTATTGAAAATGATACGTTTGTGCTGAAACAGTCCATTAAGTTGAAGATAAATTTGCTTTGGATGGGACTCCCAGTTCCAAGTACAGACTATGCGTAGTGTCTTCCATCTTTGCAGATAAGACTGACAATGTACGTACTTTGTAGATGGTAATAATGAGCGTTCAGGTACTATTTTTAATCTTCCTATATTTGAAGTGTTGACATGACGGCTGAGTCAGGGCTTCCCTATTTAGAGACACCTGCTGATTCACTTGCTTTTCCCCGCCCCCTCAAAAACAGATGAAAATTCAGCACTGACTTTTATTTGGCTATCTCTAAATTTGCCATTTTTTAATGTTTGTATTTAAATTGTACCTAACCTACATACACATGCGGGCGGTGTTTCTGTACTTAATTTGGTAAAGAAACCTGTACTGAAATAGTTATACCTTATATTACGAAGTAACTATAGAAGTAGCCACTATGAAATATGTGACGCTCATTCACGCGGTCATTGCTTTCATCCATGATTTGGGAAATAGTACCATTTTACTATCCCTCCCCTACCTTCTCTCATCCCTCTATACTCTATAATAAATTAATACATTATTAATATTATTAAATTAAGATATTATTATATATTTTTAATTACTAAATATTTTAATACTCTTTAATTTGATAAACGACACCATGCGTACGGAAATTAAAACTATATTAAAAAACAATGCACAAAAAGGCAAGTCCCCTAATTCTATGAAATAAACTGCAGTAGACAAGATCGGTAAAAGCGGGTGGTATCTCATAAAATACACATTTATATTAGGTATGTTAAATGGATAAAGGTTATGGAGGTTGCTACGAGTATACAATAAAGAAAGAAATATTTAAAAATATAAATAAATGAATATAGCCTTCATTTAAAAGGACAACAAAACAAACATTATGGAAATGTAAAAATGTAAAATAATATGAAGAAAGAAAGGAGCTTAAACATATTATAAAAAGAGATTAAATGTGTGTGTACAAGAGAATATAATTATTTAAAACGAAATTGAACATTAGGATACAAGGTTTATTATCCACCAAATAAAGACATAATTATTCCAAGATACAATAATTAGGGGATAAGTAACATTATAAAAACAATGAAATATAAATACATAAAAAGGGGGAGGGATGGGAACAAAGTTAATTTGCCTATTCTTTCGCAAACGTGGATAGTAGACAAATCCCGACGGTAGGTTTTTTGGGCCTAGTTTACATTTGAATTAAAATATTCTTACAAAGAGACCATCGACAATACTTACAAAAATACATAGTTTTATTTATCGCAACATCTGCGAGCATAAGCCAATCTATGAGACAAATACACCCATCTCATCACCAAGCCATGAAAATTGAGTTTTACTTTACACATCTTAAACAAAAAATAAAATTGTATATACCAAAATACTACTTTTTATCTAACGAGATAAAATCGTTGTATTTAGGCCTACAGCAAAACTAATCATTGTTTCATGTCTATAGCGTGTTGGTGAGCCGTCTGGTATCTCTGACAACATTGTATAGAAGAACGACTTTGTTCCTGACCATAACAATCCTACCAAAGAGATTCTCCTGTATGATAGTACGACCGATAGTTACACTGTTAGTTTAATATCATTTATAATCTAGACCCAACTACCTTACAATATACCTTCCAGGCAACCTGGAGGTCTAGGGGTAAGGTGTCAGACTTCTGTGCTGAGGTCCGGGGTTCAATCCTCTGTCCCGGCACAAATTTACCTGATTACCAAACCCTTCCTTCGCCTCTGACAGGACATCTTGTGAATGTGGGGAATGCCAGGCCTCCACCATGGTTCGGATTCCACGTTAAACTGTAGGTCCTACATTTCACCTCACACTCTCCCATTACACATTATAGTAAGTGCGTATAACCCGAACGGGTAGTAAGACGCGGTGATAATAATAATAATAATAATAATAATAATAATAATAATATACAATACCTTCCAGAAGTTGTAAATCTATGGTCCGTGGAATGTAATGAGAAAGCAAGATCATACATAGCAGCTATTATTTATTTTAATTATTTTTCTGGCGTGTTTTACATTTCACCAGGGTTAAACGCATTTTAATTACGATAGTGAGTTAAGGGTGAAACAGGTGGAATTTAGATAAATTGTACCAGATTTTGCTTGAAGAAAGAGTAGGAAACCACTTATGAAAAAGCACCCCTCAATACATCCAGAGAGGATTTAAACCCCGATCTCCTCGTTAGTGGCAAATCAAGCTAGACGACACTGACATTTAGTCTAAGTGCTCCCTGATTCGCTTTCTATACATTATTAATTTCAACTATCGTAACTGAAATATGTAGCTTATAAACCGGACATATGGTGAGGTAGTGTAGGGGGAAAAATTATTTACATTAAAACGATATGATAAAATTATTAACTGTAGTTTGGTCGATATGTTCTCTAGCCGAAAGGTAAACCTCACGTTAAGTTAACGAGTACTTTCATGTTTACGTTACCGCTAACATAACGTTGTAAAATCGAAATAAGTAGTTATCACTTAACCTTTAGAAAGCTTTAGCGGAGTGGAATACAACCTTTTTTTGTTGTTGGTGTACCCACAGATATAATTTCTTTTTAACTTTGTACCCCCAAAATTGTTGGTGCATAATTATGTAATCTACATCTAGGAAAGCGAGATGGAATAAAATAGCTCTACCAGATCGCATGTCCAGCCATCTGGGTCCCTTATGGCCAACCCTAAATCTGGCCCTGATTATCCTGTTATTCTGAAATTATATATATATTAGGTTTCACTTAGGCCTACTCTCTAAGATGGCTACGTGCATGGCCGTAGCCAGGAGTTTAACCCACCCTCCCCAAGATTAACAAAAAAAAAAAAAAATAATACAGTTAAATATCTCTTTTTGACACCTACAAATAGCGTTCTGTATAACGGACAGTTTTAATTTATCCGGCAGAATAACATTGGCTCTTACAGTGTAACAACTTACCAATAACGGACGTAGACATTTCTTGACAAGTCCGTAGCGGGGGGGGAGGAGGGGGGTAAGGGGCTTGGGAGTTCAACCCCCTCCCCCTGAAATTGTATCAACAAAATAATATAAATGGCTTTATTTATGGTTCAAACAATATCAAAATTAAGATACAAGTACAAATTAGGGGCTGTGTTACCGTAAAAAGCACTTCAGAGAGCTTCTAGAGGTGTTTAATATTTAGAATTTTCCCTAGCCTCCGGCATTTAGGGTGCTGTGTTACCATAAAAAAAAACACTTTAGATAGCTTCTAGAACTGTTTATCATTTATAAAAAAAATCTAGCTTCCGGCCATTGGGGGATGTGCCCACCAAACCTCCCCTGAAATTATTGTCTGGCTACGGCCTTGCTTCTAGAGATATATGTTTATGCATCCAAATCTCTAAACATCGGATAAAATTTGCACAGTATGTTAGTGCAAGAAGGTCAGGAATGCTATTATCTCGCGCGAAATGTGAGCAGTCCAGCCTTTCTTCTCAGAGAAAGTTTTTAAAATACCCAAAGTGATAATTACTACGGCATTTCAAGGGTCATACCTCCCTTCCCTTCTGAGTCCTCAGCTCGAGTTGTTCCATCAGTTTAGTCGGTGCAGCAGGCCTACTGTTCAGATTTCGTTTTATTGGCTTATTGTTTTGTGTATAAGGCAATATTTTACAGTAAGCCATGTTCAATATGTATTCACTTGTCATAATTATTCCACATACAATACTGATCTTTGCATAGATTAGATTGTTGTAGTTAAAATCCACAGTATATAGATGCATATTGATTTTATTTTGTTCAAGCACTTTGTTGGGTTTTTTTAAATATATTTTTACAAATATCGGATAATTCTTAATAACGGACATTTTATCCAGGAAGGTATCAGCTACTAAGAGATTTCACTGTATAGCCCTATTATGGTTTAAACAAAACTAGAAAATAGGAGTTTTTCGCTTGTCGCCACTAATGTAATATTAATGTACATTTTTTTAAAGAGTTTGTACTAGTAGGCTTATAGGAAATCATTACTTCTCCCCATTGTGTTTGTAACTCACCACCCTTACTAAGCCTAGTGGTAGTGACACGTGTACAGCAAAAACAGAAGGTGACCTGGTGGTCTAGGGGTAAGGTCTCGGACTTCTGTGCTGGCGGCCGGGGTTCAATCCTCGGTCCCGGCACAGATTTATCTGATTTCCAAACCCTTCCTTCACCTCTGACAAGACATCTTGTGAATGTGGGGAATGCCAGTCCTCCATTTCATCTCCCAATCACCCTACCATTACACATTAGCTTAAGTGAGTATAACCTGAACGGGTAGTAAGACGCGGTGCTAATAATGATAATAATAATAATAATAATAACAAAAACAGATATCGCATCAATTGAAGAAAGACCGGCGTAAAATTATAAATAACAATTTAATGAACAAAAGTTTAACTACACAGAATAGGCCTTTCGATCTGGATGAATTGGTGGTACACACAGCTCTCATACAAATAGACCTCAGGTGATAAACAACATTAGGCACAGTCACTGGTCAAACCATAATTCAGTTCGTCATCAAACACGACAACTGGGACATTTAGCAACTGTTAGAGTAATATGAATATCTACACGTTTCTTTATAATAAACAAAACAATTTTACGTGAACAGGAAATTAAATTATTGCACAAAAATAATATGTACTATACATACATAAATTGATAAAGTTCCCTGACAAATGTTTTTAACTTCACTTCGAGTAAGTTTAGGAAGAATCTAAGCACAAGCTTTGCGGCTACGCAGTGATGTATTTTCCAACTTTCAAATGTTTGCTAATTGGATTCCTTAAAGATATTAGAATGGTCCTAAAGTCCGTATCACACGACACTAGCTCGTACTTGAAATCCAGTGTGCTAGCTAGCACTAGCTAGCATGTCATCATCTAGCGTCGTGTGAATCAGAAAAAGTATACTGGTTCTGCCACTTGGTACTGGCTACCATACTAGTTGTGAGGATAGAACACGTGCTATTTTCGTACTAGTTTCGACACTAGTCTGTGTAATTCAACCAATCATGTGCGCTGAGACTGTTTTGTTACATGACGCCAACATGGTCATCGGATGTGATTTTGTTGTTGGCAGAAAATTATTATAAACAACCTTGTTTATATAATACCAAATTGCCACAGTATGACAATATATTTAATATATATAAATTTAATTTAAAACTTGTCATCTAAAAACGACAAACTGTGTTCCAGACCCAATTTTAATCTAAATAAATTTGATAGCATGCCAACCTTGGGCGTTTTTTTTTTATAATATAAAGTGTGCGTAGGCTTAAAAAAGAACATTTGTGTATCAAGGAGACTTTACTTGGACACCCACAGGCTTAGGGGCCTCTGACCACAATGTAAATAAATGAATACAAATTTAGGGAGATACTAAACGTTTGTGTCACCCGAATGTATATTACCTAACCTCCGAATGTATCATATTTAGCATCCTGCGACCATTATTTCGTCTTTCCCAACCTTTCCCGTGTATATATTCTTTTTCCTACGCTCCCTCTCATAATTTTCAATATCTTTATTAGTAATTAATTCAGCTGCTGCACTCAAAATTAATCTCTGACGTTCGAGAAATATTTGCACTAGAACCTAGTACCAAACTAGCAGCGTGTGAATACTCCAGTCCCATTTCCATTGTACTAGCTAGTATACAGATATCTAGGTGCTAGCTAGCACACTTGATTTCTAGTATAAGCAAGTGTCGTGTGATACGGGCTTTACCTGCAAACCTGTTTTCCTGTTTTACCTGTTTTTGCAAAGTTTCTTTTACTACCTCCCTCCTACAACCTCGCCCCCCGAAAATTTGCCCTGGCTACATGTATCTCTGGGGATATGCGTACCCCAGGGTTGAAAACCATTACTACGAATACAATGACGCGAAATTGTAAAAATCGGGCCTTAAGGGATGGTACGCGAGAAAAGGTAGGTGTTTTTATAGTTTTTATATTAAACTTTTATTGGTCAAAGGAAATCAAATAATTATCAAGTAGAAACATAGAGTTTCATTTTCTTCACATGGTGACCCCAACAGTTCTTTAATATATGTCAAGGGTGTTTTGGGATTTAATTACAACCTTTTCTCTTCATTTAAAAGGTTTTTTTTATTATCTAATCTATACTTATGACCGATATTCAACAACTGTTGGAATTACCATGTGAAGAAAATTAAACTATGTTTCTACTGAAGCAATATTTTATTTATTTTTGGCAAAATAAAAGTTGGACTATTAAAACTGAAAAAAACTTTTTCTCGGGCACCCTACGCTCCCAACTTAATGTTTTAAAAATAGCCCACTGTGATTCATCAACTATCACTCAGAATTGAAGTATTCATTTTCTGACCTTCAATTTTTCAGACGTCAGCAGTTTAAAAAAAATACGTCTAATTTCAAGCTATTCAAGGTCAATAATGATGACAACAATAATAATTCCAGAATCGACCAACAGTAGACTTGAAATAACTCATCAAAGGTTACCTCTAATAAAACCACTAACCACATCCTAGTGACGTTTCTATTCGGACAGTGAAAGCCCCACCAATTCAATTACAATTATTAGTTTTACAGGTTTTATTTTATAAAATCTCGGTAAGAAATCTCATTTTCAGTATTTTTCATAAAATAATATGTGGCTTGATTCATACTAAAATAAAACAATTAATTTGCATTTGTTTTTGTAAAACGTCTTTCTTCCTTCACGGCCTATCCGCATTTAATCTCTTTATTGGGGTCGGAATGAGTAAGGTAGAGTTTTAAATAAACGCACCTGTATTTGCGTGGAGGAAGAGTGGTAAACAATTTTTTTAATATATTTACCATACCTAGCCGTGATTTGAACCCTGACCTCCAAGTCCCTGATATAACGAACTTGACGTTTAATACGCGTGCCCACTGATTCAGATAAATTATATAAATAACATAGAATGTGTGAAATCCAAAAACAAGAAATTAATCAAGCTGAAATTTGGATTATGTACAGGTTCACTTTAACATTTGATAAAACTTTCTTCAATAAAGTAGCACCCTGTTAGGTAAAAGTTTTACCCTGTTGGGTTTCACTATCTTATAATTCATGCCCTAGTGTAATCCGAACTACTTATCAAGGTAAACTAATTTTAGCATTATTTAAAAAAATAGTGTTTTATTGAAAATTGTCCTATATTTTTATTGTTACAATTTTTCTTGCTTTCAAAACTTTGCTTATCAAAAGTGACAGCTGCTTAACAAATAGTCCTTCAAAACATGTTTGTGCGTAGCACGCACACATGATAGTAATCTAGTAGCTTTTCTAGAAATATTCTACTGTTCTTCTTGTGAAATCAGACTCAAGGTTGTTATCCCATTTACTGAGGCTTCGCGTGGAGTGGTTTCGTCTCGTCGAAGTCCAGTTTCCGGGCGACGGTGGTTGTCAGTCGTCGATCCCGTGGGTCCAGTGGATGGGGGTAAGGAAGGGAGATGGGGGAGAAAACAGATAGGTCAGAGTCCCGGCAACACGAAGTCGCGGTGGGAGGTAAGGATCTGTCCCGGCAACACGGAGTCGCGGTGGGAGGCAGGGGAACAGTCCCGGCAACACAGAGTCGCGGTGGGAGGTAGGATAACCATCCCGGCAACACGGAGTCGCGGTGGGAGGTCGGGGATAGTCGTGGGAGGAAAGGGAGTAACGATGAAATGCTCTTTTCAAACGAATAAAGATGGTTTATTATGCTCTTTCATAATGGTGGTTCTCCAAGGTTGGGTCACCACTGAACTCGAATCAAGATTTCACCGGGTTATATACCCTCCGCTGCTGCCTGGCCTGGTCCAATCAGAGAAGAGGGAGCTTCCCATTGGTTCGGGAAAACGAAAGTGCTATTGGCCGCCAAGCGAGCCAATAGGAAGAAGGGAGTTGATTATAGAGGTAAGAGCGTCACGGACGGCTCAGACAACATGGACTGTGGGCCGGACCGGCAGTAGGGAGGGAAGGTGAAGCGGCCGGTGCAAGTGCGAAGGAAAGAAGGCTGCCTGAACAGAGAGGCACATCAATCCCCCACACTGGCTTGCGCACTTGCACACGGGTGACCTCTGGTCTACATAAATTTTACATCAACAAATTATTTACATCTTACATATATCTTAGGGCTAATTTAATACTAATTTTAACATTGATTAGATTCAATAGTTCTGATGGACACAGAGAGAGAAAAAAAAGAAAACGTAAATATATGACAAATAAATAATAATAACGAAAATACACTACGGCCCTTTTTAGGGCCAAAACTATACAGTAAATAAGACGGTCCTTCTTAGCGTTACCAGTAACAAAATCAACACACAATCTGCCCTTTTTAGGGCCAATAAAATATGGCAAAAAAACGGCCCTTTATAGGGCCAACAAAAAAATCAACACATAATCTGCCCTTTTCAGGGCCAAACAAATACAGTAAATAAGACGGCCCTTTCTAGGGCCAACAAGTTATCGCACATAATCAGCCCTTTTTAGGGCCACACTTTGACAGTGTTTACTGAGTGGGGTAGCCACAGTGGGTGTGATTTTCACCACGCACCGTGATGTTGGCGTCACGCACTTGGTTGTGGAACTACGCACCATTATGTTCACGTCACGCACTTGGTTGTGTAACCACGCACCATTATGTTCACGTCACGCACTGGGTTGAGGGACCACGCCCTGTGTTGGCGCACCCACGCATCGTTTTACGCATCCCGCATTGGTTGTTGTGACCACGCACTGTGTCACGCACGGCGCTTGAGTAGCCGTGTACCCGGGTCTTTGGCCTCACCCTGTCTTGGGAGGGATTGGAGGTCGTCGAGGTCGCAGTCTGGTACTCCATCCAGAACTATTTGGTAGGGGAGGGTCCAGTCCTTTTGTTCCCTCGGTGTTATTGGGTGCGGGGTCCATGGTTGTGAGTAGTTTGGGTAGCTGCGGTTTCCCGGTGTTTTCACCAGGGGGTGCAGGACGTAGTTGTCCCCTGTGTATTTTCTTGGATCGACCATTTGGGTAGGTAACCCAGTAGACCCTCCTCTTCGTTTGCTCACCGGGTAGGGTCCTTCCCATTTGGGGGCAAAGCCGGCGTAGTAGGCCTCTGTTGCGTTAGAGAGGGGTTGGGTGCGGACCAGTACCAAATCACCGTTTTGAAAGGGTTGGGCGGCCCGTGCTGGAGGGTGGGTGTACCGTTGTTGGTAATTGGCTTGATTGACTCGTGCCTGTTCTTCTCTTTGGAGGGCTCCTTGGCTAGGGCTCTCGTTGTCTTCCTGCTCTCGTACTGAGGTTTCAAATCTCCACTCCCCGGGCCTGTATAGCGTTCGGCCAAGTAGTAGTTCACTCGGAGACATTCCGGTGGCCCCATTCTTGCGGCATCGTAGATTGAAGGCGATCATAGGCAGGAAGGTATCCATTCTCGATGATTCTCCGAGATTTGGAGTCGGATTCCCTTCTTTAGTTCCTGGTTCCTTCTTTCCGTGGGGTTGGCTTGGGGGTGGTAGATTGGGGTTGTCCAGGCTTCGACATCCCATTTTTGACAGGCGTTCGCCCAAGCTCGGCTAATGAACTGTGGACCATTGTCGGACAGGAGATGTTTTGGATATCCCCATCGTGGGAAGAATTGTTGTTCCATCGTCTGGATTATCTGTCTGACCTCTGTTGACGCGAGTGGAAATATTTCTACCCATCTTGAGAAGAGATCCGTAATCACTAGGATGAACTTCTTTCCTCTGCGACTTCGGGGGTATGGCCCCATGAGGTCTAAGGCTACCACTTTCCAGGGGCGTTGTGGTTGACGGGGTCTTAGTGGCTCTGCCCCTTGATACCCCCGGTCTTACGACAGGCACAGAGCATGCAGTTTCGAACGTAGTTGTTGACTTCCGTTCGGAGGCCTTTCCAGGTGTAGCCTCGCTGAATGGCTCGTGTCGTTTCGTCTTCTCCCGGGTGCCCTGCGTGAGGGTGGTCGTGGTATGTCCAAATAACCTGTTGTCGGATTTGAACTGGAACAATGAGTTTCCATGATCCTTCCCTTTCTTCGCGTCTCCAGATATTGTCTCCCTTGACATAGTGCTCATCCCAGAACCGAGCGTCGGTTGTTTTGGTGGGTGGTCGAGTTTGGGTATCCAGAGCCTTCCAACGGTTAACTTGAGTTTGGATCTCTGTATCCTGTCTTTGTTCCGTCTTGACTAGCTCATGTAGAGGTGCATCTTGGTTCTGTAGGACTAGTAGTGCATCGGGTTCGGGTGGTGCTAGTCCTGTGACCGAGGGCGGGGTCATCCGGTCCCAGTCTTGAGTCTCTGAACTGGTGTTCTCGCTGTCGGGTTGGCGTGATAACGCGTCAGGTAGATCGTTCTGTTTTCCCGGGCAGTGTTCCAGGGAAAATTGAAACTCTTGGAGCAAGAGTGCCCATCTCGTCAGCTTGGTCCGTTGGTCTTTCATCGTGTTCAGCCAGGTGAGAGCTCGATTATCCGTGCGTAGTATGAAAGGTTTATCTTCCAGGTAATGTCTATACCTCTTGATGGCCCAGACGATAGCGAGGCACTCCTGCTCGTTGCTATGGTACCGTTGCTCTGTAGGGGTTAGCTTCGCGCTGGCATGGCTGATGATTCGTTTGCCCGCATCATCTTCTTGGTACAGTACTGCCCCTAGTCCAATCCCGCTAGCGTCAGTTTGTAGGGTAAAGGTTCGTGATGGATCGGGACGACTTAAGGGTGGTAGGTCTCTGAAGGCTTCTTTGAGTGTGTGTAGAGCGGTTTCTGTTTGGGAGTTCCACATCCACCGGGATTTGGTTCTTAGAAGTTCGGTGAGAGGTGCTGTTAGTTCCGCCATTTGGGGCACGAATTCTCGTAACCAGTTGCAGAGGCCCAGTAGTTGTCGGAGCTGTTTACGGTTTCTTGGTGTTGGGGCTTCCGTGATTGCTTTGATCGTCTGTGGTTGTGGGGCGTTTCCTTGGCTAGAAACGATATGGCCAAGGTATTCCAACTCAGTCTTGCCGAACTGGCATTTTTCCAGATTGCAGGTCAGTTGGTGGAGCTCAAATCTTTCTAAAACCTTGCTCAAGTGGTTGAGGTGCTCATCCCATGTCTTTGAGTAGATTATCACGTCGTCAAGGTAGGCGAAACAGAACTGGCCGGTGTACCCTGCTAACACTTCTTGACTCATCAGTCGCTGAAAAGTACTCGGGGCTCCCTTTAATCCGAAAGGCATAACTGTAAATTGCAAGGTTTCTCCGTTGGGCGTGGTGAAAGCAGTCAGGGGTTTGGAATCGGGGTGTAAGGGAATCTGCCAGTACCCTGATTTCATATCGAGGGTGGTAAATATTTCTGCGTCTCCCAAATCTCGAAGAGTGTCATGTACGTTGACAGCGGGGGGAGTGACATCGATAGTGGCGGTGTTCAGTTGTCGGAAATCAATGCAGAAACGGGGAGTTTTGTCCTTTTTTTCCACAATTACAATGGGTGAATTGTATTCAGAGTTTCCGGGTTCTATTATCCCCTGGGCTTTCATCTCCTGAACCTGGTCTTCAATTAGCGCGTTTTTCGCAGGGGAATAGCGGTAAGGCCGTACCATAATCCGTTGGTTGTCCTTGAGTCGAATTTGATGGTTGATGCTGCGTGTTCTTCGCAGAGGTCCCTGAGTGTTGAAAACGGCTCGGTGTTGGTCTAGTAGTCTAAGGAGTTGTTCTTGACGTTCTATTGGGGCGTGTTGTCTGATCTTGTCTTGAGGAACCGGCGGGGGATCCTCATTGAGTCTTGGCATCCAGTATAGAGTATGACGCCCCTGGTTTCCAAAAAGCACTCGGCTGTTCTCGTAGTCCAGGATTACCTTCTGTTCTGTGAACCATGGTTGTCCCAGAATAAGTGGTTCTCGGAGTTCATCGGACACCAGGAACGTGACGTTGGCTTCTAGGGTTTGCATGGTTAGCGGTAAAGTTATCTGGCCTCGGATGGTAAGGTCACTCCCAACCTTGGCCAGGTGGATTGGTGTGGGGAAAGGAAGTAAGTTCTTCAGGTTTGTAGGGGTGAGTTGTTGGTATTGGATGAAATTAGCAGTAGCTCCGGTATCTAATAGGGCTAGTAGGGGACCGTGAGGAGTTTCGCACATAACTCTTGGGAGTGGTTGGGATGTTGAGGGATTGACGCTGTTTATTACTGGGGGCGGCCCTGATTCCTGTTTACCAGAGGCGGGGCCCTGTTGTCCTCTGGCTTGGCGTTTCCCGGTCTTTCTTTCTCTAGGTGCCGTTGGTTTAGCACTGGGCAGTCACGGTGAAAATGGTACCCTGGACAGTGTAATCCGAACTACTTATCAAGGTAAACTAATTTTAGCATTATTTAAAAAATAGTGTTTTATTGAAAAATTGTCCTATATTTTTATTGTTACAATTTTTCTTGCTTTCAAAACTTTGCTTATCAAAAGTGACAGCTGCTTAACAAATAGTCCTTCAAAACATGTTTGTGCGTAGCACGCACACATGATAGTAATCTAGTAGCTTTTCTAGAAATATTCTACTGTTCTTCTTGTGAAATCAGACTCAAGGTTGTTATCCCATTTACTGAGGCTTCGCGTGGAGTGGTTTCGTCTCGTCGAAGTCCAGTTTCCGGGCGACGGTGGTTGTCAGTCGTCGATCCCGTGGGTCCAGTGGATGGGGGTAAGGAAGGGAGATGGGGGAGAAAACAGATAGGTCAGAGTCCCGGCAACACGAAGTCGCGGTGGGAGGTAAGGATCTGTCCCGGCAACACGGAGTCGCGGTGGGAGGCAGGGGAACAGTCCCGGCAACACAGAGTCGCGGTGGGAGGTAGGATAACCATCCCGGCAACACGGAGTCGCGGTGGGAGGTCGGGATAGTCGTGGGAGGAAGGGAGTAACGATGAAATGCTCTTTTCAAACGAATAAAGATGGTTTATTATGCTCTTTCATAATGGTGGTTCTCCAAGGTTGGGTCACCACTGAACTCGAATCAAGATTTCACCGGGTTATATACCCTCCGCTGCTGCCTGGCCTGGTCCAATCAGAGAAGAGGGAGCTTCCCATTGGTTCGGGAAAACGAAAGTGCTATTGGCCGCCAAGCGAGCCAATAGGAAGAAGGGAGTTGATTATAGAGGTAAGAGCGTCACGGACGGCTCAGACAACATGGACTGTGGGCCGGACCGGCAGTAGGGAGGGAAGGTGAAGCGGCCGGTGCAAGTGCGAAGGAAAGAAGGCTGCCTGAACAGAGAGGCACATCAATCCCCCACACTGGCTTGCGCACTTGCACACGGGTGACCTCTGGTCTACATAAATTTTACATCAACAAATTATTTACATCTTACATATATCTTAGGGCTAATTTAATACTAATTTTAACATTGATTAGATTCAATAGTTCTGATGGACACAGAGAGAGAAAAAAAAGAAAACGTAAATATATGACAAATAAATAATAATAACGAAAATACACTACGGCCCTTTTTAGGGCCAAAACTATACAGTAAATAAGACGGTCCTTCTTAGCGTTACCAGTAACAAAATCAACACACAATCTGCCCTTTTTAGGGCCAATAAAATATGGCAAAAAAACGGCCCTTATAGGGCCAACAAAAAAATCAACACATAATCTGCCCTTTTCAGGGCCAAACAAATACAGTAAATAAGACGGCCCTTTCTAGGGCCAACAAGTTATCGCACATAATCAGCCCTTTTTAGGGCCACACTTTGACAGTGTTTACTGAGTGGGGTAGCCACAGTGGGTGTGATTTTCACCACGCACCGTGATGTTGGCGTCACGCACTTGGTTGTGGAACTACGCACCATTATGTTCACGTCACGCACTTGGTTGTGTGTATCACGCACGCACCCATTATGTTCACGTCACGCACTGGGTTGAGGGACCACGCCCTGTGTTGGCGCACCCACGCATCGTTTTACGCATCCCGCATTGGTTGTTGTGACCACGCACTGTGTCACGCACGGCGCTTGAGTAGCCGTGTACCCGGGTCTTTGGCCTCACCCTGTCTTGGGAGGGATTGGAGGTCGTCGAGGTCGCAGTCTGGTACTCCATCCAGAACTATTTGGTAGGGGAGGGTCCAGTCCTTTTGTTCCCTCGGTGTTATTGGGTGCGGGGTCCATGGTTGTGAGTAGTTTGGGTAGCTGCGGTTTCCCGGTGTTTTCACCAGGGGGTGCAGGACGTAGTTGTCCCCTGTGTATTTTCTTGGATCGACCATTTGGGTAGGTAACCCAGTAGACCCCTCCTCTTCGTTTGCTCACCGGGTAGGGTCCTTCCCATTTGGGGGCAAAGCCGGCGTAGTAGGCCTCTGTTGCGTTAGAGAGGGGTTGGGTGCGGACCAGTACCAAATCACCGTTTTGAAAGGGTTGGGCGGCCCGTGCTGGAGGGTGGGTGTACCGTTGTTGGTAATTGGCTTGATTGACTCGTGCCTGTTCTTCTCTTTGGAGGGCTCCTTGGCTAGGGCTCTCGTTGTCTTCCTGCTCTCGTACTGAGGTTTCAAATCTCCACTCCCCGGGCCTGTATAGCGTTCGGCCAAGTAGTAGTTCACTCGGAGACATTCCGGTGGCCCCATTCTTGCGGCATCGTAGATTGAAGGCGATCATAGGCAGGAAGGTATCCCATTCTCGATGATTCTCCGAGATTTGGAGTCGGATTCCCTTCTTTAGTTCCTGGTTCCTTCTTTCCGTGGGGTTGGCTTGGGGGTGGTAGATTGGGGTTGTCCAGGCTTCGACATCCCATTTTTGACAGGCGTTCGCCCAAGCTCGGCTAATGAACTGTGGACCATTGTCGGACAGGAGATGTTTTGGATATCCCCATCGTGGGAAGAATTGTTGTTCCATCGTCTGGATTATCTGTCTGACCTCTGTTGACGCGAGTGGAAATATTTCTACCCATCTTGAGAAGAGATCCGTAATCACTAGGATGAACTTCTTTCCTCTGCGACTTCGGGGGTATGGCCCCATGAGGTCTAAGGCTACCACTTTCCAGGGGCGTTGTGGTTGACGGGGTCTTAGTGGCTCTGCCCCTTGATACCCCCCGGTCTTACGACAGGCACAGAGCATGCAGTTTCGAACGTAGTTGTTGACTTCCGTTCGGAGGCCTTTCCAGGTGTAGCCTCGCTGAATGGCTCGTGTCGTTTCGTCTTCTCCCGGGTGCCCTGCGTGAGGGTGGTCGTGGTATGTCCAAATAACCTGTTGTCGGATTTGAACTGGAACAATGAGTTTCCATGATCCTTCCCTTTCTTCGCGTCTCCAGATATTGTCTCCCTTGACATAGTGCTCATCCCAGAACCGAGCGTCGGTTGTTTTGGTGGGTGGTCGAGTTTGGGTATCCAGAGCCTTCCAACGGTTAACTTGAGTTTGGATCTCTGTATCCTGTCTTTGTTCCGTCTTGACTAGCTCATGTAGAGGTGCATCTTGGTTCTGTAGGACTAGTAGTGCATCGGGTTCGGGTGGTGCTAGTCCTGTGACCGAGGGCGGGGTCATCCGGTCCCAGTCTTGAGTCTCTGAACTGGTGTTCTCGCTGTCGGGTTGGCGTGATAACGCGTCAGGTAGATCGTTCTGTTTTCCCGGGCAGTGTTCCAGGGAAAATTGAAACTCTTGGAGCAAGAGTGCCCATCTCGTCAGCTTGGTCCGTTGGTCTTTCATCGTGTTCAGCCAGGTGAGAGCTCGATTATCCGTGCGTAGTATGAAAGGTTTATCTTCCAGGTAATGTCTATACCTCTTGATGGCCCAGACGATAGCGAGGCACTCCTGCTCGTTGCTATGGTACCGTTGCTCTGTAGGGGTTAGCTTCGCGCTGGCATGGCTGATGATTCGTTTGCCCGCATCATCTTCTTGGTACAGTACTGCCCCTAGTCCAATCCCGCTAGCGTCAGTTTGTAGGGTAAAGGTTCGTGATGGATCGGGACGACTTAAGGGTGGTAGGTCTCTGAAGGCTTCTTTGAGTGTGTGTAGAGCGGTTTCTGTTTGGGAGTTCCACATCCACCGGGATTTGGTTCTTAGAAGTTCGGTGAGAGGTGCTGTTAGTTCCGCCATTTGGGGCACGAATTCTCGTAACCAGTTGCAGAGGCCCAGTAGTTGTCGGAGCTGTTTACGGTTTCTTGGTGTTGGGGCTTCCGTGATTGCTTTGATCGTCTGTGGTTGTGGGGCGTTTCCTTGGCTAGAAACGATATGGCCAAGGTATTCCAACTCAGTCTTGCCGAACTGGCATTTTTCCAGATTGCAGGTCAGTTGGTGGAGCTCAAATCTTTCTAAAACCTTGCTCAAGTGGTTGAGGTGCTCATCCCATGTCTTTGAGTAGATTATCACGTCGTCAAGGTAGGCGAAACAGAACTGGCCGGTGTACCCTGCTAACACTTCTTGACTCATCAGTCGCTGAAAAGTACTCGGGGCTCCCTTTAATCCGAAAGGCATAACTGTAAATTGCAAGGTTTCTCCGTTGGGCGTGGTGAAAGCAGTCAGGGGTTTGGAATCGGGGTGTAAGGGAATCTGCCAGTACCCTGATTTCATATCGAGGGTGGTAAATATTTCTGCGTCTCCCAAATCTCGAAGAGTGTCATGTACGTTGACAGCGGGGGGAGTGACATCGATAGTGGCGGTGTTCAGTTGTCGGAAATCAATGCAGAAACGGGGAGTTTTGTCCTTTTTTTCCACAATTACAATGGGTGAATTGTATTCAGAGTTTCCGGGTTCTATTATCCCCTGGGCTTTCATCTCCTGAACCTGGTCTTCAATTAGCGCGTTTTTCGCAGGGGAATAGCGGTAAGGCCGTACCATAATCCGTTGGTTGTCCTTGAGTCGAATTTGATGGTTGATGCTGCGTGTTCTTCGCAGAGGTCCCTGAGTGTTGAAAACGGCTCGGTGTTGGTCTAGTAGTCTAAGGAGTTGTTCTTGACGTTCTATTGGGGCGTGTTGTCTGATCTTGTCTTGAGGAACCGGCGGGGGATCCTCATTGAGTCTTGGCATCCAGTATAGAGTATGACGCCCCTGGTTTCCAAAAAGCACTCGGCTGTTCTCGTAGTCCAGGATTACCTTCTGTTCTGTGAACCATGGTTGTCCCAGAATAAGTGGTTCTCGGAGTTCATCGGACACCAGGAACGTGACGTTGGCTTCTAGGGTTTGCATGGTTAGCGGTAAAGTTATCTGGCCTCGGATGGTAAGGTCACTCCCAACCTTGGCCAGGTGGATTGGTGTGGGGAAAGGAAGTAAGTTCTTCAGGTTTGTAGGGGTGAGTTGTTGGTATTGGATGAAATTAGCAGTAGCTCCGGTATCTAATAGGGCTAGTAGGGGACCGTGAGGAGTTTCGCACATAACTCTTGGGAGTGGTTGGGATGTTGAGGGATTGACGCTGTTTATTACTGGGGGCGGCCCTGATTCCTGTTTACCAGAGGCGGGGCCCTGTTGTCCTCTGGCTTGGCGTTTCCCGGTCTTTCTTTCTCTAGGTGCCGTTGGTTTAGCACTGGGCAGTCACGGTGAAAATGGTACCCTGGACAGTGGTAACATTTTGGAGGTCGCGGTTCAGATGAGGTTGCTGGGATCTTGCTGGGGCGTGTAGTCACTGGCGCAGTGTTTTTAGCCAGGTCTCGTTCCACAGATACGGCCCTAGTGATAAGTTCTTCTAACTCTTGAGGGTGTGGAGCTCGAAGAAAAGGTCTCAGTCCTGGTCGGACAAGTTCGATTAACAGGGGGATTATTTCTGCTGATGGGGCTGTGGGGGCCAAGCGTTGATACAGCCGTACTTTGTGCCGAAGGAATATCTCGACGGGTTCAGACTGGGCCTGTTCCTTTCCGTACAGCTCCGCGTGGAGAGAGGCTATGGTGGTTGTACTGGCGAAGTGGTGCGTTAGTCTTTGTTTGAATTCTTCCCAAGTTGTAATATACTCGCCATAAAGCTTCCACCACTGAGCGGCGGTGTCTTTAAGCTGCCTTTGGGTAGTATGTACCCATTCTAATGGGTCTATTTGAGCGGTCCTGAGCTGAACCTCACAGCGTTGAGTAAAAGTAGTAGGGTCTTCATGTCCTCGACCGTGAAAATCTGGTAGAGTTGGTAGGTGGTAAGGGCTTGAACATGGGCGTTGGTAGGTGGTAGTCAAGTGTGGCCGGTATGGTGGTGCGCTGGCGCTTGATGAGGTGGGTCGTTGGCATGGTGGGCAACGGAAGAAGAGGCCCCTCAGGTCTCTGGGTTCATTTTTCCAGCCCAGACACTGGTAATGGTAGTATTGTCTACAGTCCTCACAGACAATCTCTGGGCCGTCTTCGCCAGTACAGGTTAACCCTGGGCAATATCGTACTTCCACCGGTGTTTCAGTGCAAGAGGTGCAGCGGTAGGCTGGTCCATTGATGTCACGTGGTTCGTCTGTCCATCCAATGCAAAGGTGATGATAGGGTTTTTGGCAGTTTATGCAGGTTACATAGTGTCGGTCCCCTCCTGGGGTACACGATGGGTTGGTACACTTTTGACTCCTGGTCATCACCATTTTGCCTTCTTTGGTAAGGTCGTCTTCTTTGGTGAGGTCGTATTCCTTGGTGAGGTTGTCTTCGTTGGTGAGGTTGTATTCGTTTGTGAGGTCGTCTTCTCTGGTGAGGTAGTCTTCTTCGGTGAGTTTTCTTTGGTGAAGTCGTCTTCTTCGGCGAGGTTGTTAGGGCGCCACCGGGTTTTGTTCACTCCCGGAAGTGTTGTGCGGTGTTCTGGGGTCGTGTAGTCGGTCCGTTGGACATCCGTCCTGTGTCTTGATTGGCCCCACGTTGGGCGCCAGAACTGTTATCCCATTTACTGAGGCTTCGCGTGGAGTGGTTTCGTCTCGTCGAAGTCCAGTTTCCGGGCGACGGTGGTTGTCAGTCGTCGATCCCGTGGGTCCAGTGGATGGGGGTAAGGAAGGGAGATGGGGGAGAAAACAGATAGGTCAGAGTCCCGGCAACACGAAGTCGCGGTGGGAGGTAAGGATCTGTCCCGGCAACACGGAGTCGCGGTGGGAGGCAGGGGAACAGTCCCGGCAACACAGAGTCGCGTGGGAGGTAGGATAACCATCCCGGCAACACGGAGTCGCGGTGGGAGGTCGGGGATAGTCGTGGGAGGAAAGGGAGTAACGATGAAATGCTCTTTTCAAACGAATAAAGATGGTTTATTATGCTCTTTCATAATGGTGGTTCTCCAAGGTTGGGTCACCACTGAACTCGAATCAAGATTTCACCGGTTATATACCCTCCGCTGCTGCCTGGCCTGGTCCAATCAGAGAAGAGGGAGCTTCCCATTGGTTCGGGAAAACGAAAGTGCTATTGGCCGCCAAGCGAGCCAATAGGAAGAAGGGAGTTGATTATAGAGGTAAGAGCGTCACGGACGGCTCAGACAACATGGACTGTGGGCCGGACCGGCAGTAGGGAGGGAAGGTGAAGCGGCCGGTGCAAGTGCGAAGGAAAGAAGGCTGCCTGAACAGAGAGGCACATCAAGGTGTCAACTTGTATTTATTAAAGCACCGCACTTGAGAAGCACTAAGTCAGAGTATGAAACTGGCCCTTAATGTACTTGGAGAAGTTCAAAATATGTGACTTTGATGCTCTATAGTTTAACTATGTGACTACTGCAAAAGTTACCCGATATACTTTCATGTATCCATTCGCCAGGCCATATGTTCTGCAAGACGATTTTTTGAGCTGCTGTCACGTTTGGCAATCAAAACTTTCACAACAAACAATTTGATTTTAAATATTTATTTATTTTAAGCATCTTTACATTATTGAAATACGAACTTGTGAAAACCACCGTTTGGGTGTTTCTTTTATGTAGAAATAGCGTCAATCGTTTGTTTAAAAATTCTTTCCAAACTAGAATTTTAAAAGTTTGTCTTTTAATTAAGATGGTGGACCAAATGAAATAAATTCAGTTTATTACGCCATAAAAGCCTTTTCGGTTAAGATTAGCATGTGTCTACAAAATAAAAACGTTTTATTTTAAATTAGTATTTCGTATGACTCTTTCTCTGAGTTATATAAATATTTATTTATTTATTTTGGTACAGCCATAAGAAGATAGAAGAATGATTATAATATTTTTTTATGTATTACTTTATGTACGATAATATCTCTCTTTGCCACATCCACGAAATAACAAAATTATAACTATATTAATATATTTTTTCTTTCAATCAGTTACAAAAAGTCGATTATACATTAATCCTTAGGAAAGTAATATTAGCAGTGTTTATTAATACTTTTGATTGATTATATAGTATTACTAAGAAAATAATTATTTTTACATAGGTTAGCATTAGTGACTTTCAACCAATGTTTGCAATAAAAATCTTCTGTTGTCATTTACAACCACTCCTTCGGTAGATAGAACTTACCTAAAAACCGCATCAGTGGGCGCTCAGACTGAACCTCAAACTATTATTATTATTATTATTAGCACCGCGTCTTACTACCCGTTCGGGTTATACGCACTTTCGCTAATGTGTAATGGTAGGGTGATTGTGAGATGAAATGGAGGACCTACAGTTTAACGTGGAACCCGAACCACGGTGGAGGCCTGGCATTCCCCACATTCTCAAGATGTTTTGTCAGAGGTGAAGGAAGGGTTTGGTAATCAGATAAATCTTTGTCGGGACCAAGGATTGAACCCTGGACCCCAGCATAAACCTCAAACTGATTTAACTTTTGCCAGTGATGGAGAGGTCATGTTTCAAATCTCACCCAGGTATACTGAAGATGTTTTTATATAAGTAGTTTTCATTTTCCCTGCACGCAAATTCGCCCACATATCCTCTAAATTATACCTTGATTATTCACACCCCATTTGTGTGATTAAATTCGGATAGCCCAGTTGGGTAATATGCGGTGCAAAAAAAAACTCCCTCAAAATAGATTATTATTTATTTATGGGGTCGTTCTCATAACTAATTATTACAATTCCATCAGGCCTCCACCGTGGTTCGGATTCCACGTTAAACTGTAGGTCCTTCATTTCATCTCACAATCACCCTACCATTACACATTAGCGTAAGTGCGTATAACCCGAACGGGTAGTAAGACGCAGTGCTAATAATAATAATAATAATAATAATAATAATAATAATACAATTCCATGCATTATTCTGGCTCTAGTGCCGTGCATGCATTCAGCCCACTGGTATCACAAGAAGGGTCATCAACACAAGGGACATATTTGATAGAAAACACCATTTCGCTCGTATTCCGTCTGCTCACACTCTCAAGAGACCATCCAACCAGGACGTTGCCTACTTGGATATTTCGAAGTTTTTTACGAAGTGAGTTGCATCTTAACTTGACGTACCTAAGCAGTCTAAGCACTGTCGCACTTAGACACCAATCTACAAATTAGAAAGAGAGGTAATAAAATGAGTATTTCACCCGAGAAGGCTCTTGTCTATTTGCTGATAACTCTTTCCCTCTTCCTCTGACGAGTTTACGCAGTGACTTTAATATTTGCTCCTTGAAAACATTGACTTGCTTTTTTTTTAATTCTACCTTTCTATCGTTATATTCTAGATTGACATATGCTAACATGAACATTTTTAATCTACATTCAGACAGGAAGATTCCTACAGGACATTTTCGTGACCAAACCGAATAGCTTTAGTTGTAGAGGATTTGTAAAAAAATACATTTACAAAGAAACTACCTAAAGATAAAAAAAAATAATGTTGTGCCATTGTGGCCATTTTAGAATTATTTAAGAATGTATGTTTTTTTTTGTTTCAACGTTATATCTTTAAAACTCGCTGAGTAAAACGTAAATTCATTAACATGATAATCCTATCTTTACCGGATGTCCTTTTACCGGCCGTGACGCCACAGGTAGACAGTAGGAGTCTGATCATCTACACCGCAACAATCGTGAGCACGTAACAAGGCTGTTTGAAGCATTGTCGGTAGTCGTGAATATAGCATCGTGCACATTGCATGTCCTTTGCTATCTGTCCAATTAGCGTGCAGGAAAGTAAGAAGCTAATCAATTTATGGGCCGGGCGATGACATTGATCATGTTGGATTGAAACCACCTTGAGATATTGTCATGATGTCATTGGTAGCTCGTGACTATATAACTATGTATGGTCTGGGTCTAGGCAAGTGTTTCTCAAAAAGTGGTGCCACGATGGTCCCTCTAGGGATGTTGCGGAAAATATGGGGAGATTTATGAAGATTTATGACCAAGATTAAGTCCACAAATATAGCACAAAAAATATATACTTGTATTAATTTTGTGAAGCTACACTAAATTTATAATCTGGAAAGATTCTTTCAATTGTATTACGTTCTCTTCTAAGGGAATGCCTGGGAATAACGTTTGATACTAAGGATGCTGAGAAATATAAGGGTTATACCAAAAGACACCCCCAACCCACCCCGTAAAAAATAATACATAAGAAACTGGTATAGGCTAAGTATTTAAATAATCCAAATATGCCAATCAATTTTAATTAAACTGAAAAATGTAACAAGCGCGCTTAAATATAAACCAAATTGTACCTAAAAATGGTATTGTCACATCTTCACCTACCGACTCACTCTTTCACAAAAATTATTACTAACTTACATATGTCATAACATGTTAAAATATTATAGTTTTTTTGTTTGTTTCATCTGAAGGTTTAACTAAGAGTTTTTAGGTAGCCACCAACTATTTTTATGTGAATTGAAAAAAAAAAAATCACTTTTGAGTATTTATAGATATGTTCATGGATGAAGGGAGGGTGTTTTGTGGGTTCAAACCCCTCTCTTCCAAACTTTTCCAAAGTTTTTAGTATGAATCTTAAAGGTAGCCTTGTCTCACACTTAAAATAAATTTTAAAGGCATTTTTTTTTTAATTTGCAGGTGAATATCACTCAAAATAACTTCGAGTGTCATCCGATTTTTAAAAGAAATGCCCGTAGGAGGGTTTCTTTAAATAACTTATGTATGCATATCATACCTTTTTTTAATATAAGCAAGGACTTCTCCAATAAACTGCTAAAGACATTCAATTTTAAAAATTGTGTTGGGAGAAAACTCCATTCAATAGCGTCTAACGGAATCTTATTTTTTTAATGCAGGCTAAGGCCATTCAAATTAGCTTCTAAGTGCATCAAATTTTTTTCTAAATGGTTGGTGGTAGACCATTTCAAGTAGTCTTTGGAGGAATCTAATTTTTTTTTAAATTAGGTGATGAACACACTACATATCTTCTAGGGCATTCCAAATTTCAAAAAAATTCCGGGTTGAGGACCTCTTCAAATAGATCCTAGGGAATTTAATTTATAACAAAACTTTTGTTAGCACGTCTTAAAATAGCTTTCAGAAGCATCCAAATTTTCAAAAATTTGCTGAAGGAGGACTTTTACAAATAGCCTCTATGAGTACCCAAATTTAAAAAAATAAAATTGGGGAGAGCACTATTCTAAATGGTTATTAAAAGAGTATAATTTTCAAAAATCCTCCAAATGATGATCACTACAAATAACTTCTAGGAGCAGGCAATTATCTAACAATAATTGGGAAAGGAGGATAAAAAGTCCACCTATGCATAAAAAACAATGTCTTATTTCTAGGGTTTTTATATTATTATTATTATTATTATTATTATTATTATTAGCACCGCGTCTTACTACCCATTCGGGTTATACGCACTTACGCTAATGTGTAATGGTAGGGTGATTGTGATATGAAATGAAGGACCTACAGTTCAACGTGGAATCCAAACCACGGTGGAGGCCAGAATTTTATAGTAAGTCTCAACATCATGTCATAAATTTACTATTTTGATCGCCCCCTCCTCTCAAATCAAATTATCCCTACACTCACGGACATAATTTAATACAGAAATAGAGTAAATAGAAAACTAGAATGAAATAACAAAACATACCTCGATGTAACAGCTTGCATTAATTTGGAACGATTTGTGAGACAATTTCAAGGGTTGCTTGAATTAATATTTGGGTTGAGGAACATAATATTGAAGTACACGCCGTTTACTTAATTCAAAACCATTTAGAGACACGCAAAGCTTTATTATGCACAAATTTATTCCTTCACTAGGTATCTCTGCTTTTATGTTTAACTGCTATAAAAAAATATCTTCGTATTCCGTTTATTTATGTTTACACTTGTTGGCAATTATTTGTTTTCTCAGCCTGCTAAATGTGTTTATTTATCAAACTTAGAGCCTATTGGTTGACCAACTAAACATATTTATGGTAAATTCCAACCTATAGTAATTTAAGCTTTTGAAGCCTACTTGAGGAAGTTATTCGTTATTACTATAGTTGATAAAAAAATAATGAATTACTATGGATTAATAATCTACTAGCAAAGCCAAGCACGAATTACGCAATACTTGGTAAAAAATATAATTATATTTAATAAAGGACCCCCATGGATCCATCTGTGGGAAAGAGTTATTGATTAGGTCATTTAAGAGATAGGGCAAATGAGATGAGAGTCAGTCCTTCTTTACAACATTAAGATATTGGTTTCAATAATGTTGGTTATTCTCCGTGCAGAGGGGTGGGGGTCACCCCCATAGCCTCCCCACCCCCCACGTTCTGAATCCACCACTGTATCAAAACATTACAATGCAACATCCAAATGAAACGCGTCCACGTTAATGACCTATGCTACAAGTAGGTTTACGTTGCAGGCTAATTGAAAAAAAAAAAAATTGAAAGTGCTGTGAGGTAATATTAGCTCGCCTACATTCAACGTTTCATTCAGATAAAGCCGGCATGATCTTGGGAGCCCACATATTCTGGCTTTGAAATACAACCTTGTGAGCTCTAATCAATGATAATATAGAAAGCGAGCGGGTAGTTTGAACTACTTATGAAATGTGTCGAATATCTTGCTAGACACACGTGTAGGCCTAAGTATTACATCCGGTAGTATCATTGGTTAATATAAATCAATTTTGAAAAAAATACAAAAATAGTTTTATAATTATTTTTTAAAGTGTACTTGTGGGCTAATAAATAGCCATCACTATTACGTATATATGAGGTTTTTTATAAGTGATATGTTTAGAATAGAAAGAAGCAATGAAGTCAAATATATAATTATACATACATGTATTTAAGCAGCATGTCTTACCACCTGTTCAGGCTATACGCATATTATATGATAATTTTTCTAATGGAATAGTGATGAAGGAGTAAACATTTTATAGGCTATATACCCATAATTGCGTGGAAGTAGAGTGGAAAACCATTTAGGGAAAACCACGTTCAGTAGGTAGAACCGACCGGGTGTCAAACTCTGATCTCCCCATCTTCAGAAGTCCAGTCTAACACGGGAATGACGCCTTATACCATACGGCCACTGAAGTGGGTATTTTTGTTTTGAATTTTAAGAGTATACTTAATATGAACACACACACCCACCCCCTTTTTACAATACTCCCCCATCCTCACCCCACCCGCATACACATTTATTGTTATATAAAAATAATATCAACGTCAATTTTCTAATGGAACTGTGAAATGAGAAAATGAGCTTTCTTCACCCTTGACTGTTGAATCTTTGTAGTGAACAACCTCCCTCCAACCCTATCTTAAATATCACCAACCCTGTTTTTTAACACCCCAACCCTGCTACCCTTGGCAATCCCTCAGAGCAAGGGGTATATTCTTTGTTTGGTCCACCCCTATTACCAACATTTGTGGATACGCCCCTGATGCTCAGTAAACACAGCCCGTATATAAGGCCAATGTTTCAGACTTAATTCAATAGAGAAACTTGTACCGAAACTATTATGGCAACTATAACGAAATAAGCGGTTCAAAAGCCAATACGAAATATGTGTCACGCATTCACATGGTCATTGTTTTCATACTTGTTTTGGGAATAATTAATATTAACAACAAACATAAAATGCCCGTAAAAAAAAAAGAAGGGACATTAATGGTTTAATTTATATTTTGAAACAATCTGACATATCAAAAATATATGTTAATAAATCTAGAACATACAATTAATTAAAGCCACTTTCATCAAATTTCTTTTTTTACCTGCTTCGGTAGCCGCATAGTCTAAAGCTTCACTCTCGCAATAAACTAGACTGTCGATGACAGAGAGATCGTGGCTCTAATCCCGGTTGGGTGAACTAAGGGTGGTTTTTCCTAAATAGTTTTACACTCTCCATCCCCGCAAATATGGGCACACTTCCTTTGAATGTAGCTTTATTCATCCCCAAATCGTTAGTTTAATTATTAGTGCATATCCTTATAATCTGGACCGGTAGTAAAACACGTTGCTAAGAAAAAACAAAAATGATTCATTTACTTTTGTTTCAAAGACAGAACATCACTGCTCAATTTGCTAATTTAAAAATACTTACGTCTCTTCTAAGCATGCTAACCATCACTGAAAGATATTATCTGCGCGCTTACCAAACTACGCACAAATTTTCATGGTACTGGTTTTGTTAACAGTCGCCATGATAGTTCGCTTTACTCATGATAAGAGCTGACTTGTATTGAAATTAAGTATGAAAACATCGCCCATGTGAACGGGGAATCAAATAAAGTCATCACGGTTGGCAATTAGACTCGAGTTCTAAAGTTAGGGAGGGCTCCCTCAAGCGACTACGACTCGCGACCTGGCGACAAGTGACCAGACTGGGCTCAGTTTATGTGACCAGTTTCTTTGAGACGACCGCAACTTGTGACCACAGGGTGCAACTACATAGTATATCATCTCTGAAGCAATTGTATTGATCTATTGAGAAACAGCGCCACGCATGTTTCCGTTTGTTCAATCTTATTTTAAGTAAGGGACAAATTTTGCAACGCTGGTTAGTCGATGTTTCCAGAAGTTTCTTCTTACTCCAGCACACCACCTTCAGACATAATTGAAAGCGAGGAGATTTGGCAACAGTTAACTGATAAAGAGCTAAGATAAAACCTTTACTTCCCTAAGACCTGCAGTTTCCTAAGCGATGATATTGAGTGTAGCGTCTCAACGCGACTGTGACTGCGACCACACTGCCCTGAAACAATCTAGTCGCAGTCGCACCTTCAATAGATACCTAAGTATAGGCGTGTAGAAGAAACCTTTATCGGTATGTTGACTGCACATGATACTCGTTTTATTGTTGGATCTACTTTCGTGGCTGTTCGTCATCGTTGCCATCACAATACTATCATCCTCTTCTTCCACCGAAAGGTACGTAAGAATATATCGATTCCTCTGACTTAGTGTCTTAGTTCAGGCTAATACTAGCTCAAAATTTTAAAATATCACAGAAAATTAAGGAAAACACAATAGAAAAATTAGGAAAAGTGAAGTATTCTCCCAGGATGAAAGCTTGAAAACAAATTAAATCATGTACCGACACTACAGGCCACACCATGATTTTAACCATACATTTGAAGTAACGGGTTATTACGTTTCTTGAATGTATGAGGGGTTTAAAAGGGGCATGGACATGAACAAAATGATGTGTACCTACTAACTACGGTTTATAGAGATAGATCTAAGTGTTGCGGTCACTCTACTCGAAGGACTAGGGGCTGGGACACTCTCGTAGGCCACTAGTGGCCACTTCCTGCTTATCCGAGCAGGGCTTTGGGATGACCGTAGGCCCTCCTGGGTAGCCATAGTTCTGAATCTCCTGGGTAATAGAATGGAGGGACTCCGGAAGCGTGTCGTGGAACTGAATAGTAAAGTTAGCCACAAATACAACAGCGTATCGCTCCAGACCAACTAGGAAAATACTCTAGATTCAAATTTTTCCCCATTTTCATTCAAATTAATATTAAATAATTTGGTCCTATTTTATGTTAAACACACCGATGTCCACCAACATTAAGAAAATAGAAATAATCGCGATATCATATTCAAATACTTTAACTCTTATCATTAATTTACAGAAATAATAAATTAATGTAGCTTTTTTTTATTATTTAAATAATTTATTTTTAACATTCTCTTTTATGGACTCATAGTAAGATGAAAAATAAATACTTTAAGAGCTTTAAAATGTGGTGCTAGAGAAGATTTCAGAAGATCAGGTAGACATACAGGATGTCAACTGAAGAAGTCCTAAGAAGAATGAGTGAGAAAAGAACCATTTTGAATGTGATTCATCGGTTCAAAGCAAATTGGAGCGAACACATCCTTATGAGGAACTGTCTTCTGCACAAAGTCAGAGCAGGAAAGGTTGAGGGAAAGAGGAGCTTAGGAAGAAAGAGTATTCAAATATTAGATGACTTGAAGGAAAGAAGAAAATTCTGGGAACTCAATTAGGAGGCAGAGGACGGAAAGAAGCATTGGCGGTCTAAGTTCATTGACAAAAGGAACGGACCTGTCGTAAGATAGAACATCTAGTAATAATCACAATCAACCTAACGTATACGTGACGTAATGTAAAGGTTTGCCTCGTGATTTTAAAGTGAAGCCATCTCAATGCAGTCAACTTCACGTTCACTAAACGTAATTCCTGTGCAGGGAAGAACTTTCACGGCACGTGAGCATTATGTTAAGCTATCAGGGGCTGATTAGTCCTTATGATATGGAGCCGAAGAAGACAAAATACAATTCATACAATTGTAATTAGTATCTAATAATAGGATAGATTAAAATCCTAATAACTTAAACGTGTCTGTGAAATCTAGTAGGCTCTATATAGATTTGAAAACTGTAACTCGCCCGTTTATAAATTTTAAATGTCGTCAAAATAGTTTTAGTTTACAAAATGAAACAGATTTTAAAAAATCCTGCCTGTATTTATCAACCAAAGAATAGTTTATAAATCTATCACTTTTGAGTAATCTCCTTAATTTAACTATCAAATAATACACGCAAAAAAAAAAGTAATTTATAGTGAAACGTTTGTATTTCACACATCCGTTTTGACCTATTAATATAAATAATCATATCTAGTCCAAAATAATAAAATTCAAAAGTATTTTATTTACACTATATCTCGCAGTATATATCTACATGGCGCAACGTTCATCTATATCTCTCTATCATTCGTCAGACAGAATCATTCTCCAAGGACAAGAGGGGAGAGACAAGGGATGATTGCATCACGTTATTCGAACATTCTAGAAACAATCTTCGTCAACAACCCTGTTGGAAGGCGGAGACGAGAACGCTCGCGCAATAGTCACAGAACAGTTAGGATATGCGTTCGTCGAGAAAACCATATTTTTTCATTAATCACATTTTAATCATATCAGTTCCCTAAGAAGTGAAATATCAACGTGTGTGATATCGGCTAGCATATTCACCCTATTAAGTATAGCAATAATGCCGAATAAATATTTTATTAAATTTGCATAGGTGATTTCATTTATAAACTGATAAAAAAAATGAGCGGTCCTCACAAATAGTTAGTCAATATCAAATATTGCCACCTGCGGGGAATGAACCAAGAACCGTAATACTTCATTATCAGTATACACAATATAATTATAGCCCTAACATTTTACTTTTCCTTCTTGCTACTGTATATTCTTTAGGTTTGTAGTAATTTTATAAGATGTACTTTATTTATTGATTTATGTTTGTATATTGGGTTTGTTTATATCTGTATAGCTTACTATTAAAAAAATCAAATGTATAGATAAGAAAAAAAAATGTATTTTCTTATTTATACATCTGGAACTCTTATAATTCTTAAGTAATTTAATGTATGGTTTAAAAACTCTTGTTGGAAACCACTGTTCTACTGTATTTTCTATTAGCGAGCGTTTTTATGCTACATTCGTTTACATTGAAAGGTAGCAGGGTTTACCTACCATAGTTCCAGTATGGCACAACTTATAAGATATGACCTGAGTGTATTCCGTCAAGGTAAGACCTCTAAATTAGAGGGTAAACAGAGTGTTTTATTTATACAAGGACGGATGAAAGATGTGCTCGCTAGGAGTAACACCCCCAGGCGTCACCTAGTTATATAAATAAACGGACGACAAGGAGTAAACAACCTTACGACACCATTCGCAAACAGTCCCCACACGTCGAAAACACCTGTTATACACCTTGGCCGCAGGCTGGTGTATATCATCAGCATCTCTTCAGAGGCAAACGCGTAAAGAAAATATATCTAGCACTTAATACATGCTTAAAATTCCAAATTCACGATTGTTCCACACACCGTAAGATATATTCCATTCACAGTAATTTGGGCCTTTTCTGACATTTGAGACGTTACTAAAATCACCTCTGGATTTTTCCACCTCGCAGGTATGTTTCTTCACTTTTTACGAAGGATAAAAAAGGACTTTAAATTGTAAAATTTACCAAAACATTGTTGCAAGACTTATAACATAACAACTTTTAAGTAACTTTTTAACTGTCAAATAAGGCTAGAGTGAGCCAACAATTCATATTATGATATTCCGGTTGACACGAATAAAAAGTTTCAAATACTGTTTTTGTGTTTCGTTTAAAATATAGCATTGGCACGCTTGGAAGGTAAAGGCCTGCCTCATAGTTTACATCTCACTCCTAAATTAGCACTTTGTACTAAATAAGCATCCTTTAACATCTGTTTATAACGTTTTAAATATATACAAGTTACTTTACGCATAGCACAGAAATTATTATAATTATAACTAGCACCGCGTCTTACTACCCGTTCGGGTTATACGCACTTACGCTAATGTGTAATGGTAGGGTGATTGTGAGATGAAATGGAGGACCTACAGTTTAACGTGGAATCCGAACCACGGTGGAGGCCTGGCATTCCCCACATTCTCAAGATGTCTTGTCAGAGGTGAAGGAAGGGTTTGGTAATCAGATAAATTTGTGCTGGGACCGAGGATTCACAGAAATTATTAACGGCTCGATATAATAGTTTGAGATGAGGTAGTTTTTTTAGAGAAAGTGCATCCACATTATCGTGAATATATTATGGTAGTCACACCGTGATAGCTCACATGTGTAAAATCATCCTCAACAGTGATACAGTCAATTTTTGTTTTATAAAAGGGCCTTTTATAAATTTCAAAAATATTTTTTGCAGCCAAAATTTATAATATTTTCCTATTTTATTAGCGTTGTTTTATATGTTTTGATAAAATCTATAAAAAGTGTCAGGAATGGAGCAGATAAAGCTACATGACGTATAAATTCATTAAAGTCGATCTGGTAACTCTTCTAGCTATCAGCTAAGGCCCTTCCTATGAAAATGTAACTATATATTATGGTAATTAATTTCAATTTAACGTATAATTGTTAAGCATGGATGTATTTAGTTGAGAAACAGAACCTTAAGGAGTTCATCTCCTTCCACTGGGATTCAGCGATCTGAAAATTTATCAGAAGATTTTCATCTCTAATAGTCATTATTTGTTTGGATTTAGTATTTGCCATTAAATTTTGTTACCCCCCACTCATCCCCAACAAACCATTTGATGTAATTAACCATATAATGTAATGATTTTTAGGTGAAGCCTCCTCCAACATAGCACTTTATCCTACTTAATAGACCACAAGTAGGAAAATGTGTCACCACTGATAAAAATTAGGAAATATTTCCACTACTGATGAGAATTTTGTCGAAAATTATTAAAAACCTAAAAACCTACTGGAGACAGTTCCTATCAACCTTCAGCGTGGTTCCCAAGGGTGCCATGTTGCCCCCCAAGTCATTTTTGTGTTCCTGAACCTTACCATTCAACAAGTTGATTTAATCATGTATGGATTTTTTTAATTAGCGTACAAGATTAAACATTACTTTTTTTTTTAGCACCACGTCTTTCTAATCTTTCGGAAACTCTACTATGTACTAATTACATTAATATTTTAGGAATTAGGCTGGTTGGATTTAGAGGAAGCGTGGTAGCATTTACACTGGGAAAAAGTGAAAAACATTTATAAAAAACTACCCTCAGTACACTCGACTGGGATATATCGCGATCTCCCTGTCTTAGGCAGCTTAGTATATTGCGAAAAGAGCTCTTTAGAGCATTCTGTCACCGAAGCGGGAAATATTATCTCGGTTCCACTTAATCATGCTAAGCATTATTTACAACCATCTCTGTGAGTAGCTAGCCTAGCGTTACATTCCACTCTGTTGATATTGGCCAGATTTGATCACGTGGCCACGCCCCTCACTTCCTGATTGGCTGTTGGTTCACCCTCCCCTCCAACCCTCCTGACCCCACTCCCCTCCACCTGACACCCTTTCCAGTGTTCCAAACTTGTTTATTCTTATCCAAACTTGTTTTTTAATTTGTGCTCATTGTTATTAATTTTTGCTCAATGGTTATTTATGTAAGCTCATTGCTTTTTTATTTGTGCTCATTGGTTATTTATGTTTGGTTAGGATTGGGACGGGGCGTTGGAGCTTTTTATTTATTTATTGTTGTCCAAACCACGGCATCGGCGTTCATCCTTCATCATCAAAGGGAACACGGAGCACGAAGTTCTCCTGACGGCCAATTAGCGAAGAGTGTGACTGCCGAGCAGCTGACAGCGTATCACGGCCGTAAGACCCCTTTCACTTTTCCCTCACTCCCCGACCTCCTTACATCGCCACGAACGAGCTAAGTTACACTGTCTGCTCCCTCACTCTGTTGTACTGCTTTTCACTTCACCCCCATTCCCCTCACTTCATCATACCCCTCCTCAGTGGGGGTCTTCAGATGTGGTAAACTTGTTATAAATTTCGAAAGAGGGTGGCAACGACCTTAATGAAGAGTCATGAACCCCCAGGGCCGCTTGGTATATCGGTCATGGCCTTCTGAAGGTCACTGGCTCAGATGTGCTTTCCCACCTCCAGCCCCAAGGCTGTTTGACGCATCGGTCATGGCCTTCTGAAGGTCGCAGGTTCAGATATGCTTTCTAAATGCCCACTCTGGGACCAAGGATTCGATTTCCCCCGCCAGGAGCCTGACATTTAGACGACATGCACATCGGGATTCAAACCTTTATATCTTTAGCAGATCTAATGTCTGTTAGAATGGCCGTACTTCCTGCCCCCCCCCCCCACCATTTTACTGGTTAGCTAGGTAGAATGTGTACCCACATTTGCTTCAAACATCGATCACTCTGTCACTGGTGGTCTAAGGACGCCTTATACCATGCGACCATCAATGCAAGTATAAATGCATTGTGACTAGATTGCTACCCAAGGATCGGCCTCAGTACACACGCAAGACAGGGCTTCGAACTAAGCTCTTGAGGCAAACGTAAGATAAGAGCTGATTCTGACCAAGCATCAGCATTTGCCAGGTATTTAAATGTGAATTAATTAGCGTTTGTTGCCCTCTAAGGGACTTAAACTCCTACCTCCTTATGTCACAGGGCGAGATGTGTGCCCACATTTGCGTGGACAGGGATTCGAACTAAGCTCCTCAGGTAAGCGTGAGATAAGAGCTGATGTTGACCAGGTGAAATGTATAACAATATTTGCCAAGGATTGAAATGTGAAGTAATTAGCGTTTGTTGCCCTCTAAGGGACTTAACACCTACTGCCTTACGTCACAGAACGAGATGAGTACCCACATTTGCCCTTCATTGACAACTGAACACGAGGGGAATATTTGAATCCTCCAACACCGTCTGGATATCTTTGCCCAAATGAGAGAGAGAGAGAGACAGAATTATAAAATTAGTGATGTACCGTCATTTGTGCAGGGCTAAAATGTTAAAACAGCTAAAACTATTATTAATGCTTTTTGTTAGGATTAGCGTTTGTTGACATCTCAGGGATTCGAACCCCTACCTCCTCCACTCACAGGGCAAAATGTGTACCAACATTTGCAGTGATAGAAAAATAAACACATTCGACGGTCCTTCAGGGATCCCTTTAGACAGTACCGGAGAAAGACGTTCATACTCGGAGGGAGAGCTAGCACGAATGAAAGATAACTGTAAATATATGCCTATTTACGAGGATTGGGAGAGTACCGATGCGGGAACAATATTATCAACCAATAAGAAGCCCACCTTTACATGCGGCACACCCCCGTTGAAGCGACTATAAATAGACCTTGAAATTAATATATTCGGTGATTGTAATTAATAATTGCGAGCGATAAACATCACAATGAGTTTCGACGCACTTGAAACTTGGTTAAATTCAGGTGTGTTTGAAACGTTTTGTATGTTTTAATAGTTACTATTTTGCTTAGTACGTCTTTGGTGTACAGTGTAATTTGTTCCTTTGACAGGTTTCATAGAAAACCCGCCCCCTCCACCTGCAGCGTCGGTAGCGCTGGATAGCCTAGACCATTTAGCTCTTTTTACCGAGGATGGAATTTGATTGTCGGAAAACGACTAGCCTATGGGTAATTAGCGTCCTGCGATAGATTATGGAGATTTGGCAGTGTTTGTTTTTTCCGTGATAGTAATTAGTATGTATTTATTTAATTTCAGATTATTGGGTTCCCTACAATTTATATGCCGTCTTGAGGGGGCACTTAATACACACAGTGGACTCAACTGTCGGTGTACGGGTGCTGCCTCTGGGGACAGGATTGCGGTGGTGGGCATTGACCTCCTAGATGAGGTCGGTGCTCAATCCAGCGCCACCGCCTTCACCCCGCCGCCAGGTGCCACGCCTCGGGACAATCCTTCAGGTTCCGGAAAGTCTAGCAAAGTGTGCCCGATGTTGGGCTGAATTGGACGTGATAGATCACCTAATATGTAAGTACCGTCTAAAAGTAATAATACTATAGCTAGCAGTTTGTAAATAGACAGCTTATTTTGCAAGAATTATCCACGCCCTCTTTATCCCCCCAAACTAAGTTGTTTGGCCGCATATCTACTAAACCTTTGTCAACAGCCCGTTCCCAAGTTTAACAAAAAGAGAGAAAATTTTAATAGGCGTTTTGTCACGTTTGCATTGTGCTGGATAAATATTCGGCCGTAACCTTAACTTGCTCGATAGCATGTTCGTATACCAAACCATTGGTACCTGATTCGATTCCTGACACGGTTAAAAATGTTCTTTGATAAATTATCAGCCAGCGGACAGGGTTTGTGGATGTTCTAGTCTTGACATAGACTAAAACTAGAACATGCTTTAGACTGTAAAACAGCAACGGCTATAAATTAAATGGTTTTATTTCATTCTAAAACTTAATTCGGACCATTAATATTACTTTCTAACATCAATATCTATTTTTACCAAATAAGCGTAAGATTTATCGATTTAATATATGGCGTTGAATGACGGATTAGAGCCAAAAAGAGCTCTTTTCAATCATATGTTGTAGATCTAGTGTTCCAATGTGCTTTAAGTATACAGGAGTAGTAATTATATTATTGCTTTAGCCTGGACAGAACCTTGTATTTTGTTTTGTCAGCCCAATGGTCCCAGATTCGATTCCAGACAGGGGGTGAAAATGTAGGTTTAACCGCACTGGACTGTATTTTGTAGCTGTCCTAGGGTTCAAGTGTATTTTATTACTCGAATACTTTAAGAAGAGTTCAGTGCTCGAATATCTGCATGGCTGAAAATTTGCGTTTAACCTTTAATAGTGATTAATTAACTTCCATGTACTGTATTTATTACACATACCTCGTGAAATATCCAGGGTTCGATTCCCTTCACGGATGAAAATGTAGTTTTAACCTTTCATAGTGGAAAATTAACTGCCATGGACAGTATTTATTACTCATACATTGCGAATGTTGATTCAGTTAAAGCAATTGTAACAACATATAATATTTTTCTGTATCATTTTAACGCGTAAGTTTGCAGAAAATAATTATATTTCAAGTGTTTATGTTTTGTGTATTTTAGTTCAATTGGAGGTCGGTTTTTTCCCGAGACATTGTTCCAGCGCCCCCACCGGTCATGTCCCCCTTCACCCCACATCAGCAGAAGCACCGCCTCCATGCCAGGGAGTCGAAGTTCAAGCCCAAGCTGCGGTGAGGCAGACTGGGTCCACAGTCCTTTATCAACCACTGGTGATGGCCGGACTATCTTCAGCACCCCAGATAAGAATTAGTGGCCCGGTAAACCAGGTTGGTGGAGCTTTGCCCCAAGACATCCCTCTTCGAATCGTCGAGAAGAGAATTCAGCAATTGAGGCATTTCTTTTATACTGGTAGAGAAGTTACCGTACATCTTGGTGCTCCAGTAAGCGATGGTGATGCATTAAGATGGTTTGTAGAACCAATTACTGTTTTGACAAATCGGCTGCAGGACCATTGTGTCAGCGCCGATGATAAGGTCGGTTTACTTTTAAATAGCACGGACTTGACGTTGAATCCTGTATATGTCTCATTTAGGTGGGCACATCAGTTAGACGCTTCGAACCGTACTCGATAACGTAAGTCGCGTGTTGCAAAGTAATAATCTATTCTTGAGTACGGCACAACTGTTCTTTAAACTCAGCCATTTTAAGGAGCCTCGTGGGAGTGCATGTTATTGTAATAAACTCTCTCCTGCTAGCACATATAACCATAATAACAAAGGAATCATTAGGACTCAAAATGGTGACACACTCTGCTTGTGTTCAGTGAACGTCGGGGGATGCATGTCCTATATGAGGGGCATACTCCTCCTGAACATTCCTTTAAGAGCTACCTTGATTTGTATTTTCACGACGATAATCAAAACCATTTTGATGTCATAACATCCTTGACAGCCACATTTAAGTGCTTGTTCTTTTTCCACGAGTAACATGTGCCATTTGATCATAAGAACGAGCCCAAATGCCAATCCGCGTTCAAAAAGTGCTACGCTAAGGTGGTTTGTAGCGGAGCCCAATCTATGGTATGTAAAGACTGCGGGCGTTGGTTCACAAACCAGACATGTTTTGATAACCATAAAGTCCCAGTTTTTGCAGGGTCATATGTTGGTCTGTGATGTCGAAAAGGTTTGTGAGGTCTGTGGGCAATTTTTCAGTTTGGAAAGATCAAATTATTTACACAGGTGTTATGAAACTTTTTGTAGAGTATGGCGATACATATCGTCCTTTTTGTTCATTTCTGCTATATGAAGCAAGCTCCATCCCAGCCGTCACTGGAAAAGAGCAATTTTATGTTTGTTTTTCTATGATTTTTAATGCAAACAAGAAACGCTTCTTCAAGGTGCAGTCAACACGTACTTGCACGAACCTAACCTCTGTGTCGTGTTGCAAGTTCTGCCTTTTTATCGATGTAAATGACCATCATTGCACCGAATGCGGGTGCGATAGGACATGCATATTCAAGGGTGATACTACATTGGCCCAATTTTTCGGATTTATAGAGCAAATTAAAGCAACAATATTTAAGGATATTACCCTCCTAGGTCATAATGCAAAAGGCTATGATGGGAATTTTATTTTAAAATATAAGATGGAGGTTTAAAAAAATTAACTCCAGAGCTCATAATGAACGGTGGGAAAATCATGTCCATGCGTTACGGTCCACTCCACTTTATTGACTCGCTAAACTTTCTCCCGATATCGTTGTTTAAGATGCCCTAAACATTTGGCTAGGACGAGTCTTTGGCCGAGGGATATTTTCCCCATTTTCTCAATAAAAAAAAGGGAACGTGGTGTATAGGGGTCCCTTGCCACCAAAGGATGACTACGGCATCGGTGAGATGTCGGTTGAGGAAAGGAGCACTTTGAGAAGTGATATGACGCGTTGGTCAAAGATAATTATGTCTTTGATTTTAACCGCGAGTTGGAACTCTATTGCGTGAATATATATCTTACCTTTATAAATGATTGTAGATGCCATTTTTTTTCTCGCAGAGTGACGTTGAATTAATACACACACACACGATCATTAAATTGAATTCCTTTTCTCGACAGTATTTATACCCTTTCAGGTGATTAATGTAACTAATGTGGTGTGTCAGGCTAACAGTTGTCTATTAGTTTCTGCCTTAATATCAGTTATCTATCAAAAGTGACTGTTATGGATCAGGATTTAACGTATTAATATATTTAATTTGTTTGGTAGAAAAAAATAACTATAGTATGGTTCTGTTAGGATCACATGATCACATAATTCCTTTACAAGTGGTCAGTATCTCACTGACTTGACGTATGTATATATTTAAATTGTTTGGTATCATTTCTATGACCTATTAATCAACTAAGATAAAACTTAATTAGTGAATTAATTTTGATACTCTTCCAAGAAGTAAACTAACATATCAGATTCGAGGTAGATATTATAACTTGGTGGGTCAGCTAGACATAAAACAGATCAAATAGTAAGATAATAACCGCTGTTCACGCGATTTAATAGCTGCAATTTCAGGTGGTGAACACGCTCAGGCCCCCCAAACATATGTAAACTATGGTTCAGCTTACAGGTTTTAATTTATTTACTTATATGATAAATAAGATAGGCCAATTGATTAATCAATATATTTTATATCTGAACATTTCTCATGTGTTTTCTAAAACTGGGCACTCTTTTTTAGTAACAGTTCAATTTGTTCGATTAGTAAATTAAACTGACTGGGAATGCGTTTTATAAAACTTGTTGTTTTCCTTCATCTATGATAGCATAGTCTAAGGCATCACTATCGTGTTATACTAGACAGCTGATTCCAGAGTGGTCGGCGTTTGCTACCCGTTCTGATGTACTGAGATTGATTTTCTTACTCCAAGCAAATGCGGATACACATTCTACCTGGTCTATTATATCAAATGGAAAATCTGATCGACCAACAAAAACTTTTTTGATTTTTTTCCTAGCCTACATACTTTCTCGCATCCTATTTGCTAATAATAAAATTTAATTTAGCTTCGTTAATAAATTAGATGTAATGTACCATTACTTGATCAATTGTGTTTTGATCGTCGTTGCGTACTGTTACAGCGCAAGAACCGTGACAGATGTCGAGGTTTGAATCCCTGTTGTCACTCCATCATCTAATTCTGACGGAGGAGGTGTGAATCGAATCACTGCTGGTGGAACATTTTTTTTATTAATATATAGACGTTTAGCCAGAAAGGGTGCTTGTAACTCATCTGGTTATGTAGGTGGAGGTCGTGGTTCGAATCCCTCTGAGGCGTACTGTCACTCTTGTGTTTGGCTCTTCTGCTGAGAATGAGAAGAGCACGGTTTGAACCTCAGCCGGCAGCATTGAGGCTGATTTGTTCCACGCAATTGCGTGTGCACTTCCTCACATGATCTGATAGTAAGACGCTATGCTATGTATGGCTCTCAGACATCAACATTGATAATTTGCAGATCACATGAGTCTTTACTGGCTGTCAGTATCTCACTGACTTGACGTATGAATATATTTAATTTGTTTGTTAGAAATAACAAATACAATCTTATATTTTATTTTGCAATCAACATTGACCATGGAATAGAACTATAGTATGACTCTAGTAGGAAGAGTAGTTTAAAAATACAAACTTTGGGGTCAGATCATTGACTTGCCGTATGAATATAATTAAGTTGTTTGGTAGGAGTAACACTATAGTATGATTCTGGTATGAATAACAGTTTAAAAGTACAAACTTTATGGTCAAATCACGAACTTGCTATATGAATATATATATATAATTTGTTGATATCATTTCTATTACCTCATATGTAACGTTTCCCGTCACATGGAACACTCTGAAGATATTTAGCCTGGGCCGCTAAAGGTGGATTTACTTATTGTGATAGCATGCCCACAATAATCTGATATTTCCAGTGATGCTCGGACGTCAACATTGCCCACTTCATCCACTGGAGCGCTATAGAAAATCCAACGGTGCTATGAATAATCTGTGACCTACGTCATAACATGATCGCTGAGCTGTTGGTTTGGCAAATGAGACTAGTTTTGTGTTGGCTGTCCAGCGTACCGCTTAAGTGTGTGTTGGACTTGAACGCTCTGTCTCCGTTAGGAGGATTTAGTGCTAATATTTAGTGGCAAAGGTGAGGTAGACCTTTTAATGTTATTTAATTACTATAATATATACTGTCGATTATAACTTTCAAAGTTGTTTTACTTTTCGTAATGTTTACAAATTTCACCAGTTCTAATGGGACTAGAATGAAATAATTGACTGGTCATGCAGGGTGAAAACTACTTGGCGTAAGACTATTTAATAAGACAAACCCTTTGATCTGATTGGATTAAGTGTTATGTATGATACTAATATTCTATCTAAACTGTGATATTTTACTAATTTGTTTCCGCCATGAATATATATGGGGCAATGTTGGGGAGCAATATTTTATTTCTACAATTTGGGTTATCACTCAGTGTTACTATGTAGGATGATTAATTTGATCACTTATAATTTCCCCTAATTAGCACTACCTGTATGATATAACTGTGCCAGAATCTCTTATTTTCATGTTATTTGTTTTTAACTATTTACCTAAATGTCAGGTCTGGTTGTTTTATGTAAAACTAAATACTTAGATTATTGCGGTAGTAACGGTTTTAAAAAGTTCTTAACAGGATAGAGTGCCCCGCACTATTTTGTGGAAAATTCAAGACTCTTTTTTTTAGTATTATTTTATATCAAAGTTTATACTTGGAATGTTGATGGTAAGGTAATTTTTTCTAAACTTATATAATAAATTTTATTAGCTTTAATTAAATCTGGTTATTGACCCTTATAAAGGGTTACATTTATTGTTGAAACCATACTATTTATACACGGAGTTTGTAGGGTTTCTGATTCGGCGTCTGGGAGTCTGGGGTTGATTTACCGGCCCGTGTTCTGCCAACTACGAACCACCTCCGTGGTACTTCTTCAGTGGTTGCCTACCCCTGACTGGTGACCTGAGGCACTCACGAGTGAAGTTTTGCCGAGTTTCATACCAACTTGGATACCCCTGAGGTTCCGCGTGGAACGTGTGGTCACGCGTGTCGCCAGACTCACCGAGACCGATAAGTGATACATTAGATTTTTTCTCTAAACTTAACTTCAAGGATGCTGATATATGAAGATTGACTTTAGGTGAACTATCCGAGGTAGTGACCGCTAGTGACTGTCGGCGAACCCGTGTGACTCCTGTGTCTACTGTAGGGAGCGTTAGATTGAACCTATATGCACATTAACTGGTTATTTCAGCGCGGTGGCCACTCGTAGCTCATAATTTGTTTTAGTATATAGTACCTGTATTGGTATCTTGTTGGTTAATTATTAGGACTGAACTAGTATTATTATTATCATTATTACAGTTCTTAAGAATTATGTGTGATAGTGTTGATTTAGCTATTTGTATAATTATTATTATTATTATTATTATTATTATTATTAGGTTAAGCCTTCAGTCTAATTGAATGTTGAATATTTATTTAATTTTGAGTAATTTTGTTAAATGTTAAGTTTAAGTTAAAGCTCTATGAACGTGGTCGATGGTTGTCCCATTAGACTTGTGTGCCCGATCAAGGCTCATACCGTTTTGAAGTATTTTAGAACTACTTTCGTGTGTGTAATAAAATTTGAGTAATCCCTTGATTACTTTTGAATCTCACCCTAATTATCTATGATTAGAGCTTCCGATATGGTTAATCTATAGAGTGGTTAAAAATGGATACTTAATAATGGCTGGGAGAATACCTGCCCAGAGGAATAATCGGATAATACAATATAGTTATTCTGATTTTCCTTATTTTTGGTAGGTACTCCTAACTTATATGAGTCATGTTCATTTTGGGAATTATTACAGTAACACTAGAGAAACATTTTTATGGACTGGATAAACTTTGGCCTACATTTTTGAAAAATATAATGAGTTGTAGTAAGGAAACAATATGTAATCATAACTATAATAATATAATTCAATGTAAAGAATAATTATAAATGTAGGATAAAAAATATGCTATAAATGGTACTGAATCTAAGATCAATTGAAAATGTAAGTAAAAATATTGTCCTTAATATCTAAGAGGATATTAAATATTAACAAATATGAGTCAAAATCACAATATAAAGAATTGAATAATAGAATTATAGTATTAAAAGTGATGTAAAAGCAATAGTTATAAATTTAGGATAGAAAAAATGTTGTAAAAGATATTAATCTTAAATAAAATTATCTAGGAGACTTGAAGTTTGAATATATTTAATTCGTTTAGTAGAAAGAACAGCTACAAACTTATTTTGTTTGCAATCACTGAACAGCACTATAGTATGATTCTGGTAGGAATAGCAGTTTTAAAAAAACTTTATGGTCAAATCCCGGACTTGCCGTATGAATATATTTAAACTGTTTGGTAGGATGAACCGTTTAGAACATTTACACATATTTGCTGTCAAGTGTACTGGAACATTTCGACCTTATTCTGGTACATGTTGGTATGGCGGATACCCATACAACCAATTTTTACGGGGGAGGGATGGCGGTCCCTAAATCACTGTGAGGTTTAGTGACTGAATGGTATAAGGTGTCACTCTTGTGTTTGACACGCTTGTTGAGAACGAGCAAAGCATGGTTTGAACCACGGTCATGTGTACTAAGGGAGATTTTTTCTACGCAATTGATGTGCATTTCCCCACCTCTATCATCCCTATCATATTAGCGTACACCTTAAGGCGCATTGCTATGTATAGCCCTTCAGACATCAACATTGAGCATCTGCAGATCACATGAGTCCTTATCAGGTGGTCAGTACCTCACTTTTTTTTGGCAATCGCGGAACATACGTATAATATGATTCTGGTGGGAAGAGCAAACTTTATGGTTAAATCACAGAATTTCCGTATGAATATATTTAAGTTGTTTGGTAGGAAGAACAGAACTATACTATGATTCTGCTAGGAAAAGCAGACAACATTTATAATCTGCAGATCACATGAGTCCTTTACCTGTGGACAGTATCTCACTGACTTGACGTATGAATATATTTAATTTGTTTGGTAGAAAGAACCAATTCAAACCTATATTTTTTTGCAATCAACATTGCCGTAGGAAGAATAGTTTAAAATACAAACTTTCTTCTCCGTATCTATCAGATCATGGACTTGCCGTATGAATATATTTAAGTTGTTTGGTAGGAGGAACAGTTTAGAATATTCACACATGACTCTTGAATTAATTGTGCTTTTCGGTCAAAACCCTACTATAGGATTCCTTTACCTTGGATCAAAATCAAATCGTTAATGGCAATTAGCACAGCACACTTGGCGTAATAATTAGGAAGCTGACCCGTATTGAACATGTAATGAATGCCCTGGGGCCCCGGAAAATTAACATCTACTGCTCTCTTCGATAGTTTCTTCACTCATTAGTAATCAGGTTTTGAATTGACAACATTATACACTGCGCCAACGGGCACATATTAAAATCAGGAACGATGGTACGGGTAATAAATTGACTTTACCACCCAGGCCAAGTAATGACAAGCCCCCCCCCCCCCTTGGGGAATAACTCACAGAGCCGTACTGAGCCAGTGTCAGCCAGTATGTTCAGCCACCTAGTAGGGCCCCTAATGTGGAAAGGGGGTCAATGAAAATCACAGCGAGACATTGCCAAAATCTCACACTTGATGTTTGATATTCGTCGAGAGAGGATGCTTCTCTACACGTCGTGGGAGGAGTGCCCGACGCCATGGACCGCACGCCCCTCCCCCAACCAATAAATAAAAACTACCTGGACACACGGAGTGCACACCCTGTGGCATACTAGGCTCGACACTCCTCAGTCTGTGGATTCCAAGGGGCTAGCTCCAAAACACAGTCTGTTTAATTATGGTCCAGGGTTTGAACCCCCATGCAACCACGTCGGGGAGGTGTGCCCGAGACTGCACGCTCCCCTACCTAAAACCCTTGAGGCACACATTAAAAAAAACTAATGGTCTGGGGCACACATTTAAATCATAAACCCATGAGCCACTGTGGTGGCCTTTGTTGGGGGGCATGGTCTCGGGGGACGGTGGGAGAATTAGCCTGATGTATAAAGTAGGTTAATTGACATCACAATACACTGATCACGGAAAATAACCTCGGGGGAGGAATATGTAGGTGGGGGAATAACGGTAAATCAACCGGATGTGGAAAGTAGGTCAATGAACTCTCCAAATCGGGGTCAAAGGTCAAATTGCCGTGGTAGGACATCCATGCTACTGACAGTATTACTTGACAACAAAAACAGTAGTGACTTTAAAATGGATGTAATTGGTTTAATTTCTTGAGGGGGGCATGCGCTCCCCACGTCCCTCTCTTGAATCCGCCCCTGATAAAGCAATGACTCAATAGTCAATATTTACCTATTTTATTGGTCACAATTGATCAAATAGAAATTTAATAGAAATGCGATAACCATAAGATCTGTATCCCCTAATAAAATGCCGAAAGTCTTAACTGAAGTCAAAATTATAATACGAAGTGTAGACCCTTGGGAACCCAATATCAATATTTTTTATAGATCCAATAATACAAATGAAGATGGTAATTCTTTAAAAATAAAATTATAAAATTTAAAACCGTGAGTCAAAAAATGCTTATGTATGTATAGCGCAATTTTTCTCTGGTTTGCTAGTGTATATTATAGTACAAAATTTTAGTAACTATCTCAATTTTTAAACAATAGAGCGAGAAAGTTCGTGCTGAGTTCCGTACCATTTATTGCTTCTCAAAGAAGCTCTTTCTTAGTCAAGCCTAAACTTTTTAGCGTAATAAAAAATGCCTATAGTTCGGGGGATATAAATACATGTGGGGAAAAAAGTCATTTTTTGTAACAATACATTGTAATACAGATAATTAAGCTAGTAAGACCCGCATCAATGATTGCAAGGCATGGTGCATACATCTCTCAAAAAGAATAAATTACTGATGACGTTAATCTCAGTGTTTGAATAAAGAATAATATACTCAAGTGGGGTTTTCTTATTGGATACCCACACACCAATATAATGTGGACACATTTCCTCTTTGAATTCATCTTCATCATCCCTTCGGGTAATATGACGTGGTAAAAATCAAATTGAAAACGGTTTAGTTTGTAAACCCATGTAGCAACGTAATTGTGTAAGCTGATAAACCCTCATGACTGACTTGTGCTATCTATTCTAGGTGCTATCTTCGCAGAAGTTGTCTTTCTCAAGTCAGATAATGCCTGAAAGGTCGAAATTATTTATCAATTAAATCAATAAAATTTGTTTTATCCACACGTTTTAATGAGTTAGTGCTATATTTTTGTGGACGGCATTCTTCACATTTTACTATATTATGAAGATTATTTTAAAGGTATTGATCATCTCTATAAAAAGTGGCAGTTGCAGTTCACATGATTTGAAGTATGAATGTATCTATGTTTTATTTAGTAACTGTTAAATCCTGTTATTCCTACCAGAATCCTAATATAATATGCAATAGAATATCATTAGAGTTAAATATAAAGTATATGTGCGTGTGTGTTTTATCTATATATATATTATATAATATTACACCACTTTACAACCCATTCAGGTTATATGCATATATGGTATTAATCTATTTGGATAGGTATGAATAGGAAAGAATGTAGAGATAATCTACCCACTTGCGTGTAAAGAGAGTGGAAATTTATTAAACCTAACCCAACTGAATTTCATCCATGATCTCCTCTACACCAGTCAACATGAGATGACGCTTAAGCTTAGACATTCTGGCCACTGAAGTGCGTACAAATATAGATTAATACACACACACGCAATATAACTTTAAATTTAACTCTATATATAATATATACATTTAACTCTAATATATATATATATATATATATATATATACTATATAATTGTGCTGCTTATTTGACCCCAAAAAATACTTTTTTTATTTTTTGAGTAGGCACCCTGCCATTGTGTTCTTATTCATGAGAAAGTGATATATATGTATTTCTTAATATAATTTTTAGATGGGTTTTAGGGGTCCCTACCAGGCCTAAAAATTTGAGATTTTTTTAAGAAAAGCACAAATTAGTTCTACATATATATTTCTTGGATATGTATATAAATGTATACCCGCCTCTGTGGCGTAGTTGGTAACACGCTTGTCGTGTTAAGCCCGACTGCTAAGGACGGGGAGATCGAGGTTCGAATCTCGGTCGGGTGAACTGGGGGTGGTTTTTCCTAAATGGTTTTCCACTCTCCCTCCACGCAAATGCGGGTTCACTTCCTTTAATTCAACCTTCCCAATTCCTAATCCATTAGCGTAATTAATACTTAGGTGTATGTATAACCCGAACGAGTAGTAAGAAAGCGGTGCTAATATAATAATAATAATAATATATAAATTTACTATTTTTGTCTATTGATATTTATGAATGTTTAACAAACATATATGAATAAAACAACATGCTTAAACATTGTTTAAAATAAACATTAATATTAGGATAACAAAGTACATCTTCTCATTTCAGGGCATTAATGTCTGGATTGTTTCACCATTAAAAATTACCATTTTTAATCTTCAAATTAGTTATTTAATTTGTTTTATTCCTCCATCAATACTACTCTCGTTCTGTAATATCGTTAAACAACCATAATTGAGTGAACAATTTCTCTACTTGAATTATAATCATCATCTTCTTCCCAAATTTATACATTCTTCCATAGGAACTCTAACGGAATACCTTCTATCCGGAAAATCTTAGAGGTTTGTAAAATACAAAATCTTCTATATTTTTCTTATCAACAAGATCAGGATCCATACATATATGTTTCAGTGGAGACTCCATTCCTTCATTGTTCAAGGTATCTAACATCTTCCGCTCTGTCAGAGCTGAAACTCCTTAGCTAAAATAAAAAATAAAAAACACAACCAGCTCCTCTGATAGGTGGCCAATAAACTTCATGGCAACTATGGACAACGCTTGATTTACTGTCTTGTATTTTTATTTTTTATATCTTTCAGGAGCTCTACGGGCTTTTATAGGTGCAAAAAAACTCCGAGGCTGCTTATAACCAGGGCTGTATGTAAGCCTTTACTGTAAAATTTCATATATCACAAATTCCTTCCTCTTCTCTCTTCATCGATTTAAAATGATATCTGAATAAATACATCATAAAGGAATTGTAGCATTTGCTACAGTTAAAGAAGAAACAAGACGAAGGGAAATGAACTACTGACCCCATTTAACCGTCCCAGCACCTCACGACTACGGTTCAGCGACACAAAAAATACACATCTGAGCAAGACCACGGCGCGTCATGAACTGATATAACCCATCCAAGTTCGAGCGGCAACCACTAGAGGTCGCTAGGCAGTGGAACTTTCCAAAGAGTTTAAGAAAGGAAGTAATGCCAGTTCCAGTCTATAGGAGAATATTCTAGTGCGTTAGATTTGTTCTCTGAGCTTGTTGTCATGCGTATTCCCCCCTTTTGTGATCCAAATATTTCCCCCCACCTTCTACCTTGCCTTAAATATTTCTTTGGGTTTTCAAGCATATATAATGCCGGTATGGCAACATGACCGGCACTCTTGGACTTGACTTGGATAGGGGAATACGTAGCCTTGGCTACACGATTTAAAATGTAAGACAAATTTAACTTTCGGCTTAAATGATTTTCTTTAATGTAAGCTTTTCAAAATCTAACTATTCGGCCTATAATTTTTCTTTTTTATTGTTATATTCATATATCAGAAATTAAAATTAAATTTAACTATGTATAATGTTACGAGGTGGTTCATATACCGTAATATTGAAGTTAAAGATTATAACTAAGTTCGATACATATTGAATATCACTATTATGTCCGGGAGACAGATTGGATAAATAATCTGTTTGTCTAATAATATTACATTTGTGAAGTTCATTCATATATTTAGCTTTTAGGGAAAATATTAATTTAATATTCAAAATAGCATTGCTAATAATCTTGTCTTTCTTAAATGATTATTTACTGTGGAAGTTGACTATTTGAAAGAAAAACTAATTAAGGCTATTTTCTTCATGGCGATGACTGATAATAAAAGCCTAGCTTACTTTCGGTTTTATTTAGAATACGACCAGGTTGAAACCATTATATATATATATTTGACTAATGGAAATATTCTCAGCTATTTGTAAGTTGAGTCATTTATGAGCTTAAGTATGTTATGTTGGCCAATAGGTGTCGTGAGAACTAATTAAAAAAATTAATTTGCTTAGTTTTTTTTAGTAAACTTACTAATGTTAAGAAAGATATATATTAACTTTGATGGGATCTTTTATATAAAACTAATATACCAATAGATTTCAAAATTTTGTCATTGTAAGCATATCATAATTTTCCTTCATACCATCATATGGTTTATCTTTATATATATATTACATTTATGTATATTACTTATGAATAAGCATCCTAAATTGATTTCTTGCCTTTTTTCTTGATGAGTTTAAGTCTTAAGAGTACCCCTAGGATATATTTTTTGTGCTTTTTATTTATTATTGTTTACTTAAGATTTTTTTTTTATTTAGCACCGCGTCTTACTACCCATTCGGGTTATACGCACATACGCTAATGTGTAATGGAAGGGTGATTGTGAGATGAAATGAAGGACCTACAGTTTAACGTGGAATCCGAACCACGGTGGCGGCCTGGTTTAAGATTTAGTTATTTATTCTGGAAATACTATCAGGTTTATATGATGAGGACATGAGGACGGCCGTCAAATTATAACTTCCGCAACTATGTGAACTTCGTTGGCTGAGTTACATTTGTCTGTTTTCAGATGATTGAAAAACAATGCACTCAAACGACTCACTATGATTGTTTTAATGCTTTATTTTTTACTATAAACCTTCTGTTTTGTTGGATTGGTCGAGGAGGTTTCAGAATAAGTTTCTTTTGTCTTCCATTTGGCATAATGAAGTCCAGCAGGTGCTCTGAAAATATCCCCCTTTCTGGGACACCTCCTAGGAATATAAAAGTAAGGTAGTAATTACTTGTAGTCATCTCGAGGTTGGAATTTTTCAAGTTGTTTCTGGGAAAAAGATATCATGTCAGTGGTAATATTTTTCACTTCACCTAGGGTAGAATCATCAGAAGCGGCAGTTTTAAACTCAGTGTATTCAATAGTGTTTCAGACGTTTTTAAATCTTTTGAACAATGATATCTCTGAACCAGATGAACTCCTAGCGCATTAACAGCTCTTGCAGCTAGTATAATCTCCATGATATGAGGACAACAGGCCAACCATATCATTTATTTGTTTATCTTTTGTTCCAAAAGAATAAATGCCCTGTTCCTTGGTCCAGCATTTACTGTTGTAGTGTCAAAGCTCATACATTTTAATTTCAATAACTTCTGAAGCTGCTAACTCTTCTATTGCAGAAACTAGTTTTTGATCAGCGATAAGCTGATCAACACTCTTACCTGATACCATAGTTGGAAAGCGATCCACGTTCTCATGTACGGTTGTATATTATATGTTTTGCCATCCCAGTGAATAGTTACTTTTGGCGTTAATACACTCCTCAAAGACTTCGCAATCTTCTGTCAACACATTATACACTAACGATAGATAGACGAATTGTTAACATTTATTGTGAAGTCGTCAGTATGACAGCTACTAGACTATTACTTAAGTTTGAATCATAAAAATTTACAGCCAAATCATCGTCAAGAAACTTCTTCTTACTAAGCTTTTTTAGAGGTACTTTAGAGGTTGAGGGACCTTCATCAGTAGAATAACCTTAATCAGATAAATAGTCTCCTCTTCACTCGATGAAGAAGACAATGGAATTGGGAGTTCACTCATTGATTTATTTAATAATCTCCTCCTCTTTCTTGCGCTTGAATTCTCTTTACACGTGCTTTTATCTATCCAGCTTCAAATTCCTTTTTGGAGTGTACTATTCTTACCTATGCTTCAAATATTGCCAGGATCTCCTTTTTATCGTTGAGCGAGGAGTATTTTTCTTCCTGAAACGAATGATTCTTAGAACATCAGCATGGGTGAGGTCAAAAATATATTCCAGTTTCTTCTGCCATTCTTCTCCTGGTTTCAACCCTTCTGAACGTTTAGATTTACTTTATAAGTTTATACCTTCATTAGCATGCACTTTAATTTTGCAATAAACACAAAACAAAACACTTAACTACTTAAAGATAATATCATGGGCTCGTTTATATATAAAAGGAAGCTCAAAACTACAAACACAACAATTAGATAGCTTGAGTGGGATATTACGAGAGCGAGGCATGTAGCATTGAGGCTACAATTTAAAACTTACTGGCGGCCAACCAATGCTGTATGGAAAGGGCAGGGATAGAGGGGAAAAAGGAGGTTTAAGGGAGTTGGAGTGGGACGTGAAGTAGTCCTTCCTTGGTAGAGTAAATTGTGCTGTAAAAGTAATAAACAATTCGTGGCTCAGGCTCTCGCAATATCTGTTAGATGGATCACTTCAAGTTAAAACGGCCAATTTTTACAAAACTTTGATGTGCGGTAGTGACCTCTAAAATTCAATTAAATCTAATAAAATTTCAATTATACCCATTTTTCAACAAGTAGAACAAAATATATGGGTGTCCCAATGATATGAATTTTAAGCAGCACCCTAATATATAAAGATATATAATGATCACTGTCATGCTAAACTAAAATTAAAACTTTTAGAAAAACTGACAGTCGTGTCTGAAGTGAATGAACACATTAAGTTGATGTATTTTTTATATCACTCTATTGTTTTTAGTAGAAAAAGATCATATCTTCAAAAAATTATTATCTTACTAGTTCACATTGTACTTAGGTATGTTAATAACTCTTTCATTAATGAGAATTACCTTACTTCCTGTCGATTACCAACACTCTTTGTTTTGACTCACTCAGGTCGCTTTGAGGTCTGGTGGTCCTCTAACTTGAATCTTGATCAACTTAGTCAGGAACCCCAACGTTTTTGTCTAAGGTTTCATACTATAGTGTGTGATTTATGGTCCGACACCTTAGCTCAGCTAGTACTTAGTAGCGTATCTGTCTACTGAGTTAAGGGTCTCGTGTTCGATTCCTTGCATGGTTCAAAAATGTATCATTAATGAAATGTGGGTTTCCCCTTTCACAATGATGAGTTAATGGCAGGGGTCTGGTTGTTGTGTGTTGTGTCTGTTCAAGAGTTGAATTAGTTTATCACACGTGTGCTGAAACAATCATTTTGTTCATAAAGTGCACGTTAAATACCTCAGATAAAGAAATGATAACCTATGGTTGTCCAGATACCAGAATATTCTTCCTTTCAATAGTCTGATTTAATTTATGTTGTATGTTTGGTAGTTTAGTTTCAGGCTCATTAACTGTGTGACCAAGAGTTTGTCCTTTGTGAGTGTTATGTTTATCAGTTTAGTTCCAGGCTCATCATCCGTGTGATCAAGAGTTTGTATTTTGGGAATGGTATGTTTGTTAATATGGTTTCAGTTTCCCTATCAGTGCAGCAAAGAATGCCATCCAGTGAGTGTGTGGTTTGTTCGTCATTTTGGAGATTTCCCCACTCAGCTTCACCTGCTGGCTGACATTGCGACTTGTACCAAGGTCACACACGTGTGTGTGTGTGTGTGTGTGTGTGTGTGTGTGTGTATGTATGTGTGCTGCATCTTTAGACCACTAGTTAGGTACTCACTATTGTTTGACTCTACACATCATCCCCTTATTAGTGCAGTATGTGGTGTATAAACGCAACTCTTGTCCACTTCGCCATTACAATAAGTCATATTCTGCACCGGTGGGCACATAGACAAAGGCTGGTATAGTCTGGTTCGTTGATTACCAGAAGTTTGAGACTCAATCCAGGGTGTCTGCACTGAGGTGGTATTCCATTTAATTATGTATTTAATTGAGGTATTTAACGTGCACTTGTTGAACCGGCTGATTACATCAGCATACGAGAATCTACATGAGCGAGAGAGGATGGGTCTACTAATTATGTCAGGAAAGGTATTTTAACATACCATACGGGGTTATTTTTTATTCCATAATTGACATCGTATCAACGGTTTTACTTCCCCTTCGAAGGAAGTTGTGCTACGGATTTTTATCGCTCAAGAAAAATCTGTCGACCCAGGTTGGGTTTGAGCTCACGAACATTGGGTCTTGAGGCGAGCACTCTACCCCAAGACGCCTGTTGTTGACATTTGTGGTCTTACAAAATGGTTTTCCCCTCTTCCTTAAAGTAAATCCGGCTCCATTTATTTTAAATTATGCCTTTCTTACTAGTGTAGATGTGTGGAAAGCCCGGGACAACCAAAATATGCCGTGGAATTGAATTTTAAACATCTAACAATGTCATAGTTTTGTGTAAGGATATAAATTTTGTGACGAAGCTTTCTCGGTATTTGTCCATGACAAGTGATATATATGATAAAAGTGACACTATATTAACTCATGGCAAGTATCGACCAACCTCCATTAGTTTATTTTCACGTGCTTTGTGTCTGACTACACTTCCGGTCTAATCGTATATTTACACTAATGGCTAGCAAAGAGGCAGTATAATCGTGTTAGTGAGTAGAGAGAGTAGAAAACAACCCAGGTGGGAAGAAAGAAAAAAGGAAATTCACGGCATTCGGATAATATACTCAAACCTGTACATTCCCGTCACCAGCAAATCTGACAAGACGAGGATGTTTCAGACTTTACCCGCGTGTTCGCCGTGGCAAGTCTCCGACGTTCCCGTGTTACGTCCAAGGACGTAATTAGTTTCGACTTTTCGACGTTGATTGTTTATTTTCCCTGGCCTGACACTATGATGTGTTGTAAACTTGGAATAACTTACCGTTCTTGTACACACTAAGGAGCATGACGAGGAATCATACCTTATTTTTCAAGGTCATGTTTTACAACATTTTTGTGGTTTTCCACGGTGAGGGACTACTAGTTCACGCGTGGCACTGTGTTAATAATGACTCATCTGACGAATACACTTTTATTGAAGTTATTTTACAGTTGCCGTTATCATAATGATATAGTAGGCCTCTATTAGGGGCGGATCCAGAGATGGGCACCTGTCTCAAAAAATGTTTAGTTAGTATTAACAATAATAATTAAAAAATTGAACCAATTAAATCTATGTTGTCGTCACTAATAGTTGTACTGTCACGTAATATTTCACAACAGCAAGTTGTTTTTTTGTGTGTCACTCATTGTCAACAATTGATTTACATTTTTAACACACTATTTAATTAACAAAAACCATTACAAACGATGATGTTGTATGAGTTTTTTAAATTTCTAATTAATTTTCAAATTATTCTCAAATATTGAAGCATTTTCCCGTCAGATTTATTCGAGAGGAAACCTCCAAAACTTCACCTCGCCCCCTCAACGAGACTTCTGTCCCCCCTCACAAAAATCGTGGATCCACCCCTGGCCTCTATAGACCATTATTAGAATTATTACACATACACCCGAAGTTGCTATAAAGCCCCGTCTATACTCCTAAAGATTCGTGTCTTTATAGGCTTTAGAGCCGTATGATTTTTAATTTGGCTCACGCAAATTTATTATTATTATTATTATTATTATTATTATTATATACTGATCATATAATATCGTTTCCCACAATGGGACAGTATAATGCTTTGTACAATCAAATTACTAAATATATATTTTCATCCAAGGTCGTAGCCAGTCAATAATTTTAGGAGGAGTTTGGTGGGAGCATACCCCAATTGCTGAAAGCTAGAAAAAAAATGATAGATGATAAACAGTTTTAGAAGCTATCTGAAGTGTTTTTATGACAAAATAACCCCTTAATCACTGAAGGATAGGAAAATGTATATATATATATTTAAACAACTATAGAAGTTCTCTAAACTGTTTTTTTATAATAACATAACCCCCTAACTGCCGAAGGTTAGAAAATATTCTGAATATTAAACAATTCTAGAAGCTCTCGAAGCGTTTATGGTAACACAGCTTCCTTAATTTTGATATTGTGTGAAATGTAAATAAAGACATATATAGTTCATTAAATTTGGGGGGGGTGGGGGTAAGGTTGGGGGTTGAACCTCCAAACTCTCCCTCCAACTACAGCCTTGCTTTCATCAAGTTCGGATGACCTGGCAGTCTAGGGGTAAGGTGTCAGACTTCTGTACTAGGGGTCCGGGGTTCAATCCTCGGTTTCAGCACAGATTTATCTGATTTCCAAACCCTTACTTCACCAATGACAAGGCGTGTATTAATCACAACTTGTGAATTGAGGAATGACAGGCCTCCAACGTGGTTCGGATTCCACGTTAAACTGTAGGTCCTCCATATCATCTCACAATCACTCTACCATTACACATGATCGTAAGTTCGTATAACCCAGCGGGTAGTAAGACATGGTGCTAATAGTAATAATAATAATCCATCAAGTCCAATAAACACATTCACATGTTTATATTTTAAATTTTTGTTTAATGATTTTAGTTAAATTATCGAGAGCCTTGATATATTAAAATTTTAATTTAATGGTTGATCCCACCGCCACCTAGCCCGCATTCAAGAATATAGAATTGTGTGGCTGCACCAATATTTTTTCTAATGTAAATTTATATTTAGATGTAAGATAATAGAAAAAAACTTTATTTTACAATAAAATTATATAGAAAGATAATTTTACTTTAAATAATTATTAGTTCAATTATTTGGCAATTATTTTGACAAAAACTATGTGAGTATGCCATTTACCATCACCATCACCGGCAACAAGACTAGATGAACAGTTTAGGAAAATTTTAGACTAAAATAGTAAATAGCGTTATAATATTGGATAAGGAATTAATAGACTAATAGAAGTAAGTTTGGAATAATTGATTTGACAATTTAACTGGGTAAAATATTATAAATAAACATAACACTCAACTATTTTTCCTAATATTTAACCCAGATAATTTGTAGATTCAATCAATCAAAACGTATTATTCTATTCATTCCTTATTCAACAGACTAGATTCTGATTGCCAAACCCTTCCTTCACCTCTGACAAACATCTTGTGAATGTGGGGAATGCCAGGTCGCCACCGTAGTTCGGATTCCACGTTAAACTGTAGGTCCTTCATTTCATCTCACAATCACCCTACCATTACACATTAGCGTAAGTGCGTAAAACCCGAACGGGTAGTAAGACGCGGTGCTAATAATAATAATAACAGACTAGATGAGTTTGACGTGTAGTTTGCGTGTCCATGATGTGGGTGATTCTTGTTTGAATGAAATTGTACATGGCTTGTAAATATTTCCCCTAGATTAACTATAATATGTCCTAGCGATGATTAGAAATTTTGAATCCTAACAATGAGTCTTGTTAGGATTCATATTCTATTCAAAAATTCTGAATATATTTATTTGAAAGATTCGTATCGCTTTCGAAATTTCAAATCCAAATAGATCCTAGATTCAAATTTAATAAAATTAAATTTGATATTCAAACCTAAAAGTAAAATATTTGAATAATTACATTTTTTAAGTAGGTTTTTGACTTAAACATAATAAAACGTTCGAATCGCATTAATGTTTAAAACCTAGTCGTTAACCACTCTTTCAAAATTAGGCATTTCAGCACTGATAGAGTGGGGAACGGGGTAGGGGTAAAGCGGGTGATGAGGCTACTTTAACCGTTGTTGACGGTAATTCTTGTTTTTCTTTAGTAGAAAGGATCGTGGGGTTTTAATAGTGTTCTTTTAGTTTTTGTTTTACATTAATGACCTATTAGTCATTGTAATTTTATATAATTATACATCAAAGAATCCCAAAGTCAGGAGTGTTATTTCACCATTTCAAGATGATTTAGAAGGAAAAGGTAAAATAAAATATGTTTTCATATAATTTACTTAATCAGTGGCGCACCCAGCCATTTAATTTGGGGGAGGCATTCAATCAAGGCTGTAGCAAGAATTACATTTTGATGGAGAGAGGGGGTTTGGGGTTGCACAGCCTCCTAAGCCCTGAAGGCCGACAATATATATATAAATATTAAATGCTTTTATAAATCATTTGGAGTAGTTTTATAGTAATTAAGAGGTTTAAATAATGCAAATGGTATCAAAGCTATTATTTATATGTTTTTTTCAATTGTTAATTTTGTGAGTAACGGCAAACCTTTTGAATAATAGGTTTAAGTTTGAAGCCTGGTCTTAAAATGTAGTGTTAATATATAATATATATATATATATATAATATATATGGCATATCTTTAATGCTAAGTATTTTAGTTATACTTAATATTATTTAAATTTTCTATTAACAATATTTGTGGAGTTCGGGAAATAGGGGGCTAGGTTGTGTCAAATACCCAGTTTGCCCCTCTCCCCCTTGGGTGCACCACTGCTTACAGCAAAAGATATGTGTAAATATCTTAGAAATAAACCAATGACGTAGTGATAGAGTATTAATAGTCCGAGATAATCTCCCCTATGTTAGTCAGAGTTTACGCATCTAAATAGCTTCTGGAGCATAAATTCTCAAGTTGGGAGACTCGTTTGTTTCCAAGTAGCATTGTGTGAGATAATTTAGGTTTAATAAATAGTTTTAATTGCAACGTGAGTTGGACAATCCACCTAATTCCCTCTCACAATATCTGATGGATGCTTGATCAATTTATCACTTCATTTTACTCTTATTATGATTGTTTGCTTTGAGTATTTCTAACCGTGTGCTTTTAATTACACTAGGCTAATTGAATAGGATCTGTCTCTCTTATGCATTCAGAAATATGCCCATACCACTCTTAGCCACGACATTAATATTTACTTAAATGTCTAACCATGTAGATATCATTACAATTTGAGGACCGTCTATATGGTCATAGGTTCTTGCTACGGACCCAGAGGTCCCACGTTTGATTCCCGGTGCGTCCAGATTATCTGGGAAGCAGTGGATCTGGGACAGGCTAGATTCAGTCTAGGGTGGATATATAAGGAGCTACTCGAATGAAGTAGTATTGGCTCTGATATAGAAAGCCGAGCTTAATGGCTGGCGTCATCGATGTGCTGACCACATGACACCCCTATCCGTAAGAGTTGGCACTAATTCGCCAAACAGTTTGGTATCCCCTCGGTAGGTATAGCCTGAATGCGGGCTGACACCTTGGAGTTACTTTTATTACATTTTGAGTGGATGGTAATCATCATTATGGATAAATAAAAGAAGAGAGAATATGGGAGTGGGGTAGAGGAGGTTCAAAATGTCCTAAGATAGCATACAGTTAAAGAGAAATAATAAATGTTCGAGAACCACTGCTCTATATGGACACATCTTCAAATACATCCCTTGAAATAATCCCTTGACGTTCTTGGACAACGGTGGTTGAGGTTCCTCGGCCCCCAAATCTCCGTTGCAACTTTTTTAGAGTACAGCATACCTATTAATTTTTCTCAGAATACGCCACTGATAATGTTTATCCACGATAACAAGTATTTGGTTTTATTTTGATGGTTTTGTAAATTTTATCAAGGGTTTAAACATTGAAATAAATATTTCATTACCCGCCTCGGTTGCGTAGTTGGCTAACGCGCTTGTCGTGTTGATCTCGACTGCTGAGGACGGGGAGATCTAGGTTCGAATCTCGGTCGGGTGAACTGGGGTGGTTTTCCCTAAATAGTTTTCCACTCTCCCTCCACGCAAATGCGGGTTCAATTTCTCTAATTCAACCTTCCCCATTCCTAAATCCATTAACGTAATTAGTACTTAAAGCGTATAACCCGAACGGGTAGTAAGACGCGGTGCTAAATATTATTATTATCATAAATATTTCATTATTAATACAGGCACTTACTGTTGCTGAACCAATTGATCCAGGGGATGCGCGAATAAGCATGGTATCTTTGAAGTTAACTCGTGGATATATAGGCTATATAAAGGAGGCACAGCATTGCCCAGTGCGTTTATAACTCTACGAAACGTGTTTTTAAATTTCCCCCGCCCTGCAGAAGTTGCCTGGCCAGCCTGTTTAACACCTTTAAGGTAGGCGCACAATTATGCGTATCGGATCGGATCGGCTCCTTTCTGAGTTGATTGCCTTGCCCAGTTCTACCTCCGCTGCTCTAGTAGACCAATAGCAGCCATGGATGCATTTAATGAGGAGGACGTTATAATTGTTACCTTTGTGTGCGCTGCAGCAGTTGCAAGGAAGAAGAAATGGAATCGAAGACAATCAGATTTTATGAAATACCATGGGATATATATTTTTTTTTAAATTTTGACCAAGGCTCTCAAATTAAGGTAGCTTACTTATGAGTGATTTTTACTGAATTACAAATTTTTCGAAAATGTATTTAATGATTTTGTTGAATATTGCATAGCTAGGATTGGTTTGACATTTAAAAAATAGCACCATATCATTGGTTTTTGGATAAAATTTCGTTGAAGGGTAGCTTATTGATTAGAAATTTTTCAAAATTATAAATATTTTGAAAATGGCTCCAATAATTTTGTTTAAAATGTATATTTGTATATTGTGTGGTATGACAAATAGCACTGTATACTTGTTTTGGGAGTAAAAATTCTTATATGGGTAGTTAACTGTGTTGTTAACAGATTGAAATATTTAAATAATGGATTTAACTATTTGGTTCCAAACTAGTAACTTGGGAGTGTTTGACATGACCAGTTGCAATGTATAGCTGTTTGTTGGGTAGCAGCTCGTTTTAAGGTTATTTTCTGAGGAGTGATTTTTCGAAAATTTGAATAATTTTTAAAACGGTTTAATCAAAAATGCGTGTACGCATAACGAATAACACTATATTCTAGTTTTTAGGGTAAACATTTAGCCTACTTAAGGGTAATTTACTAATGACTGATTTTTCAAAAAATCTAACCATTTTTAAAATGGCTCTAACAATTTAATTTCAAATAGGTATCTTGGGAGAGTTTGGTTAAAATATGTGTTTAAGGTTAGATTATTGATAATTGATTGTTCAAAAAATTGGAAATATTTTAAAATTGGCTTTAACAACGTGGTTCAAAGTAGGTTACCCTATCTGATAAGCTTTATAAAATATAAATGATTGTATGTCTTTGTTTTTCATATAAACATTCATTTAATAGTAGTTTATTGATGACTGATTTTTGAATATATATATATATATTTCTTTTACTTGTATCAATTATAAGTATTGCAATCATGAAAATTTTAAAACTCTAAATTATGATGAAGCTTTACATTTAATGTGTGTCCGAACCCAAAACAGTGGATTCTAAATTATATCTTGCTATCTATCCCTCTATGGCCGCGAATCCAAAAAGGCTTCATAGATTTGGTTCAAACTTATTTTATCGCCAAGTCTCACTACCCGTTCGGGCTATACGCCTGGTTCAAACTTAATATTTAGATTTTATAGGGTTGTATCTTGGAAAATTTAGTTGATTTTGACCATAATTAACATATTAAGAGTAGTTTACAAATGAGGAATATTTTATTTTAGTCCAAATTTTTCGAAAATGCCTATAACGAATTTGTTTAAAATTTATATTTAAGATGTGGTTTATCAAACAAATAAAAGTGAACACTTAGTTTTGGTAAAACTCGATAAAGGGTAGTATACTGATAGGGATTATAGAAAATTCGAAATATTTTGAAAATTACTTTAACGATTTTGTTTAAAATGTGTTTCAGGGAAGTGTTTTACATGACATATTAAACTGTATACTTATTTCTTAGGGGAAAAATTCTTTTAAGGGTAGTTTATTGATGATTGTTTTTAAAAACTTTAATATTTAAAAAAATGGCTTTAAGGATTTGGTTCAAAATTGATATCTGTTGAGATTTTAAAATGTTTAATAATTATATATATTGAGTTTTGAACTAAAAAAAATATTTTATAGTCTTCACTGATGACCGAACTTTGTTAAATTTGAATAATTTTTAAAATAGCTCTAATGATTATGCTCAAAATTGCTATCGGGGAAATATTTTTCATGAACAAACTAATGTATCTCTTTTTTAAATATTATTATTATTATTATTAGCGCCGTGTCTTACTACCCGTTCGGGTTATACGCACTTACGCTTATGTGTAATGGTAGGGTGATTGTGAGATGAAATGGAGGACCTACTGCTTAACGTGGAATCCGAACCACGGGGGAGGCCTGGCGTTCCTCACATTCACAAGTTGTGATTAATACATGACTTGTTGGTATTTTTTAAATAAATTAATTCAAAGGTAGTTCTAACTTGACTTTAAAGATTAAAATGGTCATCTGGGAATAGATTTTTGTGATAAATAAGAAATTATTCTTATTTTTAAATTCAAAGATAATTTTGGGTTAATTCACAAATAACTTATTTTTGGAAAATCTGAAATATGCTAAAAATATTTAAATAGTTGTGTTTAAAATTTATATATAAGATTGTTTATTTTGATTAACAAGTTATAGAGTTTTTTTATGTAGAAAACATATTAAGGGTAGTTGACTGAAAGCCTATTTGAAGCTATATTACACAAGATGAGAAAGTGTGTACGATTGTGTCATACAATCTTTTCTAAATGCATTTTGCATAGTTTTCCCTAATTATTTCTTATTAGAAAATGGAATAAGTACAGCAAACTTTATTGAAATACTTGTATACACACATGACAAAATCTTTCAAATAATATGTTTACTCTTTTATAATGCCATAAATAGTATATTGTAATAAATTACTCAATACTACTCCATAGGTGATAGACAGGATTATTTTACTTCAAGTTTGAGTATAATATTTAATTAATAAGCTCATAACAACTCGATGTGGGAAAGACATCTGCGAAATAATACAAACGCATTTTATTTATCACGTAATACAGACAATTATTTACACCTATTATTTGCATTAGTTCTTCATTCATTTTATGAAAATGACCAGCAATTATGTTTTTGATAAGATTGACCAACATGTGTGATCGAGAGATAACGAACACACACATAACCGAACGCAACGGAAGTCCAGCAGCCGGTGCGATGTGAGCCGGGCGGTGGTGCACATTATTTTCACCGTCTCGCAATGGCACGCGTTACAACAAAAAATATTCTTTCCATGCAATAATTTGCTGTCTGATGCGGGCCGTAGCGAGCCTATGCCATGAAGTGTGAGCTGCCCTTTCAGATTTAATATTGTATACGTCTTAAAAATTATATATTACTAAAGTTATCTAAGTTGATCAATTCATTATTCTTAAAATACCCATAATTTAATTCCTCGTGTTACTCTTCTACCTATTTTATTTTGAAATAAAATGGGGGAAAACATGGAGAAGCTAGAATCAAGAATATTTTTGAGCAGGTGTGGAGTGGTACGAGCCGAAGCGATACGGACATGTTAGTGTGCACCTGGCGGCTTGGTTGTCGCATATCTGCCAGCTTTGTATCAGATCAGCTCGGCTCGTATTTGTATTGTTTTGCCCAGCTCTATCATCTTGGTTCCACATCAGTTGCAGCCATGGACACCTTTAGTTATGAAGAAACTTCAGCTATTCTAGACGTGTATGTTGTGGTAGTTTCCAGAATAAGAAACAAAAGCGTGCAATGTGGGCTAGTAAGTCGTGGAAAATTCGAGCGCTTTGGAGGGGTTTAAATGTACTAAGAAATAAAAATGTCATGGATATTAAAAAGTAAATCCAGAAAGACAATGAACTGTGCGAAACTATTTGGTGTATATCACGTAAAACCATACTTCAACTCGTTATTAAATTAGTTTTTCTTCGTCCATTGTTAGACATAAGTTCAGCCATGTTCCTGCAAAATGTGCGCTGCCCTTTAGGATGTAAGAGACACGAGAAAAGTTTATTTTTTTATTTTTATATCAACACTTTTTTGGTCAAAAGAAATAAAATATTGCTCTAGCACAAACATAGTAGAGTTTAATTTCCTTTACAAGATAATAATAAAATTGCGCGTCTCATTTACATCATTCGTAGCCCAATTTGTGAAAAGGTTAGTCAGTACTAATGTACCATAGCCCAGGGGACGCCCGAATGTACTGATCATACTCCCCATCCGTGTAGGCTCTTTCCATGTTCTGATGAGATAAGGTGATGATGATAGTGAATATGAGGGTGTAGAATCAGTGTAAACACTTAAACTTAACTTAGGCATAAATAACAAACTCTGGTGGCCTTTAGGGTAATTCACCATTGGGGGAAAATACCAAAGGTACCATCCGGGAATATAACCCAGTACGCCTAGGCTCTTAGCCAAGTTCACTGACCACTTACACCATGGGACCGGTTTATTTACATGGTGACCTCAACATTTCTTCAATATGTGTCAAGGGTGTCTTGGAATTATGACAATTCTTTTTTTTTTCATCTAATGCCGCTATGCTCTTGACAGATATTCGAGATTTATTAATATCACCATGTGAAAAAAAATTAAACTACGGTATATGTTTCTACTTAAGCAATAATTTATTTATTTTGGCTAAAAAAAATTGGTTTAAAAACAGCAAAAACACAGGTCTTTTCTCACGTTCCTACACTTCCACGTTAAATCCTATCGCTTGGGCCAAAAGAGTAGCTTTGTGTTTTCTCTGCGAGACATTGGCTCCACGTTTTATAAAAAGACAATAGCCATTCTTCACCTGCACATTCGTTCTTTTTCCAAGAGTCAGATATTGTTCTGCTTGATATAGCTGCATACTGATATGCAAGTTTCCAAGGGAGAGCATGAGGTAGCTTTGAAGCATGTTATAGATCAGCTAATATAGGTTGTTCTTCTTCTAAGGTAAATATTTTTCGAACACTGTAGTTCGGTGAAAATAAAGCAACTTTACCGTCTGTATTTTCATCCCATTTCATATTTACTTCCTTACACCTTTCAAAGTATCATTGGAGAGTACTTTTTGGAATATTGAATGTTCTGGCAACTTATCTTAATGGTTGTTTTTCCTTCATAACGACCTTTACGTAATTATCTCATCTCATTCTCGGCGACTAAGCCGATATGAGTTTTTCTATCTCGTATACGCACCATTTCAAACTGTAACAAACCATTCAAAGTGATTATTGAGGCAACAAAGCATTATATCTTTATTTTTGAAAAACATTATAAGTTGTAATAAGGAAACAATATTTAACGTAGTTATAATAATAGAATTCAATGTGAAGAATGGTTACAATGTGAGGTAGAAAATATGTTTTAATTAATACTGAGTCTAAGATAAATTGAGAATTAATATCTAAGAAGCCATTAATATTGACATTATTATTCAAATCAATATATAATTAATAATATAATTATCATAAATTATAATAATCAAATTAGATGTAATGAATAGTTACAATGTGGGATAGAAAATATGTTTTAAATGTTACTGAATTTAAGATCAAATGAGGATTAAGATATGAATGCTGTCTTTAATAACTAAGAATCTATTGATATTGACATTATTATTCAAATCCGATAGTCATAAGCAGATTGAGCTAGGCCTAGAGAAATAAAATTTATTTATTTTGCAGTTTTACTTATAAAATAATGTTCATGGGTTATATTAACTTATTCGCAGATTTAATATAATATACTGCATGGGGTACAATAAGACAGTGTCTCACTGTGCCCCGACCTAACTTCCCCACTGTATCCCACATGGAAATATTTATTTTAAAAATTCAAAACATTATTATTCATAAGAATCAAATTTTATCAATATAGGAATATGTTCAGAAAAGTCTAACGCTAACACCTATACTATAAAATATTAATAAATATATTGTAGATGTTTTATAACGGAAAGAACATTTTACCTTGATTTTACTGCAAAAGGTATTTAAATCGCATATGGCTGTTTCTTCCCAAAAAGCAAGATCAGTGGCTGATATTTCAATCACATGTTTATAACAATATTGTCCAATTGCTCCATGTTTTGACAAGATTAAAAGGTCAATAGTATAAAAATAATATCCCTTGTCCCACTGTACACCAGTCTCCCCTGTGAATTTTAAACAAAATCGTTTAAGCCATTTTCAAAAGATTTGAAATCTAATAGATTATTTATTGTTAAACTACCCTTAATTAGAGGAGTGGGGTAAAAATAAAAAGTCCCTATCCTATAACATCTAAATATAAGGTTTGAGCAAAATCCATCGAACCGTTTTGGATTCGTGGCCAGGGACAGGCCGGACATACAGACAAACAACGGGGCCAGTCAGAACTGTAAAATCCACTTTTTGGGTTCGGGTTCACATAAAACGTAAAGATTCATCATAATCTCACGATTACAATATTTTCTCTTGATATGAGAAAATAAAATTGCAAAACAATTTTTCTGATTTATGAAAAATATGAAAATAATAAAGAAGCTTTTCGGAATAGGATTCATATGTCCAGTTGGACTCGGAACATCACCCCGATAATCCAATCAGACTGTATGCGTAGAAAATGCTGTCTGTAACTGTAATTTTAATCATTATTATCCTCGACTTATGTAATGGCAGCCCAACACGTTGACTAACACGGCGAGTCACGATTTTTGTTTTTATTTCTGGCCAAGGCTATTTGTAAATTAGTTTTGTATATTTTAATTACATGGTAGAATAACAAACAGTATGAGGTTTGGTTTATGTGCTTTTCCCTCCATCCATTTAGTATTAGCCACTAACGATCTTCAGTTGTGGCTGATTAATTGAAAAGTAGGCTAAGCAATAATGGAGATTTGGGGAGCGAATCCCTCTAGAGTCTAAGCCAAGCATGTCAAACTCGTGGCCCGGGCCGATTATGGTTTTGTGCGGCCCGCGGACCTTGTGATGAACCATTATAAACGGGGTGACCTAGTGGTCTAGGGGTACGGTGTCAGACTTCTATGCTGGCGGCCGGGGTTCAATCCTCGGTCCCGGCACATATTTATCTGATTTCCAAACCCTTCCTACACCTCTGACAAGACATCTTGTGAATGTGTGGAATGCCAGGTCGCCACCGTGGTTCGGATTCCACGTTAAACTGTAGGTCCTTCATTTCATCTCACAATCACCCTACCATTACACATTAGCGTAAGTGCGTATAACCCAAACGGGTAGTAAGACGCGGTGCTAATAATAATAATAATTATACAACGTGGCCCAATTCGCCTTTTTACAAACGTTATAGGAATATGACATTTGATATTATTTCATTAGGAAGTCAGACATTATTTGGTTATATCAAGCGAGTGTACCAAATTTTACTCATTACTCATCAAAGATCGAATCTCAAAAATTGTTAAATTTGCCCGCCATATGTGCAATATTTGTCAGCACCCAAGGTGTGTATTTTCTCTCATGAAAAGGAACAAACGCCCTAGTGATCATATTTACCGATACGCATTTTTAATCTATTTTGAACGTGATCTCAAAAAGATATCTAAAGCCACTTAACACTTGATGCAAATATAAATAAAGTTTATAATTTTTTTGTAAAAAAAACAACAGAAGAAGTCTTAACAATTTTATTTAATCTTAATTTAATTTTTGTTAAAATCAGGATTTTAAATTTGAGATTTTTCAATTTAAGATGGTGACAATATTGAACTTTATGAAATTCAGCCCCTTCATTATTTTGAATGTTCATTTTAGCCTCTATAGTCAAACGAGTTTGAGACGTCTAATGTAGGCAAATGGTTCTCAGGCTGTGGTCTGCGGACCACAGGTGGAGGCAAAATGAGCAAACATTTAGGAAAAACTACCCCAGAACACTCGACAAAGACTAGAACCCCAGTTTTCTCACCAAGATAAATTCTATTTATTGCAAGAATAACGCCGTATACCAGCGTTTTTTAAAATTGTGCTTCGTGGAGCCCATAATTATCTTTAAGGCGGCTACACACGTACAGGTATAACGGATGTGCTAATGCATCCACACGATACAGTTTTTCTTCTTCAGGTCACATTTTGTTGTTGATTTTATTTACAACGCTTTCTTTGTTGGCAACGAGCTCGATCTATTTTAGTTTTTCCACCAATTTGCAACTTATTTTTTGGGTCGGTAATAGTAGTTTCTCTATTTAATTTTCTACATACATTGCTCACCTTTGTAAATTTCTATAAACTCTTTTATGCATTCTCGATGACTACCGCAACACTCTGCCATCCGTCATTGTGTACAACGATAAGTTAATCAAGAGAGAATGAAACTTATCTGATTAGTGAAAGATGTGGCGGTGGCAACAATAACTGAACTGAGCTGCCTGTGCACATACACGTTCCGGTATGGCTGCGCAGTTTGCTCCGACGTAGATATATCGAATGAAATTAATTATTTGCTCAGGTCGTCTGTGCAGGCCGATATAACTGTACAGTTATGTCATCCACACATTCAGTTATACCGAACAGGTAAACCCCAAGGTATACCTGCACGTGTGTAGCGGCCTTTAGGCTCCGCGAGGCAATTTTAGAATTTTTTTTTTATTTTAACAATATAAAATAGCATCATTAATAAAGATTTACATTTTTTTTAAATCTGAATAAATGACATTCGCCAAAGGACCAGCCAGAACATGTGGGATTTTTACGTTTGTTTTATACTTTTATATTTGTAAAATCTAACGTCATATTATTATTATATTATTATTATTTAACGGCCATCGACACATCGAGTCATTAGGCTTGAAATATATTTAAACATAATAAATCCCATAGGGAAATAGATAGTCATTATTGAATGTTCATAATATTTGTGTGAAAAGTTTTATTTATGAGAGCTCCAGTATTTACAGTTTCTGATGCAAGAGCTCCTTCAATGTGAAAGGTTTGGGAACCCATGACTTATACCATGTAATCATTGATGCGGGTTTATAGTTATTCAATGTGCAACTATTCTCGAGATGTAATATAGACTTTGGCATACAACCCGAACAAGTAGTAAGACGTGGTGCTAAAAAAAAAAGTTTGGTGTCTTATCTTAGGGAAACAAAAAAATTGACTGTCATCTATCCGTACCACATTGACAGCTCGAGCATAAAATGACTTCTCAAAACTGTACCTAAATCTTGAAATTTTGTTTGTATTGGGAGAGTGTGGCTATGACGTCATACTGAACTAACCTTCCATAAATATACAGCTCCTCATCTCAATATGTCCAGGCTCACCCACTGAGGCACCCCTATATAGCCGGGAGCTAGTTATTTGCAACGCATTCGACTACTCGTCCGGACTATTTGTATTTTGACTACGCTAACAGGGCAAGGATTAGGAAGGTATAATTAAGACTCAATGTATAATCTAATTACTGTGGAGTTAAATTGAGAAACCATTATAAGAAAATACATTCTTAGTACACCCAGCCAGGATTCAAACCCTGACCTCCCCGTCACCATAGAACCAGACGACGAGTTCGGTGTTTAGTCCGTGTGCACACCAATGTGTAGTATTTATTATAGAATATTATTATTTATATTATTATTATTATTATTATTATTATTATATTATTATTATTATTATTTATTTTGTCAAGTTTTTTCCCATATCCACTTTAATGTTGGCACACAACACCCTGAATGAACGGATATATTGGTTTGTTCCATCAAATATAACCTGTTGCACACTTCTCGAACGACTATTCGGTTTGTCTTAAGGGTACAAAATCCACTATTAGCTCCACAAGGTCACTCTGGCTGCAAGCTTACATTGTTAAGCAGATTGCTGGTGCTTCGTTGTTATTAAGAAATTCATGTCCAGTGAAACAAAACTATGAAATTAGTATAAAATACAGTGTGCGCACGTTTAATATAAATAATCTTGTAATCAGAAGTCAATCCATGCATTATTATCAGGGGCTACCAAACCTTTTAGACCAAAGATTCCCTTGAAACAGAAAAATTCCGTACTAGACCCTCATAGAAATTTTTACACTAATATTAATAACATTAATATTATTATTATTATTAATCCCATCGTCTTACTACCTGTTCGGGTTATACACACTTACGCTAATGTGTAATGGTAGGGTGATTGTGAGATGAAATGGAGGACCTACAGTTTAACGTGGAATCCGAACCACGGTGGAGGCCTGTCATTCCACACATTCAAAAGTGGTGATTAATACACGTCTTGTCAGAGGTGAAGGAAGGGTTTGGCAATCAGATAAATCTATGCCGGGTCCAAGGATTGAACCCCGGACCCCCAGCACAGAAGTCCGACACCTTACCTTAGACCGCCAGGTCACCTAACATTAAATAATAAGCTAATAATAATAATAATAATAATAATAATAATAATATTTAGCACCGCGTCTTACTACCCGTTCAGGTATACCTTTTAAGTACTAACTACGCTAATGGAATAGGAATTGGGAAGGTTGAATTAGAGGAAGTGAACCCACATTTGCATGGAGGGAGAGTGGAAAACCATTCAGGAAAAAAAACCTAATTCACCCGACCTAGATTCGAACTCGATCTCCCCATCCTCAGCAGTCGAGCTCAACACGACAAGCGCGTTAACCAACTACGCCACCGAGGCGGGTAACAATAAATAAAGACAGCTAAATTTTACAAGTATTTTATAATTTAATACAGTAGAGTCTTTATAATCTGACATTCGGTTTAATCCGACACATTCTCATGACGTGCAATTTACGTTGTTGTGCAGTAAGCGCATGCATATTATTCTCCCACTACTATCGTTTCTATGCTAGTCAGTGAGTCACACACTGCTATGCTGCGCGCGCACCCATAATATTGTTTCTACTCCCGTTGTTGCTTTGTCTGCCACGTTGCATTAATGTACGGTACTATTAAAAAAAGTTGAATTTAACTACAGGTACATCCTATAGTAATTTTAGATCAAAGTTTTGTTTACAGAAATTAAAAGTTCTGTAATTTATTGCATTACAGTACTGTATTTGTACTGTAGAGTAATAAATTACTAACAAACCTTATTTCATACCTATTCTGCACTTCTATTTATGGTAATTGGATTTGTTTCTCCGCCCTTCTCCCTCCTCCTTCACCTGTTTCCGTATTATCCGACATTTAGGTAAAAAAAAACACCTGTTGATTCCGTTTAGGTCGGATTATTGAGACTCTACTTACTTGAATAATTATTCATAGCAAAAGTACATTTCACAATAAGTGACTTGCATAAAATTTCCATTTGTAAAATTCAAAATTTAAATCAGTGTATGTAGTCCATATTAGTGGCTCGCGTGGGCTTTCTTTTGATCGCAAAGCGCTTCAATATTTGTAGTTACGGATTTCACCTGCAAGTACAAATCACCTTCCATAAATGTAATCTTTGGACCAGTATTAAAAAGATTTACTCACAAAAATTTAATTTTGTGAGAGGCATAAAAAATAAATTTGATACTTTATTTCAGGGTATTCAATGGATATTTCAATCCAAAATATTTTTATAGTCATGTAAATTGATAAAACTAAATAAAAGGAAAAATAAACCAATAAGAGTAAATTTGATGAAGAAAGCCCACATAGGGAAAGAGGAAAGATGTGGGAAGAATCCAATGCACAAAGATGCCATCTTTGTGCATTGGATTCTTCCCACAATTTTCCTCTTTTGCTAGGTGGGCTTTCTTCATCAAATTTACTCTTATTGGTTTATTTTCTCCTTTTATTTAGTTTTATCAATTTCCATTTTTATAAAATTATTTAGCCATTAGGCCACCTCATTTTTTAAACATAAATTCAAAATATATAATTTATCTCCCTCTGAAATTTTGTTTTCAAAGCACAATTTATTGAAATGTCTATAGATTGTTCTTTCTCTATACAATTCGTTGATACAGGCCGATGTCCTTTATTTTGATTTGAAAAATTTGCATTACTAATTAATGATGCTATTTTATATTATGATAAACAAATAAAGAATAATTCTAAACTTTCCTCGTGGAGCTTGAGATAACAATGGCGGAGCCCAAGAAAACCTCGAAGCACAGTTCTAAAAACGCTGCGTTATACAGTTAGCTGGCTCTTTTAACAGTTGATATCAATTTTGATATCTGTAAGATTAATCTAGTGAGCTTTTCTAAATGTTAGTTTCACTATACCTATTTTATCTAAAAGGCTATTTTTATTTTGTTGATGATTTCCATGACATGGATTATTATTTTATAATAAAGAGACAAATCTAATACACAATAATAACACCGTAAAAAGAACCTTTAACAAAATAAAGTTTTTGTCCCAACATTGATAATAATAATAATATATAATAATAATAATAATAATAATAATTTTCAATTCAATTTCCTTTATTATAGAGCCAAATTGAGGAACTCAATAGAAAATAGTATTAAATACAAACCAAGGAATTTTGGAAATTTGTTAAAAATAGTCATGTGAATAAAGTTTCCCCATCTAATCTAGAAATTAATGGCAATATTATAGCGGATACTTTATTAATTGCTAACGAGCTTGGGACCTAATTCCATTCTGTTTATAATTCAGCCTTTCCTGTCTTACCCTGCCCCATTATTGTAACTAACATGACCTTGTATTCATGCCAAATTACACCCTTGGATGTTAATAATGCTATAAAAATAATTGAGTTTTTCTAGATGTGCTAGGACAGATGGAATTCCAAGTTTTATTGTTAAAGGTTGTTCTAGAATTTTCAGTCCTTTATTAGCCTATATCTTAACATTAGCCTGTCAAACGAAACTTTTCCTCTTACATGGAAACAATCTTTGTCATACCTATTTATAAAAAAGGGGGAAAAACAAATGCTTGTAGCTATAGACCAATTTTGCTCTTAAACACATTCCCAAAGTATACATGAGCATACTTTCCACCACCTTAAAAATAAACTTTCAGATAATAAACATGGCTTTATAAAAAATAAATCTACTGTCTCTAATTTAGTAGAATTTCTTGAGCATGTTGCCCCTAAAGTCTCTGACCAAGGTCAGGTTGATGCTATTTATTTTGACCAAAGTAAGGCATTTAACTTATGTCAGCATAGTATTATTCTCTCTAAACTTGGTAATTTTGGCCTTTCTCACTCATATGTAAATTGGTTCAGCAGTTATTTGCATGAAGATCATTCACTATTAAAATTGATCCACACACCTCAAACACATGTCTAGCCCCCTGTGGCATACCACAAGGTTCTAATTTAGGTCCTCTTCTATTTAATGTGTTTATTGATGACATTGGTAAATATTTGAACTCATCTAGTTATTTACTCTTTGCTGACGATGTAAAATTATTTAAAATTATAAAATCAATTGCAGATTGTATAGATTTATATAATGATGTAAATGGTATTCTACAATGGTCTTTTGAAAATGGAATGTCTATTAATAAATCTAAGACCAAATCTATATATTTTACTAGGAAAACTAATCCTTTCTTTTTTATTTATAAATTGGGCAATGAAAACATAGTTCGCATCCTTTATATCTTGGTGTTCTCCTGGATAACAAACTTATTTCCACTATCATGTTGGCCATGTAATTTCCCAATCATTGAAATTACTTGGACCTATTAAATTTATTACTTCATCATTAAGAAATTGACTGTTTTATGTCTGTAATACTGGTTAGATAATATAGTTAGAATATACTACTGTTGCTTGGAATTTCATTACCTTAACTGACTCTTTAGGTTAGAAAACGTTCAAAGAAAATCTTTCGTTGCGTGCTGTAGTGTTACTGGTCGGCGATGGGCACCGATTGAAGTGATACCGTTTAATTATCTGATAATTGCCCCGTGATAGAACACTAATTAAAGCTGTACGGTATTTTGATGATATAATTGGTATTATAGCCCCGTGATCAAGCACCAATTATGTTTATACGGAATTATGTGTGATATTTTAACTGAATAAATAATACCTTTAATGTTGCACACGATTTATTAAAGTTATTTTATCTTCGGTACTGAAGATATAAGTTTATATGATACAGCTTAGTTGAACTACAGATTTCAGTTAGTAGCACTGTGAATACTGCTATTGTTATATTTATGCTACCGGCACTTAAGATATAATTTGTTAGATTTATGCGACCGGCATTGTGTATGATTGGTTACAAATCGAAAGAGTCCTGACGACAGGTGTTATGAAGGCTAGTTTCCTATTGGGTATAGGGAGCTAGCGTCACTTGCTTTTTTGGTAAATACTGCGGAGTTGACTTTTGAAAGAAAAAATAAGTTTTAATTGTGCAATCCTGAGAGGGGTCCAAATTAGTATCGTTACAGTGCTATGACAAATTCTTTACTAACCGGATTTATTATGATTATGACCGAATTCGAAACCTCTTAGGGCTCCAAACTCTCTTCTCGCGTGGACTTTATTGTGATGCCCTTTTTGTTTTTAATATTTTCAATATAAAAATTTCTTGCAAATTTGCCCTTGATCATGTAAGCAATCATATACCTTATTAGGCTTCTCTTAATCCAAAATTATTTTTCTCAATAGCTCTTAAAGGTGAGGCCTATAGGTCGTTGTATCCATAGCACCATTTATATATTCGTCAAATTTGACTTATATCATAAAAGAAAAGCTAAACTCAGAAAGTTATTTAGTGAAATCCCATATCAATAATTTATCATGTAGAGTTCCTGCCTATAATATTTAAATTTAAAATACTCTGATTTATTTTTTGCATATTGTTACTGCTTTTTATCACTCTTTAGTTATTTGTTATTATTGCTATTTTTTATTCTTATCGTTGTTAATTACTATTATTTTCGTAACTATTCAAGAGTATATAAGATTATTTAGCTATTATTGTTTATCTTATTTTCTCGTGTAAATATTATATATTTGTAAGGTAGGTCTACTTGTGTACTTTTCAGTGCTGGCCTGTTATAGATCTTACGACTGTTGGCCAGCACTATAATAAAGGAAATTGAAATTATTATTATTACTATTATTATTTTATAGATATTGATAATATTAATCAAAAGCAACAGTTTCAAATCACATGACTTTACGTATAAACACTTGAAGATAGTTTTAATAACTTTTGTAGTTCTTAGTGTTCTTATTGTAGCTATGCAAGCATCATTTCTCCAAATAGAATGCGAACGAAAATCAAATTCGAATGTTGTACTAGCTATTATAATTTAGAGATAATATATTCCCCCTCCCCTTCAACTAACCACTGATGTTAATAAACTTGTTTCCATAATGTGCACTTATAGTATTTATTATAAGAAAGTTGTGCAAGATATCCAAAAGTAAAATTTGATCTGACTAAATAGTTCTCAGGCCTAGATACCATTTATGTTTATATTGTGGTCACGAAACTAGGGAAAGTCACATTCCTCAAACGTGGAGCTAGCGACTCTTTAATTATTATCTAAATATAACGTCAATTCGTGCTCAAATATTGTATTTATATCTGAACCAGGGGTAGCCAAACCATAAATGCAAGTTAAAATGCTTGGTTCTCAACGGGTGTGAATGGCCTCCACACCTCACAGTAGTTATTGGGGGGAATCACCGTGTTTTACTACCTGTTCAAGCTATGATAATTACTCTAATGTTATAGGGATCAGGAAGTAAGTATTTTAGAGTTAATCTACCTGCATTTACGTGGGAGGAGAGTGGTAAATCACTAAGGAAAAGCCACCCTTAGTAACCCGACTGAGAATCGAACCCCAATCTCCCTGTCTTCAACATCTCAATGACCCGCCTCGGTGGCGTAGTTGGCTAACGCGCTTGTCGTGTTGAGCTCGACTGCTGAGGACGGGGAGATCGAGGTTCGAATCTCGGTCGGGTGAACTGGGGGTGTTTTTCTTTAAATGGTTTTCCACTCTCCTTCCACGCAAATGCGGGTTCACTTCCTCTAATTCAACCTTCCCAATTCCTAATCCATTAGCGTAATTAGTACTTAAAGCGTATAACCCGAACGGGTAGTAAGACGCGGTGCTAAAAATAAAATATAAACAGCTCAATGTAACACTTGGGCGACGCCGCACTCCGTAGTTGTAACATTCGGCCACTTCGGCGGTCTAACGGAAAACTTAATAATCGCGCTTACTTAAGGTCAACAGCTGGAATAAAGTGTTAATATTAATGTATTGATGCTATTAGTTATGTACTTCTTTTCTAATCTGTAATCTTAAAGACATTTTCAATTTTATAGTGCTATCTTACTTTTGAGTATACGGTCGTAAGGTTTGTCTTAAAATTTAGCCTATGCATTCGACACATCTTCAATGCTTTACATTTTAGTCTTACTTTATTTGTTTTAAGCTTTTATTAAAAGTATGTGCGATCGTTGTGATGGGAGGGGAACGCCCTCTTGCCCCCTTACCCCTTATGGGTGCGCCAATGAGAAGGCAAATGCTCGAAGTTTGATGAAGTCAAAATTAGTCAGCTAATTAACATAATCCAAAATTACGTGTTCTACGTATTATTTACTACCCCTCCAGGCTATGCGCATATTCAGACTGATGGGGCTAAGAATGAGAAAAAATGACTTTGGAGGAATTGTACTCGTATTTGCTTAGAAGGAGACTGGTAATTCATTCAGGAAAAATCACTTCATTATACTTGGCGAGAATTTTAACCCGTCATAAAGCCAAAGTAGTCAAGATTGCCTTCTTAGTCCGTTTGCCCATCGATACGGGTCATTTTTCCGAAATGATTGGCTTTTGAGAAAATACAGTGAAATTTAAATAACCCTCACAGAAAGTCTTACCAAACCTCATATTTGGAAGATTTTTTATTTATTATTATATTATTATTATTATATTTTTATTTATTATATTTTTATTATTATTATTATTATTATTAGCACCGCGTCCTATTACCCGTTCGGGTTATACGCACTTACGCTAATGTGTAATGGTAGGGTGATTGTGAGATTAAATGAAGGACCTACAGTTTAACATGGAATCCAAACCACGGTGGAGACCTGGCATTCCCCACATTCACAAGATGTCTTGGAAGGTTATTAAACTGGAATTTAATTCATGATGTGTTCCCAATTAGAGTAAACCTCAAGCTTACTCAAGCCAATCAAAATTAATTTACGGTATATAATTTTAAATGAAAAATTACACCTGGGCACGAGACTCGAACCTGGGATCTTTAACTGGTGTGTCAAGGCTCTTACAACTGAGCTATCCAGGAGTCGTTATTCTTACTAATATTTTAAGCCTAAGTTCGTGATGGACGTGTGAAATCGTTAGATACAAATGAGCAATCAATTAAGATCGCGAGCTATCAAAAAACGCAGTGACAGCTATACGAATGCGCATATCATTATGGATCAAATAGCCACGCTATTATAGTTGTTAATTTCGTTTTTAGCCGCATTTTTCAATCCAAAGAATATGATATTTATATGCGGTTATAACCGTATTTAACAACGGCTATTTAACCCCTCTTAATACGCGCATTCGTAAAATTATCATTGTACTATTGACAGCATAAAGCAATCCCGAGTCGAAGGTGGCTGCGTTATCTGATAGCTTAAATTTACCGTTCATAAGTAGCTGACGATTTCCACACGTTCATCACAGACTCTACCTTAAAATATGAGTGAAGAATAAACCCGGCCATGGGATGACTCCTGAATAGCCAGTGGTCTCAGGTTTGACCCCATCTTCAGGTGTCAGTATTTAAATTCAAGGAATATTATATTTAGATTCGGCTATAACCGTAAATAACAACTATAATAACTTGGTTATGTAATATATTAAAATGAATTTATTTTAATTTAATCGAGCTGGCCTAATAGTCTAGTGGGTGAGCAGTGATGCTATTAATATTAATTATAGTATAAGTATCTGATATAATATCAAACATTAGTTGTTAACATCACGGCCTTGCTGACTTTAAACATATCACTACCAGCCTCTGAGGTGAACTTTTAGTTTCTAAACTCCTAATTTGAAAATGTGGCCAATAAAAACATAAATATGATTATATTGTGCAATGTGTAGTTAATTGGCTAAATGTCACCTCATTTATCACGTAAAGGTGATATTTAATAATAGTTTATTATTGTTGTTACTACAATGCTTATGTAATGTGCATTTCCTGAACTTATTGATTCATAACATGACTTACAAACGAACTTAACATTATAACACACCCGCAGCGGTGGCTGCGTGGTCTAAGCCACTATTCTCACAGTAGACTAGACTGACGATGACGGGGAGATCGAGGTTCGAATCTCGGTCTGGTGTACTGAGGGTGAATTTACAAAATAGTTTTCAACTCTCTATTCTCGCAAATGCGGTTACACTTCCTATAAATGATAGCCTCCCTAATCCCTAATATAATTAGCGTAAATAGTAAATAAGCGTTTTACTCTAACGTGTAATAAGACGCAGTGCTAAAACCCAAAACAAAAAAAAAACAATAGAACCAGCACAGAACCTAATTCATTGACTGTTAATTCGTAATTGTGACAGGGGTGCTAGGAATCAAACACGGAACCTTTAACTCAGGAGATTGAGGGGCTACTGAATGAGCTAAGAAGTTGAATAATATAATATTCTATTATAAACCTTCAAAATTCAGAGTAATATCAAATATTTTAATAATGTTTTGGCCCATAGCAAACCTGATGTCGAATAATATGTTCCTTATTTTATTTCAGATTTCTTTCAATAGAGTATGAAGAGCAGCAATAAGCTTATTCAATCTTTCGTAATACACTTTTCGTATTGCACTTGCGAAAAATTTACAAAACAATTAAATATAGGATGCACTGTGTAATTTTAAAACGTTTAGGCGGAAAAGATTTAACCACTTAATAAAATGAGACGGTTGCAAAATTGTATAGGCGTGCATTGATATATTTTAGGTTTCAATGTCTCGATTTTTTTTTTTTACTATTTTTACATATTTATACGATATAGTTAGGGATGAAAAAGGTATTACTTATTAATAGGAAATAAACCCGAATTTGTGTGACTGTTGATAGGGAAACCATCTAGGAAAAACATCAAAACTTAAAACCCTCAAGTGGAATTCAAACCTCAACATCCCCGTCAATGGCGTGATAACCAGTGTGGGTGTCTAAACATAGTGGACATAAAAAGAAGTTCATATTTGTTGACTTAAAATGGTCATAAAAAAAAGGTCACGCCAATCACATAACAAAATTGAATGACAAACCAGAGTGAACGCATTCGCCTCAAGCGAATTCTCCGTATTTATTACACACGCAAAAACAAGACTCAGAAGTGGATGGTACAGAAAAGGAAGATGAATATACCGTCACGGATGAATATGTCAATTAGTAAACAACATTTTCGTCAGAGATATAAAAATACACCATCGACGGGGACTGAAAACGTGGCGTTCTCAGAAAATAAAGAAAGAGAGAGAGAAATCCAGCCACAGCGCGAAATACTTTGCTTTGAGTTTGAGTCACCTCGAACGATTCGAATGAAAGAGATGGACTTGTGGGATTGGTTGCGTCGCTGTGACGTCAGAAGAGATCACGGTTGTGATTGGCTTTAGTTGGCGCTAGAGCGCTAGTTATTTATTCTTTCGCTTTATATGTGGAAGTAGTTGAAGTCGCGCGCTTAGTTCATTACTGTGTTTCAGAGTTGAGTGACGCTAAAGTTATAGATCATCTTATTTGTTATTAGAACTTACATAATATCTTGTTTATTTACACCAGAAGAAATGAGAGGTATCGCGCTTTTTGTTGTGTTGGCAGTTGCATTCTCAGATGCTAAACCAAGTGAGTAGCTTTTTATTTAAATAGTCACATTAGTATAAGTTTAACGCAGGCACCAATCTCATCTAGTCTGGTTTGCTGGAGACGGGGACATCGGGCCTTGACTGGATTGATTCGATATGAGGTCATCGTCCCCCCCCCCCTCCCCTTCAAAATGTTTGCCACGCAAATGAGATATATTTCCTCAAAAATTATATCTTCCTAATCCCCAAGGCCGTAGTCAGCCAATAATTTCGGGGAAGAGGGGGGTGGGAGGTTTGTTGGGCACATCCCCCAAATGCCGAAGGTTAGAAAAAATTCCAAATGATAAACAGTTCTAAAAGCTATCTGAGGTGTGTTTTTTATGGCAACATAGATCCCTTAACTGCCGAAAGCTAGGAAATATTCTAAATATTAAACACTTCTAGAAGCTCTCTGAAGTGCTTTTTATGGTAACACAGCCCCCTAATTTATACTTTTTACCTTAATTTTGATATTGTTTGAACAGTAAATACAGCCATATATATTTTGTTCATAAAATTTCTGGGGGGGGGGGGGGGTTGAACTCCCAACCCCCCTCCTGACTAAGGCCTTGCTAGTCCCTGATACACGTGTAAATAGGCGGATAGGTACTATTATTATTATTATTATTATTATTATTATTATTATTATTATTATTATTATTAGCACCACGTCTTACTACCCGATAGGTAGTAAGATGTAGGTAGCTTAGAAAAAAATAATCTATAAAATGACTGGTACGAAGAAAGGTTAATAATATGTAAATTTATTTTATTGTGGTCAACATAGATAATATTAAGTTACATCGTTAGTATTATTTCATAGTTTTTGATCATATAAATCATAATTCTTAAGTGACAACTGCAGATCAAATGGCTTTACTTACAAGCACATGAAAATAGTTTTAGTAACTTTTGTTCAGAGGCTGTTTTTCCTACCAGAACCCTACTATAGTGTGTTGATGTAGTAGCTATAATTCATTAAATTTGTTTTTATCACCGTGTCTTATTATCTGTTCAGACTATACGCATTTATAATAATTTACTCTAATGGGGGTAGGGATGAGGAAGGAATCATTTTAGTGGTAATCTACCCACATTTGCTTGGAAAGAGAATGAGAAACCATTTATCATACCACCCTCAGTAGACACCCAACCGGTACTCGAACCCCGAACTCCCCAACATCAATGGGCCAGTCCAACACGAGAGTGATGCTTTACACCATTCGGCCAAGAGGGTATTTATTGTTGAATCACTCCATAATCCCCCCCCCCGCCCTTCTGCTTAAAGCAGTTGGTTTCAACAACCACAAAAATGTTTGCTCACTAAAAATATTTACGCACGCACACCCCTACAGTCACAGTTTTTAGGACCTAGTACCACTCGCATAATTATAAGTAATTAAGAACCATAATACAATAATAAGTTATATACCTAGCTACGAATAAATTAGACAACGGGCGTGAAACGTGTTGGTTTTTGTGTATGTGTTCGTTATACCCGCATAACCCCACTAGTTGAATAAAGAGTGGATGAGTTGAGGTGAATTTCCGATAGCCTGAACAGACATTAAAATGTTTAAACCTAAAAGTAAATAAATCACCTCCATAAATGACAAACAAGCCCCTCATAGTTCATGCAGGTCTCGTGCTGAGTTGCGACATCCAGGAATGTCCCGGGCATGTGCTATGTGTGACTATTGTATTTGTGACCATGACACGATACACTCAAATGACAGGTGAGCTCTTATTATGTTAATGAGAGCTTATTATTCAGCGCACAGCATTTACTGGGAGCCAATCGTATAGCTAGCTGCTCATACTGACTCAAGGTGTTTCGACAGAATAGGCTGTGGGGGCTAGGCCCTCCACCTAAGTCTAGAGAAAGGCCCTAAATACCCGTTAACTTTTGGCGGGAAATTTATTAAAAGTACGATATAAATCCACATATTCAGGTTGTCGAGTTAATTCATGGCTAAAAGGTTCCCGATATCAGGTCTCATGTTATCTTTCTTCTCGCTTATGCTTGTACCTTGTACCTAATATCTCGTTTAGGCGTATTTATGTTATTTTTTGCATCGCGTGTCCTCGATCTTAAAGAAAATTTACCCGCATTTGCGGGGCGATAGAGAAGGAAACCATTTAAGAAAAAGAACACCTTAAAATACTTTATTGAGATTCGAGCCTCATCTTTCCAATCACATTCACTCCATTCTGTTGCCGAGAGTGACTCTTAAAATAGTACAATTTCCGATGCAGTTCCTCATTTTAATAATTGAGACATCAATTAATCACTTGGTGAAGGGGCTGAGGGATTATAAGTTATCTTTGTGTCTCAACTAAAATGGGACACTAGACAGGCAAAATACACACCATTTACATTGTGCAGTGTTCCTTCCCCTAGGACATTGTTAGGATAATCGCGTCACGCAGGTTACAGTAGGCAGGACATGCAACGCCAATGGAAGAATCTAGAACCGCGTTTAGTGTACTGACTGGCAAACCCACTGGGGAGAGAACATTGGAGATACCTTGATGGAGATGGAGGGATAATATTAGAAAGGACCTGAAAGAGGGCGTGGTGAGATGGACTGGATAGAACTAGCTCAAGATAGGGATAGGAGGCATACTTTGTAAGTGTGGCAATGAACTTTCAAGTTCATAAGTATGTGGTGGCGTACTTTTGTAAATGCAGCAATGAACTTTTTAGTTCCTAGTGCCATAGAGTAAGTAATTATAGCTCCTTCCCCCTCTTTAAAATTTTAATATTAATTGTCCAAAAATAACTTTTTGTCTTCACAAAAACAGTTTATCTCGAGACTTTATTCTAGATAAGCCTATTTGTCTTAAAAGTTATAATGATTTTTTCACCGTATTTTTCATTGATTATTGCAATCTCTTATGATTATCAATCGTTAATTATTTGCACTTTTTTTTGGGGGGGGGGGGGATTTTGCTACTCTCCCTTCGTCTTACGTTTACTTATCTAAGGATATGAGTACCAACATTTTCTTGAAGAGTTTATGTGAAACCACTAATGGATAGGGTCCCATCCAGAATACTCGGCCTGGTTTGAGCCCTGACCTCCAGAATATGAGTCAGGAGTTCAAACTCCTACACTAACAAAATCTGTAAATTTTCTTTCAACATTACGTTAAACAACATAGTTACTAACCGCTTAATCTTGTAGGCAGGGAAGATAATGATAATTTAGAGGAAGAGTGCCCAAATTAGTTAAGGCATAGGATAGGAAAACCACATTGATAAGTCGCATGCTTAAAATCACCCTCTAAGCCCACAACCTAGGTTCGAATCTTGACCTCTCCATCATTGTCAACCCAGTCCTCAAACCTTATACTGCATGACCACCTGTCAATTGTCTTGTTTGGTTTGTCATTGGTGGAGAAATTCGAATCACAGGCGTGCGCAGCGTGTGTGCAGTGGGTGCCAGGGCACCCCTAATAGCCCCCAAAAATTATCCAGGAAAGGTTGGCGTAACAAAAGAACAAAGTACTTGATATTTTTTTTAGAAAGTGCATCGATGGATATTCCAAGGGTGGCGGTTAGTATAGGCTTGAGAGAGTGCGACAACACCTCTTGGTGCCATTCATCGAACAAAGGTTGTCTGTGGACTATTACATTATTGACGAGTTAAAAGAAATTATACTCTTCAGTCGGTGGATGGGATTGTTTATTTCTAAAGTGTGTTTTTTTTTTCAAAGAATAGCCTTGCAAAATAAAACATCAATTTTTTTCTAGTTTTTAATTTATTGTAATTGTTTAGAAAAAAAACTAAACAGATTCTCAGATTGAGAGATCCCGTCCCATTCATCTAGCTGGCACCTCCATCAGCCACACCCTACGCACGCCTGTGATTCGAATACAAGTAGGATTTTGAAGAGGTGTTTTTTCTTAAATAATTTCTCACTTTCCTCTTCCATACGACTACACTCCTCTGTAAATTCTACCTCCCTCATCTTCAACCCATTATTGTAAATATGTGGACTGTTGGTGAGATGGTGAGCTAATAAAAATCAATTTTAGCACATCACATGAAATATTCACAGCAAACAGAGCGATAGTAACACTTGGTTTCTAATAAATGTGTAACTAATGGCTGCCCGATACCCGACAATAACAAACACAGTCACGTGATCCCCAATTCTTGCTCTCATACGAATGGGAGAAGCAAACGGGTGAAGAAGAAAAAAATCAATATTTGATGTTTAATTTGAAATGTGTTTATTATTTTGTTAATACGGCGAACGTGTCCTGAAGTGCCGTGTAAACGTTTTACTTAGAATGAACAGTAACAAACACCTTTCATAATATGGTTTATAGGATAAGCACAACACTTCTACTCCAGATCGTTGATTTACCCCACAGGGAAAGAAAAATATCTTAATTTTATCCGCGTCTTACTACCCGTCCGGGAATCTACATTAATTTTAACCGTGCGAGTAGAGTAGGAATGAGGAAGGTATAGTTTTGAGGAAATATAAATGCATTTGCGAAAAATGAAGAGAGGGAAACCATTTAATCAAAACAACACCTTCATTACATCCAGCCGGGATTAACTACTAGATATGCACACGAAGCCAGATATGCACACGGCACCAAATGTGTGATCTCCCGACCATAATCACACGAAAACAGAAGTGCAAACGAAACCTAATTTTCTCATGGCACAAAATATTTAGGCACACGCTGCACTAGACGTGCGCACGAAACAAACATGCACGAAAAACCAGTACTGAATGTTATGTTCGCATTCCTATAAGAAAAATCGGAAAATTATGTAACACTATATATTTAAATATCATTTTCTCTTTAGAAATGTGTAACTTTTTTTGGCAGAAAAATCCCATGGGTCAGCCAGTAGTCTCTATATACTTATCTTACTGATCCGAATTTGATTCGTGGCCAGGAAAAAAAGTGTGGACATTGAAAATAAGTTTGTACACTCTAAATATCCTGTAAATTGACGGAGGATGAAGCCTGATTGTTGAGATTTTACTTTCTCATTAGCAGGTAGATTGACAGATCATGATGGCTTGTTTGTTAAACTTTTACTCTCTCCCTAGCTGGTAAATTGACAGAACATGATGGCCTCTATGTTGAGCTTTTACTCTCTCACTAACTGGTAAATTGACAGAACATGATGGCCTATATGTTGAGCTTTTACTCTCTCATTAATTGGTAAATTTACAGAGTATGATGGCTTGATTGTTGAGCTTTTACTCTCTCATTAATTGTTAAATTTACAGAGTATGATGGCCTATATGTTGAGCTTTTACTCTCTCATTAATTGGTAAATTTACAGAGTATGATGGCCTATATGTTGAGCTTTTACTCTCTCATTAATTGGTAAATTTACAGAGTATGATGGCACGATTGTTGAGCTTTTTACTCTCTCATTAGCAGGTAGATTGACAGATCATGATGGCTTGATTGTTAAACTTTTACTCTCTCATTAGCTGGTAAATTGACAGAGGATAGTAGCCTATTGTTGAACTTTTACTCTCTCGTTAACTGGCATATTTATAAAGCATGATGGTCTGATAGTTGAGCTTTTACTCTCTTATTAAATGATAAATTCACAAAGCATGCATGGCCCGAGTGTTGAGTTTTCCTTAGAATTAAGCTAAGACATGTTTATGATATAATTTCACTTTTGACAAATTTGCAATAATTTTATATATACACATAAACATTTAGTATGGTTAATTTTGTAGTACTTTCGGAATATTTATTTATTTCTTATTTGTTGATGTTTTCATCCTAACACATTATTCATAACGCATAAATAATAAATATATGTCTAACGTATAGTATAATTGCGATAAGAAAGTGGGTTTGAAACATATCACAAGTAGGCTTGTTATAGTCTCTTGATCCATAGTTATTTTATTTACCGTATCACAATGATTTACCACAATATTTTACTATTTTATCGATATTGGTACGATATCTTAAAAAGTGGTAATTGAGGAAATACATTTGACAATAATATATACTATTCTATATTAATGAAATGAAGATTTTGTTTGTCTCTCTGTCATGTGCAGTGCGTAATATCTTCCGTAAGTACGGGTTTGAAATTAAAAAAATAATAGTACATGTGCACAAACACATGCACCTCGAGGCCGGAATTTTAAAATTTGGACTAGATGTTTTTAAATTAATTAATAACTGGGTCGGAAGAAATAAAATTAAGAGGTTTTTTTTCGGTTTGCTTGGATCAAGCTAAGGACAGCACTGGGTACTTTTTGTTAGTGTAAAAATAAAGTATTTTAGTAATATTCATTATAGTTGTGGTAAGGAGAAATTTGAAATTATAATATAACGGGACGCACTTAGATGTTACATTTACTTTCATTGTTGTTTATAACTTCTTTTGGTCAATTAAATCACGATAAAAATAATAAAAAATAGCGTCAAGATGATTTATTTAAAGAAATACCTCAATTTATCATGAATTATGAAGATTGATTGAAAAAGGTACAGCATCACTTCTAAAAAGTCATCAATAAGATTGTTACAATAATAATGTTCGGGAAACTTATTAAATTAACAGATAAACAAGGAAAAAATAATAATATGTGATGATTAAAATATTTTAAGCAATAGCAGGTTATAGGAATGGCTGATAATCAAATGGACTAGTGTATAAATAAAGTAGTTTTGGTACCTTTTGTAATCCTCATTCGTGAACATGCGGACTAAAGTTTAATCTCATCTAATCGGGTTTTATATTTTACACTGACATAGGTTTGAGTGAGAGTCCCCGCTGGCTGTATTGATAGTATGTTTTTCTTAGACTTCCCACTCTCGCTCTATTCGAATTTGGGTACAGTTCCTATGAAATTCAGCTTTCTTAACCCTACCGTGATAGCGTAGCTAAAATACGAAAAGTTCGTCGTTAGTAATAAGTCAAACACTATGAAGGAAAAAATCTGTGTCAGTAAGCCTGCACTAAAGCATGAAATTTATTAATCTTAGGATTTGAAAGATTCAAATCAAATTCTAAATTTCAATTACAAATAGATGACAGATTCGGATTCTATGGAATTTGATCCGAAATTAAAATTTGGAAGACAAACTTTTGTAGAATTTAACTTTTGATGTAGACCATTTCATAATCACATTTTATGTTATTAATTTGTTAATTGGACCTGACTTAAAAGTATATAATCTAGTTTAGTATTATATTTGGATTTGATTATTTTTAATGCCATTATGAACTATTCAATTATAAAAATTAAAATATATATTTATTAGGAATCGAATAGAAAGTTTTCTGAAACTTGATATTCCATTCGGGTTAGTAGGCCAAGATTCGGATTAAAAATTAAAAATCTTGGATTCCTTGAAGAGGTAGTTTGACTACATTTCTTGAATGTGATAAAAAAAAGTTTTAAAAATAACTCTTATCTTTGCAACGCTATTTCACTAATATCAGTGGAAAATGGGTCGTTATTCTTATAGTCCTCCGTCCCAGTTCAGTGGGACGAGCATCGGCTACGAATTAAAGGGATGTGGTGATACCAACGGCCATTATGTGGTCACTTGCGATAGTAGTTCTTAGAACTGTTAGATGGGCTGAACTAGACGATACTTTGACTAGACAACAAATACAAAACTTTCAGCTCACTCTAGAAAGATAAATAGCACAAAATGATTTGGTTTTCTTTAGATTGAACACAAAGCCATGGTCTATGTCTGTGAATATATTTAATATAGGGAACCTTGAGGTGGCCTTATTTGACTGGAACCAACCCTAAAACATCATTTAACAAAAATGTGCCCACATTTTCAGGGATGATGATTAATAGATCAACTAGGAAAAACCTTCTTAGTATGCACCCGGCCTGGTAGCGTGGGACATGCATTCGTGGGATTTGCGATCAGGCCTTTTTCTGCAAGATTTGCCATAATACTATTGTGGGATTTACTGCCTGGCAAGTTTTTCGTAGGATGGAGCATTCGCCATGATGATAAGCCACCCAATCTTCAACATGCTTAGGTGGAAGCTGATACAAGGCACCACGCATTTTGTATATTAGTTGAATGTCCTTGTCTTCTATACCTTTTGGATGTTCCGTCATTAACTCTTATAATATCAAATTCTAGGGTTGAGGTTAAGTTAACTGGATTAGGTTAGGCTAGGATAGGCTAGTTTTAGTTTAGTTAGGTCCATGGAAAATAAAGCTTCAAAATTAGGCATTTCGAATGTTAGTATATTATTAGCACGATCCAATTTCAGGTCCCAGATAAAAATAATGTTCCAAAATATAATCCTTATTGAAACATGCTTTGTTTTATAAAGTTGATTGTGGTGGATGCAAATTCCACAAAGCAATTTTAAGCGGCCACAAATCCAACCGATCGCAAATTCCACGTAACCCCCGGCCCGGACTCAAACCACACCCACTAATTACAACAGAAGACTAAACTAGACGGGCTTGACGTTTAGCCTGCGTGCCCACAGATTTGGGTCTATATAAATGTTATCAGACACCCATACGAACAATATAAAATGCTAAAAAAAATTTTAAGAAATCGAGAGTACGCGATGCACACTACATAGTTTTATTAATCCAATCATATATTTTTTTAAGTTTAATAAACAAATCAACGTATATTTCGACGTGATGACATGAATTTTTAAACATAACTTTTTTCCCCTTTGTCGCGGCTTGTTTCACTTAACCTTACGACTCATAAAATTTGGAACGACCGTTTCTACTTTACAATATAGCAGGTGTTTGTTTATCTATTTTAAATGAAGGGCTACGTTGTTTAGGTGGTGAGCCCTACAGAGGTACGTGACACGTGTAAGTTTGGGAAACACCGCTATAAAGCGCAATCAGCTCTGATATCTCAGATCATTGTAAGGAGCTCTAATCTCGTAGCTAAACGTGCCGGCTACAGTAAATTGTTGTTTAGGTACATGACCTGCAATTTGTCAACGTCTTGCTCAATAACAACGGATGTTAAAAAATACAGAAGAAGATCTAATGATTTCAACACGAAGAAAGAGGAAATTAATTGTCCCATCAGGAGCTGTAAATAATAGCGAGGTCACGGGGAAGGCTAACAGGCTGGAAGAACGAAGATTCATTAAATAAACAGATGGTATTGTACGACGCAGTGTTTCTGTGAAGGTCCTGCCACTGTTTTTCACAAAGTGAAAGGTTATACCAGTGGTTCGAAAACATCCTTAGATCACAGTAATTTAAAATAAAGTAATTTAATTTCCGGTATTCTCTTTTTAAAGTGGAAGAGTAGGGAACACGAGAAATGATTGGTGTTTTGCAGTTTTTATAGAACAACATATTTTTGACCAAAATTAAAAAGCTATTACTCAAGTATAAACATAGTTTAATTTTATTCACATAATAATTTCAACAAATTTTGAACATCTGTCAAGGTGTCCTGGAATTTAATGACAATTTTTCTTCTTCTTTTTAAAAAAAAAGTTTGTCATCTAATTCCACTATGCTCATGACAAATATTTAACAACTGTTGACATCACCAAGTGAAGAAAATTAAACTCCATGGTTCTACTGGCGCAACATTGTATTATTTTGCCAACAAAATAAAAGTTTTGCTATAAAAATGCAAAAACAATGCACTTTAATTGCACTCCCTACATAACAGTCTCAATTTAAGAGACCGTCTCGGGCCACAGATAACATCTAGCTCAGGTTGGTAGTACAGCTTGAACCACGCGTAGAATCGTTGTAGAATTTTCATTATTATACTTTGGAAAACGATGGAATTGATACCAGTGAAACTGTTTTACCATATTTAAAAAACCTACTAAACTGAGCCGAATTTCTCTGCTGTCTAATGAAGAATGCTGAAAACTACACTTCGATACGTTTTCTGGTTCAAGCATTTAAGTTTGTATCTAAATTCCCAGTTAATCAACCACTAGCTGTAATTAAAAGGAAATATCAATATGTGTAGAGATTTTAGTTTCCAAAAAAAGAATAATATGTGACCCGCTTCGGTGGCGGCGTACTCTAATGCGCTTCTCTCGTATTGAACTAGACTGCCAAAAACGCGGCGTTCCGGGTTCGATCCCACTCGGATGCACTGAGGGTGGTTTCCCTAAAGGGTTTTCCAATCTCCTTCCACGCAAATGTGAGTGCACTTCATCTCAATTACGCCTTCCTAATCCCTAAGCCATTATTGTAATTAATACATTGGCGTACAACCCAAACGGGTAGTAAGACGCGGTGCTTAAAATAATAATAAAAAAGTGATAAAATGCAGAAGATCTTGTAACATAAGTTTATTTAATAGTAACTGAAACTAAATACGTAAGACATGGGATTTATTGGATACTAGGGGCAAATTTTTGAAATACATAATAGTTTTATTCTCATTCAACTTTCTAATATTCCTCTTGTTTTAAATTTTTATACTGACGTGTAGAGAAAATGTTAATTCATACGTTTGAAAATTTCTCCGTATGTGACAAAGTTTGATTAAAAACGTCAATTATGTTAAAATTATTAAGGGTTTACGCAATATTTACGCGGGACACGTAAATGTTTAAGATTATTTCCTTTCTAACATAGCTAAGTAAGTTTCCTATTTGATAAGGCCAGCACATTAAACATTAGACCACGTAGGTGGGAGCTCTCTGATTTCTTTACTCTGAGTCAAGACGAAACTGACAATTCATTTCATTCCATTTGTTTGTTTTTAACTAATAGAACACTTTTTGGCACTCCCCACTCCGCACCCTTAGTAACAACTCGCACCCTCCAGTTTTAGAACTGCTGCACTAAGGGTTAGTTTTCCTCCATGCTGTGGTTTTTCATCCATTACCAAGGCAAAGGTTTGTACATTTCCTTTTAACTACCATCATCCGTACCCCCTTTGGTCAATATTGTGTAGGCCACATTGGTGAGCACGTGGGCTAAACGTCAGGCTCGTCTACTCTGGTTTACTAGTGACGGGAAGTTTGGGGCTAGAATCCTTTTGAGAGTTTTGAGGACAGATTTTGCTATAATATTTCTCACAAAAATGCGGATACATTTCCGATAAATTTTCTCTTCATTGTCACTACACCATCAGCATTATTTAAATTTGGATAGCCCGTTTACGCAAGGGGCTGGGGGGTGGGGGGGGGGGGTAATAAAAACTCCCGTGTTATACGGATTTCTCGTCTCCGTGGCTAGGTTGTTGACCATACGATTAGGGAATCCTGGTTCGATTCCAATAGTGGTGACCAAAATATCTACTATATTTATCGATTCGTGGTGCCAAAAATAAGTAAATTTTTAAGCTCTAGACTTAAGTGGGTAGTAGTGTCAGGCGAATAGACGACGTTCTCTCCTAGCTTCAATTTGCAGCTCGTGTGCTGTTTAGAAAGAGGGCACGTTAAATACCCCAATCAACATGCTAAACGTAACAATTAAAAAGTAATCATTCGAGCAGTAGTTTACTGACTTCCTGGTAGACGCGGCAATCACACAGCGCGTATCCGTAAGCCATTAGAAGTAAAACAACCCGCAGGATGGAACTAGAAACAAGACACACGAAGTGACGAAACGTGCAGAAAAGTGCTAAACATTGCTTCACACACCTCGTAGTTTACAAAACAAAGAAAAGGCAGCCATGTTTGGTGTATCTCCCCCCCCCCCCACCCCCTCCTTCCTCCCGTGTGTTATGTTGTTGGTAGCTGACACTTCCATGATGAAATGGTTGTTATTGGGGTTCTGTTGAAGAACGAATTAGTGAACTGGATACATCAAGGACACCTTGTGATGTTTAAAACGTGGGCACGATTAATAAAATTGACCCGCCTCAGTGGCGTAGTTGGTTAACGCGCTTGTCGTGTTGAGCCCGACTGCTGAGGACGGGGAGATCGAGGTTTGAATCTTGGTCGGGTGAACTGGGGTGGTTTTTCCTAAATGGTTTTCCACTCTCCCTCCACGAAATGCAGGTTCACTTCCTGTAATTCAACCTTCCCAATTCCTAATCTATTAGTGTAATAAGTACTTAAGCGTATAACCCGAACGGGTAGTGAGACGCGGTGCTAAATTATAATAAAATTGGCTTGAATATCGTTCAACACAGATTATAAAGCTGCATAGCCTAAATTGAGAGATTATAGTATGCATTTACTAAGAACAGCAAACCCGACCACAAATTGTGCAATACTTTGGTATAAATTACAAAAAAAAAAAACTTTAACCATGATTTTGTCTACACTAAAGCAAATAATTAATATTTTTCTCAAATGAATACAACACAAATATATGTAAATTTTAGTTTTAAAGAAACTTTATTTAATAATTGAAAATCCTTAACATATACATGAAGCATTAATATTTACAAAGTGTGTGAGAAAACTTCAGTATAGACAACATTATTTGCTACATTTTCACTCGATATCCCCAATGGTTCCAGACATGTGTCTGGGAAGGGGGTGGAGGAGATGATATTTTCCACTTCCGGTAAAAGTGGTTGTAATTGTAATAGCGGTTGCACATCTTCAGGTCAACAAATGTATATTAAAGTCCTCATTTGTCAATTTGGACCTATAAAAAAGGTTGATATTGTGTCTGCCAAGAATATACACTTTGATATTAAAGATATAGATAGTATTAGTGTGTTTTTCAACAACAAGAATAGTATATGTGGGTTTCTAAACAATAAGGGTGTGCCAGAAAAATAGTAGATCGTTAGATGAATAATTTATTAGAGAAGTTGATCTTAACCTACCTACTCGGTGAATTCGAAGCTATTTTGCTAAGCGGGTTGCATCATGACTTGACTCACTGAAACACACTAACACTATTCCACTTATACGCCAATGTACAAAATAGAAAGAGAGAGAGATAAAATTAGCAGTGCATTATGTGAGGTCTTTATTTTTATCTGTTGACACTTCCCCTCATTTTCTGATAAATATAGATAGTCACTCTACTATTTGCTCGTGGACATCATTGACTTGCATTTCAAAACTACCCTTTTCTTGTTTCCTATTCTAGATAGACATATGCTTCCATGGACTTTTTTAATCCACATCCTGGCAGGAAGATTCCTACAGGCCATTTTAGGGAACTAGCCAAATAGCTTAAATTGTACACTTTTTTGAGATAAAAAAAAACATTTTTTTGTGACACTGTAAGACTATTTTTAAAGTTATTTTAGAATGTATGTTTTTTTTAATCAACTCGCCGAATAGCACGTAAATATATGAACATGGAAAATTATATCTTGACTTGCCTTTACGTCATAGGTAGGCAACGCCTAACGGACTGATAAAAGTGTTTGTATCGTATGGAGGGAGCATATAGAGGGACAGGGGTTATACCAGATTTTTCAAAAGAAAAACGAAAGTCAGATATATATTCTAGAATTTACTTCACAAACAATTCTTGTACCACGAATTAATCAAATTAAACTTTAACGAGTAATAATTAAAAACATAATTGAGTCTTAGCAAAAGATAGATTAAAAAATATTAATTTTAATACGCGCTCCTAAACTAAAAGTATAACTGCAATATACAGGATGTTTCGCTCACTCTTTGTCCTTGAGTTTCCCTTATAGCTTTCAAACTAATGGACGATATTAGTGTTTGAGAAGCACTCAAGAGTCCGAGAGTGAGTAAAACAAAAGTGACAGTTGAAGAACACATTGCTTTATATATGAATGCATAGAAATTAAATCTATTTCAATAGGTAGATTTTTGAACTGTCTTTTTATATCGATTCGACTGAACACAAACTAAAAGATAATCTTTAGTAGGCTAATAAACTTATTTTCCGTGCTCTGCGTCTCACTACCCATCCGGGCTATCCGAATATTTACTCTTAATTGAGTAAGGTTGAGGAATGTAGGCTTTAAAGGAAACGTACTTGCATATGAATTGAGGGAGAGAGGGAAACCATTTAGGAAGGGGGGGGGGGGTTCGGAAACGCCTAATACATACATCTTGGGTTCGAAACCCGACCTCCCCGTCACTGGGAAACCAGACTAGACGAACTTGACGCCCCCTGCCAACCGATGCGAGTAATATATATTTTTAAAGAGTTGCGATAATGGTTTATATAAACCTATTTCTTCGTTAATTCTTGAAATCTCTGTGCCTGCTCACATTGCCATCGTCGATTCATAGTTAATAGTTTTGATTAAACTAAAGTATCTCCCTTTTGTAGAATTAAGAGTTTGTTTGTCCGTGGTGACGTTGCACGATGTCTACCTCACAAATGTCTGAAATTTTAATATTAGTGCACAAACATGTACACTTCCAAATTGGAATTTGAAATTTTTGATTAGATTTTTTTTTTTATTTAATAAAACTTGGGTCGGAAAAGAAATAAAATGAAGAGATATTTCCTGTCTGTTTGCAGCAAAGAAAGGCGTTGTCTAAGGTAGTCAGACAATGCATTGCGTGGTTACCCAGGGCAACGCCGTGTACTTAAACTAATCATATCATCACAAAGAACACGGATATAAGCCGCTGTAAATGTGTCAGTGATATGAGATTGATAAAGTTGAAGAGTGTATCTTAATAACGCCAATGTGTAGAATCACTAGAATGTATAGAAAATGTATCCACATTTGCGTCGAAAAATCGTGAATATTTTTTAAATACTCATCACATTCACAGTCGGAAATTGAACCCCAACCACCTCATCCCAAGCAAACCGGACTATATGAGCCTAACGTTTAGTCCACGTGACCACAGATATGGGTACCTCGTATTTTGAAGGCTTTCCTTAGGTAAATTAGCTTACATTCGGGTGTTTAAGCGCAGAAACTTTAGGCTGGGGGAAGCTCTAGAGTTTCGTTCGTCTTCTAAAGTGGTAGAACAAAACATAAGTTGACCTAGATTTATTATCGCATTTAAGTTTTGGTTTCTTTGAATAAAAGCAAATAAGACTTTTTCAAACAACATTCAATAATATTCTTAATTTAAGTTAAAACTATACTTTGAGCTGTGCTACATTTGGAGCAACAACATTACAACATGGACGGTAGCCTTATTGAAACTTACTAATCAACTTTACTCTTCTTTTTTTATTTTGTAACCCGCCTCGGTGGCGTAGTTGGCTAACGCGCTTGTCGTGTTGAGCTCGACTGCTATGGACGGGGAGATCGAGGTTCGAATCTCGGTCAGGTGAACTGGGGGTGGTTTTTCCTAAATGGTTTTCCACTCTACCTCCACGCAAATGAGGGTTCACTTCTTCTAAATAAACCTTCCCAATTCCTAATCCCTTAGCTTAATTAGTACTTAAAGCGTATAACCCGAATGGGTAGTAAGACGCGGTGCTAAATATTATTATTTATTATTATTATTTATATTTACTTTGTAAACCCCTCGGAGATTGTGATCGTAAAAAAAAACTTTGAGATTTGATGTGTGTCGACGTTCCATGACCCCCTGAATCCGAAAAAGTTTTTTTTTTTCAATATGGTCTGTTTGTTACTGCGACTAGAGCCTAAACCATTTACCGATCAGGTTAAAACTTGGTCTCTAGGGTTTTAATAAAGTTGCCTAGATGTTTTTTGTGTGCAAATTATTCATCCAAGCCTGAAATTAATGGTAGTTTAATTAAGGGCGAAAATAGAAAAAAGTTGATTTTCTCAAAATCGTTTCTAAAGACTTTGATTAAATTTCATATCCAGGCATTATATTTAACATTACAACCGAAATGGTGCGATTGATTTCCCCATGAAAATTACTTTTATGGTACTTATGGTAAGCGTATCTACAACTCTTTAAGTTACGAAATAACCTATCATGCAATCTGCAAAGCTAGGACTACTTTTATTTTCCTAACTACAGGCTAAAATATATATTTAAATATAGCTTTGGTAAATGTATAGTTGATTGTTATGCTCTTTGGTGGACCGATGTTTCTGTAACAGTCCATATTATTTAATTTATTCTCTTGGGTGGAATGTGACTCTCTTTTGTTCATTATGTGTATGCAAGTAGATATATTTATTTTTAGGTAAATTAGAGAGAAAGTCTGTCCAGTGCATCGCATATAGTTAATTTGTTAGGTATTCGAGGGTTGTATTCACTTGATTCTAATATGCATACATATATAATCGCCTTAGCAGCCTCACTGAGAGTCGAAATTTGGGACAATTTTAAGGGGTTGACTTAGAAGCGTTTAAACCTTGTCCAGAAATCCCGCTTTATTTAAGAAATGGCTTATTTCAAAATATGGCTCATATAAATATGTAGTAATGGCATCAACGTCCCCTATAGGAATAAAATCCTAAACTTTGAGTTTCTTAATTTTAAAAAAATATACGAAAAGGTGAAAAGAGATTATTTTAAAAGATGTTTGTCGCGGAATGTCGCAGTTCTGAAACCAAAGTAAACTAGAAGCAAATATATAACTTTCCTCAAACAAATAAAGTAATTTTTGAACAGGGTCATGACATGATAGTCGATAGAGGATTTTCTTATGGATTTTGAAGTTTCAAAACTGCCGTTCCCATAATAAATACAGCAGTGGGAGGATATTTCCTTCTAACTATGTTTTACTAAATCATAGTTTGAGAAAGCCTACGTGTACATAATAGGGCCTAAACATTTGTATTTAATTTCTGTGAGAAATATGGAGCGATATTTGCTCACGGATGATACTTTTAAGGCCTTGCATTGATTCGAATCCAGTACCCACCATACCGACGGTCACGTGTATTAAGGTATCGATCAATCTTGCTTGGTCTAGTTTCTCAGTGACACAAAGGTCAGGGCTAGAATCCTGGCCAAGGCATTGAGATTTTTTATGGTTTCCCTACCATCACGTCCCTCAAATGTGGCTACACTTACTCTAAATTCTACCTTACCTCATTCTGAGCTAATTAGTATAAAAATGAGCATATCTCGGACAGTGTAGACAGGTAGTGAGACGAAAAGCACGCAAAATAAAACCTGAACTATTGGTTCAGGTTGGATTATAACCAGAGCCCTGCGTTTGTGGAGATCGCGATAATTCGCGAATGTTAGATATGTCATTTTTTCTTTCAGATGTTCACATTTCAGGTTACCCTGATTGCAAATATATGTTCAGAATTGTCGCGATAATTCGCGAAATCGGCGTTTTAGCGCGATATTCGCGATTTTAAACGATGTCCGCGATAATCGCGATTTAGTCGCGATTTTCGGCATTCGTGCTAATATTTTGGGATATTGAAAAATAAATTTTGTGTAATATTTTGTCTTTGTGACTTGTACATACTTTTCCCGGACCAGCTGCCGCTAAATCTTACTTTTTTAATAAGTTGACAGCACATTTTTTGCGGACTAGTGTTTTTTACCGTTTTGTCCAAACAAAATGTAATTTTGGGTTTTCACTTCAATATGTTTAGTTTACCTGTTTCAAAACATTGTCATGGAAGTCTAGTTTTAACCCAACAAAGTCACCTTAATCACGAAAGTTTGGTAAAAACCACTTTTTTAACGCTTTTGTCTTAATTCGATAATTTCGTTGCAAAAATAGGATTTTTTAACTCACCGCTTATTCACCGCTTTTGGGAAACTTAAAAACGAAATTGGGCTTTTTTATTCACCATAAAAGCAGGGCTCTGATTATAACTATCGGTATCCGCATGGCCCAAAGCACCCCTCTCGCAATAAACTGGACTTCTGGTGACATGAAGACCAGGGTTCGAATCCCATTCGAGTATACTGAGGGTGTTTTTTCCTAAAGATTTTTTCCATTCTATCTCCACGAAAATGATGGTACACTTCCTCTAAATTCCTAATCCCTAGCACATGTGAGTAGTTAAATACATATGCATGTAACCCGAACGGGTAGTAAGTCGTGGTGCTAAGAAACAACACTCAATATCCCGGGTCAGAGTCTGCTAAGCCCCGCTGGCACAGAGGCTACCCTGTCGTTACTTTAAAATAAATGTGTAACGTCATTACGTAAGAGAAGCCTGTGTGAAAACGTGTCATATTATTTTATTGTGATGTTAACCGCTCACTCGGAAGTGTTTATTCACAAGTGTTCGCATTCCTAAACTGCGTTAAACAATGGTTGCGTTCTCAGCTGTTGACATGTTTTAATTTCACGGTGTAATCATCTAGAATCTAGATAAATAGTTGACTAAGCTATCAAAATATAATAACATCGTGGAGGGGGGGGGGGGGGGGGGGGGTTGTAGTTTGTTGGTGTTTGCCAGATTTTAACTAGGTCAGCTCGTGTCAAATACCGCTCTAGCCTGGCGTTGCATAGTAGTGCATTTAACCTGGAATTTTCATTAGAAGACAGCAGAGGCGTCGTTGCTCCAAGATTTTTCAATCTAAGATTCCCTTAGAGAAGGTTTAGGTTAGGTTATATTTAAAATACTTCAAAACTAGGGCTGTAGTTTTAAAATCTAGGTAATACTATAGAAACGCAGGCGCTTCGATCAACACTAAGTTCGTTATTAAATGCCTCTATAACAGTTGTTCCCAAACTTTTCAGAACCACAACCTAATTTTTATAACGACAAACTTTCGCGATCCTTCTAACACTAATGGGCATGAGAAGTGGAGAATGGGGGTGGGGGGATAGTTTCTAATTTAATCATTAATGTTTTACTACTATTTTTTTAAATGTATTTTTGAATATGATTTTTCAAAAACCTAATCCATCTCTCTGAGGTGTGTGCGAAGGGTGAGTTGGTTTCCAGGTTCTGTTGATTTAACTGAATTGACGTTTACGCCACAAGCACGATCATGAAACCAGATTCCCATATCCGTATATACCATATTTTTTCCCTTGAACATTTTTTTTTTCTTTCGTATATTAACGTTTCAATAGTTTTCATTAGTTTATATTTTCAAATATTTATAAAATGTTAACAAATTTAACATTTATCGTGAGCCCACTAGAACTTGACTCGCGACCCACAGTTTGGAAACTACTGATCTGGAAACTATTTGGAGTTTAATGTAGCCTTTACATTCGACACGTTTTCAGTGCTCTATGTTTTAGTTCTATTTGACATGATTTAAATTATTTGTGGTTTTGGGGGCGGAAAAAATGTCCCACTAGCCCCCCCCCCCTCTCCTATCAATCCTTCCCCTGAGTGTGCCATGCTGGTGATACATTGCCAACAATTGAGAACAGAGGTATCCGCTTCGTTGGCCGTGCAGTCTGACGTGCTAATCTCGTGTTGGACTAGACTGCCCAAGACGGGGAGATCAGGGTTCAATCCCGATTGGGCGCACTAAGAGTGGTTTTTCCCTAAATGGTTTCTCAATCTCCCTCCACACAAATGCGGGTTCATTTCTTTTAAATTAAGCCTTATTAATCCTCAACCATTTAGTCTAATTAGTACATAGGCGTATAACCTGAACAAGTAGTGGTTCTTAACAAAAATAATAGTATACTAATTAATTATCCAAGGAACACCCAAAAGAGTACAAAGGATTAATTCTAAATGAATATATTATATATATATATATATATATATATATATATATATATATATAATTGAAATGAAATAAAAGTAAAAATGAAGATAGAAATCTAATTAGCAAAAGGCAACTGGGACTATCATAGTTGAGTGGATGTATAAAACAATCTGAATAAATATATATTACATTATTTAAAAGAAAAATTACTGAATATAATAATGTTAAACCATTATCAAGAAACCCTAACCTTGAAATTCTTATTAAGCTATGAGCTCAGGTAAAATATGAACAAGATATATGATAGGTTAAAATACAAAAAACATATTAAAATTAAACAATAATAAGATAAAAATCATATTTCAAGGTTACATGTCAAAAAGTAAAACATTATTAAGTAAGATATTGATTAAGTAAACCAGTTGAATTAAGTTACAGGTAGATTATGACAGATCCAGAGTTGTCAAGAGTAAGAATTAAATTACAATATGGTAGTAACAGGGTAATTAAGTTAAGAGTTGATTAATAGAAGCTAGAGACAAAATTCTAAGGTGAGACCTTGAACAGTCTATTTATGTATAATACGAAAATTGATAGAAAAATTGATTAAATATAAGTGTTCCTTAGCTGGTTTTAATTCCTCTCCTTAAGCCTTGGATGCCAGAGGGCCGGTTGACTGACTACATGTTTCGACTTACAAACGCCATCATCAGGTCTCTAAATAAGGGTTGGATGTTGTCCCTGTTACTCCACAAGTGCCTATAAAAATTATAGTGTTAATCCGCTTCAGTGGTAGAATGGTTTAAGGTGTCACTCTAGTTAAATTTACCTACTTAAGATTGGGAGATTGGAGTTCGAATCCCGGTTGGGTCTACTGAGGGTGATTTTTCCCTAAATGGTTTCCCCCTCTACTTCCATGCAAACACGGATAGATTATCTCCAAAAGGTTTCCTTCCTCATCCTTATTCTATTAGAGTAATTACCATAATGCGTATAACATGAATAGGTGCTAATAAAAATAAAACGTAGGTAATTTTTATAGTAGGCTAACTTTAGAAAAGATGATACACGTATCAAAAGAGGAAGGGTGTCCAAAAAAGTGTTAAACCAAAAACTCCACTTCCTGAAATTTGCCAGGACTTTATGAGGGTTGATGAAAATAAGATTGAATTGTTATCTTTCTTGGCAACGACCTAAGCAGCTATTGACACGAACAAACAGGTAAGTGACACAAATAGTACCAATATGCTTTTTATAAATCGTCAAGATATCCCGGGACTAGCTCCATGCTCACACGAAGAAGCAGACACTCACATCCTATCCACCTACATGATGATATGCCTCAAGAAAATACCAAAGCAGAAATACATACTGTGGACATTGACGTTGTAGTTCTAACCATCACACCCACACAACGTATAAATATTGAGGAACCTTGGATTTCATTTGGAGTTAGGAAAACTTCCTGTTCATTGCCGCTCATAAATTAGCGAGACTTTTGGGTGCTAATCATTGCACTGCCTACCAATGTTTTACGCAATATTTGGATGCGACACTGTCGTTTTTGGAGGAAGAATCCAAAGGACTCCATGGGACATGAAGGACACCACCACGTCACTAGACCACACTCAGAGTTTTCAAAGAATAAACTCACCTGCCGTGTCAAGGTCCGGTATCCACTTGTCCGAGGAACAGATACCTATCACGAGGCTCCTCCAACCCACTGGTTGAGTACTTCGATCATATCCACGCACGTAAAACGTGCTCAGTGGGAAATTTAGGAACCGATGACCCCATGTCCACTATAGACCCCTGTCATCACTGAAAAACTGCCCCCTCCCTCTCCCCTCACCATGGTCAACTTCCATCGGTGAGAGGAGTTGGCTACTCTTTCCGTGAGTGCTGAACATTCACGTAGGGGCGTTAATCCCCTCGGAGGAGGTCAGGTGCCAAGCTTCAGAAATCATACTAAAAGGGCATTTGACTGAGTTGCCAAGCGGGGACTTTGTGGAGGTGTCTTGACCAGCTATCCCAGAAGGTGCTAGCTACCAACATCTTAGTGTGTGGTGAGTAGGGGGGAGGGCCATATCCCCCCCCCCCCATTCACTCCCACACAGATACCTCGACAGAGATTTAGCCGCCCTTCGAATAAAACCCTAGGTCGTTGCCTGGAGGCTGCTACGAGGAGGCACTTTGCCAGGATTACCGGATGAGGAACATCCCACAAATAGGGGTGTGGGGAAGTCTCCTGTCCCGTCCAAGCTAGGACATTTGTCATGTGGGCGAGCACATATCAAGACTATTTAGCTTCCAACCCAAAACCGCTGCTACCTCTGACTGCATGGGCTAGTGTTTTTGTTTTTTGTTTTTTCAATTTCCATTATGTTACTCTACTTGTTAACTATATTTGTAGGAAGATTCCTAGTGTTCCTAGTTTTATCTAATTTTTCTATATATTTATTTTATTAACTGTTCCTTTTTTTCTATTCTAGCTTCATAAGAATTTGGCTCCTTAGCTTAGTAACTAACTTACCATAACATTACTTAAAACTAATGCAATTTCCTGCATTTACAAGCTTGATTTTACACGTTATCCTTGTACTTTTCTTCGGGGGCACTAGATGGTGTTTGCGTTGGCCGCACTGGATGACTACATGATAAAAAATATTCTCCGGCCAACTGATGGTCTGGGCGCCCGAATATTCCAACCTCGTATTACACTTGTAACCAAGTTTTCCGAGGTAATGCCATACAACCATCTCTTCCAGCGTCCCCTGTAGTGTTTTAGGTTTGACTGCCAGTATTTTCAGGGCTGGGTCCCAGTCGTCAGCAGCACTGCTGCTTCTGGAATCTTGGGTTCCAACCCTCGTCCCTCTGGAGATGATAGTCTTGTTTATGTTATTTACGACCCATATTGTTTTGTTTAAGAGTTTCAAACATTCTCTTGTGTCTCTCCTAATAATTATATTATCTAGTCACCCTACGTCTTGTCATTAATCTTCATCCTTTAGTCTCAATCGTTGTCTTCTTCTTAGTCATTGTGTTCGTTTTCTCTTTTGTCCCTCTTTCGGTCTCTGTACCATCTTTTTCGTTATTTTTTAAGTCTGTTGATGTAATCTTCTCTTTCTTTAAGCGATATCGTTGTTGTGACCTCATAGAAGAGGTTCCATATGACGCTATATCGTAGTAAGTCGTAGTTACGGTGTCTTCGGAGCAAGGCTTGTTGCTGATTCCTCAAGTTTTGGGTGGCTTCACATTGCCAGACAACGTGTTCAGGTGTTGTCTCCTCTCCACATTCTCAATTTCTTGTCTCTGTCATTCCTCTGTCGTGGAGAAGTGCTTTGTATGACCCGTGTCTCGTTAAGTTGTACACAGGTCCCTGGGTTGGGTAAAGGTGTTTGAGCTTCAGAAGTTCATGTATACTTGGAAACAATCGAAGGTTATTCTGCCCTTTGTACTCCTCACCCAGCTACCTTGTCACTCGTCAAGTAGACACTTCCTGATCTCCACCAGTATCGTAACTCCAACCCTTGTCAGTTTTTCTACTCGGTGTAAGTCTCCTTTTCTCAACCAATACATAGTGCCTCTCTTTCTAATCACCATATCAAGCGAACCGCTACCCAGTGACACGACTTAATACGTACGTCCATTTGTCGAGTTCACTCTGGATAGCCTCAGAAGTATGCCCCTCAGAAGCCTCCTTATCAACTTGGCCAGCTTGACCTTCAGCAGATGGTGCACCCATACGCTGGCCCCATAACCCACTTGGGAGTCATTTATTGCCTCGTGGTATCGCTTGATGGTATCCATAGATATATATAACCATCTCTGCCCAATACTTATGGTCTCGTTAATAATAAACATTCTTGGCTTTTCCACATACTTGCTCCATGTGGGCGTTGAAGTTTTGCTTCGTATGTAACACCTGGAATGCATACGGAGCTGTCACCTCAGATTTTTCTAGCTTGCCCGACAAGACTAATCAGCAGACAGTAGAATAAATGTTTAAACCATTGCTGAGATTCGTGGTTTTGCACGTATGCCGTACTCGCAGCGATGGACATGTGAATGAAGTAGGAAAACACCCATTTACTCAGAAAGGTAGAGTAATTGACAATGTACCTCCCACATACGAGCGCTCATTCGCCATAAAAAAGCTATGTCTATCAGATTGTTTACTGATGGACCCAAATGATGGTCGCGGCACCACAGCTTCCATCGCCAAGTGATTGGGGATGGAAGAAGAAGAATGAAGTGGATTGGAAACAACCTGGCCAACCCTGCCTTTGGCTAGGAAAGCTTCCAGGGAATGTATACGTTGTGGTTGTAAGAAAGACTGCACACGACAGAACAAGTGTAGGAAGGTTGCCCTACAGTGTACCGCTCTTTGTACTGACCGGTAAAGAGGGGGGAGGGGGGCTACTACCAATAATCTGTTTGAGGAATAGTATCAATATTAATTCATAATTAACAATAAAATAAAATCAGTAGGCCAATATAAGATATTGTATTTCATGAAATATATAGCAATCAGTAATTTGTTAATGGTTTGGTTTTTCTTCTCTCGACTAGATCAATACAATTATATATTCTGCCATAAATAATTATTCAAAAAATATATTATCTACGAATAGGCTTTATTTTTACTTCTAAAGTGTATACTAGGCATCGCATGACCACGGGTAGGTGATTGAACAATGAATATATCCAACAATTAAGGAACCTAAAGGACAATCAGTCGCCATTGGTCTAAAAGTATACCAAAATTCACAATTGTTTCACCGGTCTACAATATTTATTAGACCACACAAACAACTCACCTCGTTATTATAAACATGCCCTGTGTTCGAATCCCTACCAATGTAAAGTATGTATAATATATTACATCTAATATGTTCGAGGAGCTCCGGAAAGACTACGTTTGTTTTTCATCGTGCCCTTGAAGAGAAAGTCCAAGGTACTCATGACTCACAACCAAGTTAATCAACCGGACCTAGTTATGCAACAGCACTTGGCTGTCAGCCACAAGGCAGACGACGTATTATCAGTTAACACTAACTGCTCGTCCTCAGAATGGTAAAGGGGAAAGGACAGGGCGTGATAGTATAATGGATGTTTCAGAACTTGTTAGATACCTCTGTCATAGTCAATCTCGTTGTAGTGGTGTGCCCTCTTTAAGATTAAGGTTCAATTCCCGGTCAGAATCATTGAAAGCGGTTTTCCACATTCTATTTACACAGAGGTTTTATCATTTCTATCCACTTTCATGGTGGTGCAGTTCGTCTGCATTAACCTCTTATTATATGTATATTTATTTAGCACCGCGTCTTACTACCCATTTTGGTTATACGCTGACTTATTATTATTACTTATCCCCTTAAGTTGTTAGTAAACCTCGTGTTTCTTTGACGTACACTACCTTTATGGGCTATCGCCATAGTTATAGGCCTACTAATTGGGAAGGGATGAGGAAAGTAGAGTTTTAAGGAAATGTACAAGCATTTTCATGTGAACAAAGTATAGTCGAAACCCAATCAGAAAATAAAACACCTCAGTACACCCGGTTGGGATTAAAATCCATTCTCCTGTCACCTACAGACACGACAAGATCAACGCCTTGATCCACGTAGTCACCGAGCTGGGCAAATACACAAATACATATTTTGTTGTTGTGAGAAAGCACTAGGGGATTGAGTTATTCGAAGAATAATTCAAGGCTGTTTCTAATATAATTAAATCAACCCCACTTTTACAAGGGCATGTACCCGCAGCAGTGGTCAAGTGGTAAAGCGGTCAGCAGGCTAGATCGCCGGTGATGGAGAGGTTTAGTGCTAATGCAGGTGCATCGGCTCTTCATAGCCTTAATCCGTGTTCAAGTTATTATTATTATTATTATATTATTATTATTATTATTATTATTATTATTATTATTATTATTATTAGCACCGCGTCTTACTACCCGTTCAGGTTATACGCACTTAAAGTTATTAATAATCACGTGTGTTCAACGTGGAATTTGGAAGTAGAATCTGAGAGCGTGTATCAAACAATGAGTTAAAATTATTGTAGAACACTAGGTGATTTTTAAAACGATCACTGGCGTCGCTAAGTTTCTTTTAGTAAGGGTTAAAGCCCTCTCCACAGAAGATTAGGCTTAGAATATATTTCTGTGTCTGAAATATTTCGCAGATATTGTTGGTTTTTTTTAACCAAGTAAGCCTTCGTTTTGGTTTTGTAGACACTAAGGCGCTTTGATACACACTAATAGCGTTTGGTGTTTCTATCGGGAAACAGTTGACCTGGAAGAGCATAGTTTTAGCCCCGCTTCCCTGGTGATGTATCACAGAAACTGAAGAACAGGGGTGGTTTGTTAGATCAAATGCAGATAATACAATCATTTATATAGACTACCACATGTTTGTCATTTTAATATTAGGGTCGTATTTAAAGCATTGGGGTGTTTTAGGGGTTCCCCCCCCCCCAATTGCCTTTACAAGCTCGTCTTACAACCCATTAGGATTGTACGCATATATATTAATTACGCTATTATTGTAGTTACGAGAAAGGTAGATTTTAAAATAAATGTACCTACGTTTTCTTGGAGGAAGAGTTAGAAACTATTTAAGTAAAACCAAGCTCAGTATATGTCCCGGAATCAAACTTCAATATTCGGCAATCCATTCTATTAAGAAGGTGACAACTTAGATTAGTGTGGTTCAACTGGCAGGCCGCTCTCACTGAGAATGTGGCCCTCACGGTATCCTGGAAGAAAATTAAAATGAGACCCTTGATGCCAGGTGTGAAATAACTAATGATTCAAATAAAAATATATATTTAAATAAGTTACATTATACTATGCATTTATTCGATTAGTAAGAATATGTGTAAATTAATATTCATCATGATAAGCTGTGTTTTTGCGTGCGTGCATATTTTATAATACATTTTGGGAGACAAATAAACTTTTTTTTAGTAAAATTTGAAAGATTTACCAACTAAAAATACAATACTAAAAATAATTATTTATTAAGTGGTGTTTGTAGGCCTATATAATATTGATGGGATTACTAAATAAATCTTAGACCCGCGGTGCAAACTGATAATCAAATTGGGTTTAAAAACGTTAGACCACCCTGTCTTAGACAATATGATCAACAAAGTGGGTAAAATTATTATTAATGATGTAATTTGGTATTCCAATTCAATACCTTAGCTAGTAGTTAATTATAATGTTTCGTCAAATTCTTAGAATCTATAGCCACAATTTTGATTTTAAAAAAATATATAGCTACCTCAAAAGGATTTATTGTTTAAAAATGTTTAACCATCTCCTATTAAAAGTCAATCTCACGACCGATTAACCGGGAAATTTGAATCAGAGAGTGCATCGAAGTGCGGTTTTCTTCATTCATTATTTTGACAATGAAATTAAGATCAGTTTAATGTTTTTAAAAACCTTATTTTTGAGATTTGTTGTATTTAAAAAATATATATCATTATGTTTCAATTTTGTTATATTTAGAATATAGGCATACATATATAGTAAAACGTTTCACTGGCTTCAAGTTCACCGTTTTCTAATGTAAAATGCAAATAATCGTAACACGATTGAACCCCTAGTTCGAGCAATATTGCCCGCCTAAGTAAGGGTTCGGCCAAACTGGCAAGCGAGCGAGCGCGTAGTTATTATTATTAGCACCGCGTCTTACTACCCGTTCGGGTTATACGCATTTACGCTAATGTGTAATGGGTAGGGTGATTGTGAGATGAAATGAAGGACCTACAGTTTAACGTGGAATCCGAACCACGGTGGAGGCCTGGCATTCCCCACGTTCACAAGATGTCTTGCCAGAGGTGAAGGAAGGGTTTGGAAATCAGATAAATCTGTGCCGGGACCGAGGATTGAACCCCGGCCGCCAGCACAGAAGTCTGACACCTTACCCCTAGACCGCCAGGTCACCGATGAGCGCGTAATTAGCAGAACACAGTTCATTAGAGAAGATGTCTCTGTCAAAGACACTTGGTACATCTCTGCTCCTCGAAAATTCTTACAGAAAATATTGTGTGAACTGAAGGTGATTTTTAAAACTTATTTATTGTTGTGGTTTTTTCATACTCTCACCAAACTAATTGTGATTCTTATTTGTAAAGGCCTACTTTGATTAAAATATTGAAGTATTTTAACATATTGGGTTTACATATATACATTATATTATTTATGGTCTTACCAATTAAATTAGGCCATTATTAGCAAGTGTGTTAAACCTATCACTGATAGAAAAAAGTCAAATATCATGTCAAAATGAGAAGTTTCCCCAGCACTCAATGAACCAACATACAATAATATTGCTTAGCGCCTGTAAACTAGACTGTACCGGGCCGAGCGCGCGCGCTTGAAAAATAGAACCAGTTCTATCTTTCAAGCGCGCGCGCTCAGTCGCTCGCTCGCTCCAGTGTGGCCACCTCCCATTACAACCAATGTGTTCTATTTTATATTTTAGTCGCTCGCGCTCGCTCGTAGTCTGGCCGTACCCTTAGATGCTATCCGTGGGGGGACAAGAGCACTTAAGGATTACACGAGTCACTGCAGATAGAAAGAAACCCCTTCCTTCCCCTCCCTTCCTCCTAAAAATCCGAGGACGATTTTTATTAAAACAACTACTTATTTTAAGATAATTTTATTCAAATAAAGAACCTCCCACCCAAAACTATTACTCTTAATGACGCCACTGCAGAGTACCAATTTGTACCAGCGCAGTGCCAAGGGTCAATTGGTTTCTGAACTTTTCCTATTCCAAATCTAGTTCGGAACGCCACGCCGTGTGTCATGGTTGGCCAACTTCCCGTTTACAATGGGAAGTGGGAGGAATGTAATAACATATATCCCTCTGTATGCATCAAACAGCCCACGTCGCTGTCGTGGCAAACAAACAAACGCCGAACAATGCACCGCATCACACAATTCAACGTAGTATTACTTTTCAATTCCCTCGCGGAGGCTAGTTCACAGGGGCAGACTGGTATCGCTTGGAAGATCAGCAGGGGAGGGTCTCATTAGCTGGATCGTGGACACTCTAGGCGAATCAAACATAGACCACGTGTTAAAATTAGACCTGGATGACCATCGGCTTATTGTGCTAATGCCCTACCACTGAGATTCGTCCAGTGCTTAGTTGAAAGATTACACCTAGACCGGAAATCAAACTTGGGACTCTTGGCTTTATTGCTCCAATGCTCTATAACTAAGCTATTCCATGCTTAGGACATTCTTCACTCATAGTATAAGGCAGAGTCTAGGATGGATGTGTATGTTTCATCGGATTCTTGGAGGTATCATTGAAACCACAGCCACTGGCGGCTCAAGGTTGTCTTTTTTATGCTTCCGCTCCAAGTGGCCGATGATTTCCACATGTCCAGCACAGACTCTGCCTTAAACTGCGAGTGAAAAATGACCCTGGGCACGAGACTAATAATCCTGCAAGAGTCCCGGGTTCGATTTCTGTGTCCAGGTGTCATGTCTCAGCTGATCGGAATATGTCGTTACGGCTGTAATCTTAACCTAACCCTAAGATAACTCCATCTTCATAGACTGCGTGTTTCGGTATGCGTCGCACTTTTTCTACACAACTCTTAATTATGAATAGAGGGAACGAAGAGTTCGACAGAATGATTCTTGGAATAGCATCTACACTCCAACTCCTAAACTGAATCAAAACTACAGGTAGACGTATATCGGCTAAGTGGTTCAGAAGTCCGGTGTTATTTAATATAGCCCGTCTCAGCCCACCGTTGACACCTAATTTAGGTAGGTATAGCTCGAACCAGATGTCAAATAATGGTGCAATTTTTCTGTTTTCCTTTCAGAAAACCGTGAAATTATTGCGACCAGAGAACGTATTTTACCATATTTTCTATATCAATAAAATGAAAAGTTTTTTCTGTCTATTTAAAGAATAAGAAAAAAAGCACGCTGCCCGGGATAGCCACTAAATGCATTTCCTGGCTACCCCGAGCAACACCGAATACTTATGATAGTATAAAACACAGCAAAATTAAAAGAAAAATGTGTTTTAAATTAATTTAAAAAAACTATTATTTTGACCCCAATTTCAATGTTGTCAAGTGAAGAATCTATAAAACCGTTTATAATAGCCCACCTCCCAAGAAATACGCTCGAATCAAAAAACTTAGCAAATCACGTTTTTCTGCATTCTTCAGTCTTCACTTGACAACAGCAAATTAGGATCAGCTTAGTATTTTGGCCTTTTTCCCCCCATTTTTAAAATAATTATTTTTCAATTGACTTTTAATTATTTTTAAATTGGCTGTATTAAAAAAAAGTTTATCGGTTTCGCTGCTCTCAATGTCACTGTTTTCTAAAGCACAATACAGAAAACTGCTCCTCTATAAACCACCTGGTTCGAACTATGTTTCCTACCGGTTTGTTATTTAAAAGTATAGTTCCCGCCAAAATCGAAATTAAAGACATCAAGATGGCTTAAAGAGATTCAAAACCTTACATTTGAAAAAAAAAAAAATTTTGGAAAACCCTGAAAAAATGAAATTAGCTCATTTTCAACAATGTTCCGCGAGAGATGTCACAGTTCAATAAAGTAAATGGTTAAAAAAATACCGTAGTCATTTTTAACAGAGGCACAACAGAATATTCTAAGTGAATATACTCACACTGCTTTAATCTTGACATTGAAGTCTGAGCTTAACAACATAATATCCTTAAGCTTCAAGACTCTCAATGTCCAAGATAATTAAAGCAGTGTGAGTATAATATCACTTTAATTAGGCGGAGCTCTTAGTTCTAGAAATGATACAACAACAAAGTTAACACCTCCCTTTCATAAACTCCCTTGATCGTTAATAGCTCATAACCAGGAAAAGGGAACCACAATTTTATCATTAATTTATTGGTCGGCCATGTAAGGAATCTAAACCGAAATCTTTTGACCTTGTACGAACCAACTAAGTCCCTCTAGAGGTTCTTGGCCAACGGGCGACAGTATAATTAATACCTCAACGATTTCGACAACAGCTAAACCTAATATATTAACTAGAGAATGTACTGGAACTGCGTGGTAACAACATTCTTCACGCGCTGGCTGCTACAATGTTTTCCGTGAATCCATTCGGCTTACAAAGCGAATCAAGGATGTATTAGTTTGGTTACGCACAATACGGAAAGCTGACGTGTACCCCTCATGAACAACATGTCAGGTATGTGACCCACTACTTAGTTCAATGTACTCGCATATTCTCTCACTAAAAAGGTAAGATAACGAATAAAAGTGTTTTAATCTTCCCCTACGTGTCAAAATCTCGAATGTAATTGACAAGATCAAGCGCATCTGATTGCTTTGTGGTTATTGTTGGTCCAACATTATAAGAGAGAATACCTACTTTTAATAGAAATGCACCAAGGGGTGCGCTTTACAGATTTAACCTTAGATTTATGTTCAACACTTTGGATCATTCGGTATTACGTCATTCTACTGAACGAGTACCTGGTTCAAATCCAGGTGTAGCCGAAATATGTATAGGTTTCACTCATCACCTTCTTCACAATGATAAACAGGCATCGGATTTTAATAACCTAAAACTGATCAAAAAGTTACCTATAAAATGACCTAAGAATTCTAAAAAAATTACCTCAAATTTACAATAAAATTACCTCAAATTATTTTTAAACAAAAACTCGGAACTAATGCACACGACTAAATCAAACACGTGCTTTAGAATGGAAGCTTATGAAAAGTCTAACAAATAACTGCTTCAGAAAAAAAGCTACCCCCTCCCAACGTAACCTTCTACAAGTTAGTTGAAGTGTTTCACCAAGAATGTGTATTTTATAATTACACAAGCAAAGAAGATACAAAGTTCATTATATATATTACTAGCAATCCCACACGGCGTTTCCCACCACAAAAATTTGTTAAAAATGGCCTAATTAAAAGCTAATTGAAAATTTTAAAATCCAGCTTCAAATTGCATTCGGATCCCTTTACGTCCACCTATATTAAAAATTTCAGATATCTGCGTGCCGTAGATTTGGCTGGGCATCGCACACAGACAAACACTTTATTCTCATATTATAGATTATATTCTCATTTCGACAACTGTGTGGTTACAAAAAAAGTCTTTGAATATTTATAATCTATAAAATATCGATAGTATTTCAAAATATACTTACTAAACGTATATGCACAAAATTTTCAAAAATGGCAAGTCTTAAGTCAACCCCCGACTTTTTTCTCTCTTACTACTTCAACCAGATTAGGGTGCATTGTAGCTATGAATCCAGCATCCCCGAGACAATCTTCCCGCCCTTTTTTTTAATGCCCTTTCTAGATTTCAGTAAAGATACCTTAATAGGGTGGACGGGGTTATAGACCCTTCAAGGGAAATATAACTATCTAGGAGAACATAACCTAAGTGCAATGTTTTCCTCTTTGTAAAGACAAACCGATCTCTTTATTTTTAAGATTATAATATGATTTGTAAAACTACATCTGTTTGATTGAAAACCAAGAAAATATTACCTAAAAAACCAACACGAACACAAACTGTGAAACACTTTGCGCAGGTTTTATTTGTAACAGCCTGTAGTTCTAGTAACTTTTTCTAGCTGTCAGAACTTTGGTGGCCCTATGGTCTAAGGCGCTACTCTCACATTAGACTGGACTGCCGATTACGGGGAGATAGAGGTTCTAATCTCGGTTGGGTGTACTGAGGGTTTTTTTCCAAAATGGTTTTTCGCTTTCCCTCCAGGTAAATGAGTGTACACTTCCTATAAATATAACCTTTCTAATCCCTAAAACCATTAGCGTGATTAGTACAAGAGCGTATAAACCGAACGGGTAGTAAGACGCGGTGTTAGTCGATAAAGCTAGCTGTCAGATATGTCCATTCCTAAGAAAATTGGCGTATAGCTTTGATATTATTATTCCTAAGTAATCATCTTTAAATAAAAACAACTCTTTGTTACCTATGTTTTTAGCCATGAATTAGAGCCCTTACTACCCGAGAGATAGCACCTGGTTTAGGTGTGTAATGCAGTCCTAACACGACATTACTTCATGGCCTAGTTTTTCTGTATTCTACTTTAGAATACATCGGAAACGAGATCAGTGAAACTATTTTGTCATATTAAAAAAAAATTAAAAACAACTAATGAAAAATTAAACTACTACTTAACTGATGTCAAGTGAAGGAATGCATTTAACTGCACTTCATTACGTTTTCAGTTGTAGTTTGATTATAGATTTAAATTTCCCAGTTAATCTTCCAAGGGCTGGGCTCTTTACTATTGTGATTTGTGACCCTCACATTTTCTATCTCTTGGTGGATCAGGCTTGTTTTTATCCGTTTGTGCCGGTCGCAAGAGATGATTTCATCATATCATGCAACTGAAGTGGTTCACCTTGGTCCACACCTGTGATGAGTGTACAGGTGGAAGCATGAGTCATGTTTTTAACGTTAGACGTCAAACCTAGGTTAACTGCAACTGCATGTAATCATGAGGTATCTCTAGAAGGATGGTCAAGGAAAACCCAATCTGTGGGAAAATTATGGTTTCAACCAAACACTGTCAGCATTTCTAATATTGCTCACTAAGTGAGCTTTCAATGTGTCATCAAGAGCAAGAAATGTGTGTTTATGAGTTTTCATTAGTGGTTGGACAGTCATGTTCATAAAATAAGCCAAGGTATGCTTAAAACAACCTATACAAAAACAAACCACATTTAATTTACATTTAAAGTAATACATTGGAAAATAGTCCAGCGGAGAGAAATTAATATGTATATTATTCACAGGATATCTTAGTGCTTTAATCTGACTTTACTTAGAAGATGACAGTCTTAGTTCCTTAACACTAACAGGTTTGAAAAAAAATATTAATCTTCTGTTGTTTACACCTTTAGCACACATTTCATCTACGTTTATTTACATACATTTTTGGGGAAAGGGCTATCCAGATTAAGAGAGGTTCAGTTTAAAAAGTTCTGGATTTATGAGTTTCTTTTGAAATATTTCTTTTTTTGCCTATGGTACCGGGCCACATTGTACAATTCTGTGGAACGGAGTTTTAGAACCACTGGCTTAGATTGCTCTAACACTGGTGGAAGTTATTTGCTTTAGTGAAAGGCTTATTGTACATTGAGTGAAAATGAACCTGTCCTACATAATATTAATATCTGAAAAATTGAGTTACATCTGAATATTCTTAATGCACATTCATTGCATTAACTTAGATTATATTGTGTTTTCCCCTTACCAATTTATCTTCAATAAAGCGAGATATTGAAATTTCAATATTGACCTTTGCAAGATGTAACAGCATGTACAAATATAGGCCTAACTAGACCTATAAATACAAGTCACATGAAAAGTTATCTACTACTTGCATTTTGGATAGCACAAGTACAGTTTCTTCTGTAATTTGCAGAACTATGTTTGTTTATTTGCAGACGGTCCACTAACAACATTCCAGGATGACATAATTGTGATTCCCCCATTTCCATTGGAAGATGATTATGATGATTCTGCTAGAGAGGGCTGGTTCAACCCTTTCTCAGCCTTTGACATGACACCCTGGTACAGACCCATTTCTGTAGGCTTTGAAGGTCAGTATTTTATATTTTATTGATTTGCACAATAACTTGTAAGTACACACTATAGTTTTACCTTTATCATTTATCTATCTCCTTGTTACCTGCTTTGATGGCTTCATGGTGTAAGGCATTACTCTCGTGTTAAACTAAACTACAGGGAGATCAGGGTTCAAATACTGGTCGGGTGTACTGAGGATGGTGTTTCCAAATTGTTTTCCACTCTCCCTCCACGCGAATGCGGGTACACTTTATATAAATTCAACTGTGTTCATCCCTAACTCATTAACATAATTAGTACATATGTGTATTGTTTATAACCTGAGCAAGTAGTAAGATGCGATGCTAAAAATGTCCTTGTTATAAAAAATCATTAAAAACAAGTTAAAATCCAATCATTTTAGCCTTATTAATATAAAATTTAAACAATTGTTCCAGAACTCATCATAATAATTATGATTATTCCTAAGCATGTACATCAGCAGATAAGTTTGATTTTTATATTAATTTTGATTAAAAATTAATTCAAAAACTGAGCACATCATCAGTAAAATTGTGTTTATTAAAATTATGTTGAAGTGTATTAGAACTGGTACCTGTCTTAAAAGATAAAATATTTTCTTTGCGAACTTAGAATTTTGTTATTTTCTTTAAATTGAACCGTTTTCTTTGGTTTTAAAGTCTTATATTAATAGGTATACCCATTCCAAACAATTATTTGTAATCAATTGTCAATAATAGACTATATGTAGAGATATTGAAAATTTCACACTGGGGATGAAACATGCTATTAATGCTATGTATTGCATAGCATCCACTTGGCTCTGAAAATGTCCTGCCCAATCAATGATCGCTGAGTAACTTGTTAACATCAATTGCAGATTTTCTATCCAGTGTTACCCGCCACTTCAAAGACTTGACTGATCTAGCCAGCAAGGGCAACACCACATCGGAAACTAAGGTAATAAATTGTGGATACTTAGTTAAGTGGTTGTATTCACAGTTAAGTGGTAGTATTCAAAAATTAAAATGTATTTGTTAAGTTAAAATTTCCTTTAGAATTCCCTATTTTAGTAAAGCATATACTAATTTATAATTTGAAATAAGCTATATTTCCTAATCAGCGCATCATTGCTATTTTGACCTATGTTTCCACTTTTGATGAAGCCTCAAACTTGTTTTGTTATGATTATGCTCTATTGTCATTAAGAGGTATATAATTTACTGAGAGATTGGTACTAATGTTATTTTTAGATTATTATTATTTATTTTTTTGCAGTCACAAAACCAGAAATATAAATGAATGATCGTCACAGTTTTTTCTGTAAATTTCTATCCTTATGAAAAGTGTTTAAAATTAAATCAATATAATTTTTTAATAGTCTATAAAAACAAATTCAATTTTCGATGGCATAGTTGGCTAACACACTACTTTTGTGTTGAACTAGACTGCCGAGGATAGGGAGATCAAGGTTTGAATCTCGGTCGGGTAAACTGAGGGGGCTTTTTTCCTAAATGATTTCCCATTCTCCCTCTGTGCAAATGCGGGTTCACTTCCTCAAAATTCAACTTTCCCAATTCCTAACCCATTAGCTTAATTAGTATAACCAGAATGTGTAGAAAGACGCAGTGCTAAAAAAATGTGAAAAGGGACAACAATGATATGTGCAGTGCCACAGACAACAAAAGAGTTAAGCTTGTAGAATTAAGGCTCTAAGTAGGGTCAATATGGTGCATATTGATAAGTTCTTTAATCACTGATTATTTGTTTAGAAACACATCTACTTTAAATGTTATACAACTTTTGGTAAGTTTATATCATCAAATAGATATGGAATGGTTCTCTTATATTGATACTTGCATTATTTGACATTGTTGACAATCAGAAAAGTTACCTCATGCATAAGATATATTTGGAAAGTAATAACATATATTGAAGAAAAATATTCAAGAAAAACAGATGGAAAATAATGTAAAAAGTTGAAATAACTTTTCTCTCAAAGCTGGTAGTGAATAAAGAAAAATAAGTTTTGTTCTGTTTTTTAGGTAATATTATATTTATTTTGATGATGGATTACATTATTTACTAAAACTGCATTTTCCTCTAGGTCATAAATGGAACCATCATGACAATAAATGAAACATCATACATTGACGAAGACACCGGGACTGTGTTCAGAATCAAGTCTATTGACCTTCACCCTTCTGAGATGACCCCTACTGAAGGGGAGAGCAAGCCCGCTGTGACAACAGAGGCAGCAGTCAGTTCATCAACAGCTGACAGGTTTGAACCAGAGTCTACCGAGGAAATAGATAGCAACCCACCCAGTGTTGGGGATGTTGACATTGATGAAACTGCCAAGGAAAGCAACGAGATCCCCACTGGCCAGGTGGGTCCAGTCAAACCTTGAAGTGGCGGCTTTGATGCAGATTCCGGTCAACTGGACTGTTTGTGTTGAACACTTTGTTAATATGGGGCCAGCATGCATGCTCATGTTCACAAACACACATATCTGGGTGCTTGCTAAATCTTGATGATGATGATTATGATTATTATTATTAGGTGATCTGTTTTACCACAAGTCAATTTCATTCGTCAGTAAACTTACTGTCAATGCGCCCTGTCCTCTGCTTCCTCTTTCAGTTCCCGAAATTTACTAAATTTGATTTTAATACAAGGATATATCCACATACTTCAACTCATTTACAATCCCACAGAACCTGGCAAAAACATAGTCTAAATAACTATGTTGTAAATTTGTGTGCAATATAATTAAAATATATGGTCTCTTTTCTCACAACTAATGATGTGGGAAATCCAATCTTCACATATAACAAAAACATTATAATCTTGAAATCATCTAACTTATCCATTCTCATATAATGTGCTAACAAAAGAGTGAAATATTGTTATTCCTTTTTAATCTTAAAACATCATGCTACATAACAATGTAACGAATGAACAAAACAATTTTTGCACACTTTTTGGATGGTCATTCAATGTTGCTAGGATTTCTTGAAAAAATATTAGTTTTTCTTAAGTATGCCTTGTATATATAAATTTAGTTACTGAAATGCATTATTTTTTCAAAAGTTTTTATTTGAATGAATATACCTTTAAGTTCACTACATCAAGCTATACAATATTGAGTGACCTCTTTCACACAAATATGGATCAATGCATGCAAAAAAAAAAAAGTGTGACAAGTGAGATTATAAAATGCTAAAAACCATCATATTGGCCCGAATATAGTATGGCCTTGCACATAATACAACATTAAAATTTTGAAGTTGTTCTACATGAAAAATAAAAAGGCAAATGAACTGCACATATAAAACGAGTATAGTTTTTGTAAGGACATTTTTAAGAGAAAAACATTGCACTATATTTTAGCCTATGTGTTACTTCCCCTTCAAGGAAACAATATGAGAGATTGTAACAATTTGTTTTGTATTATAAGTTAACTAATCTTGCAGGTTTTGTAAATGCTTTTAATTCATCACCTTTTGTTTACACAAAAGAAAGTTGTTTTACTTGTGCATGCTGAAAATAAGTCTTCCATATTCTTTGCTTCCTAATTGAGTAGCCTAATGTTTTTTAGTTGTTTAGTCAACATTCCATATTTTTATCCATCTTAAAGTTTACAGATATAGATTTTTGTACATATGAAAATAATAGTGATCACAAATTAGAATTTTACACATTAAAAAGTAATTTAATGGGGGGGTCAGCCCTGAAACTATAGTTTTTATAAGTTTTGGATATTATAACTTGAGACACTTGTCTCAAAATTATATCACTTTTGTAGATATAGAATATTGGTTTGCCAGTATTAAAAACAATTGTGTAAGCTAGTCGGTATATAATCACTATGGGTTATGGGGTGAGAGTTTACTAGTGTATATTAATATCAGTTTATTTTAAGAACTGTTTGGCTTTTCTTGAAAAATTATGAATAAAAAGACTGAGAAAAGACAGATTGTTAAATAATTATTTAGAAAGTATGTGTTGAATTCATATAAATAAATTATATTCTTTATGACGCTGAATAAGTAAATGAAAACTAAATTAAACTTTATGTGAAAAGCTACCAAGGTTATATGCTATATTTGAAAACCAATATTTTCACCAAAGAACTAAAAATATTTTCTGGTAAGTATTTTAAATTTAGTAACAGATTACCTTTTTTATTTTTCCCTCATAATATGTGTGTCACATCTCATTTATTGAGATAACATAAGGCATTAAAGATTAATTTACTAAATATATTTAGTGTGTTCTTTATTGATCCATAATTTACCATCCTAATAAATTAAAAATAAAGTATGTTGGATCTGGACTTTTGGTTTATTCTTGACTTGTATGCTTTGCATGTCTTGATGATATTGGGAATGAAAGTTTGCATGTACAACAATATTATTATATTTGTTCCACAGAAGGGGGACCAACCCAAGCTTATATTTAAAAAAAAACTTAATCTTCTCACAGTAGCATGAACTGACTGACCTTACTGACAGATGTGAGACCTATTCTAGAGTAGACTAAGTTAAGGTATGACTCTTTGTAGCAAAGGATACAGTTCTTCAAAATATAATTTGTTTTTAAAGTTCCAGCCCATCAAAGGAATTGAGAAAGGAGATATGTATTTTTGGGAACTGTGCCAATTTGAGAACTTAATTTTGTTGAGCAAATGTTGTGTATTGCATTCTATAGTATTAGCATTTTGTGTATATAGCCTGTGCTGTGTGGTATTACTGTAAACGTCCACTGGTCTTCATCGAACTGACTGCACAAATAAGACTTTTGTATTTTTTTTACATTATTTTTAATGAAACTACATTAACTTATCCACTTATCCACATTGGACATTAGCAATGCTGATAAGAATTCAGATTAAAGTCCTATCCATGTGATGTGTGCGGATGACATCATCTAGAATGCTGAGTAGTGCATACACACACTCCCCACCATCCACATTCAGAATTCCAAGATTTATTTGTTCTAGTTTTCTTAGTTTAGAGATGAGCAGTATAGTTTATTGTTGGCAACAGTTCAAATTGATTCACTTTATTTAAATGAGCAGTTCATTTATCTGGTTTAATAGCTCTCGAACCACTTCTTATAGTTTATAGTCGTTTACGAAATACTCTACCGCTGGCTCACATCTTGAAGTTTAGTCCTCCACCAGTTGAAAACTACTCTATTGCATATGAGTGAGTTATTATTTTCTCCTTACATCATGGGCTACATAGTATAGGTCTGCCATCAGAGGACCATTTTTAAAAGTTTATTTAAGTGCGTTCACAAATGAAACTTTTTTTAATAGCTGTGATGAGTGTAAAATCAAAGCAAAAGATACTTAAATAATACAAAAACATACTTTTGATCAGAAAAATAATATTTTAAACTCAAATAAATTAGTTGCAACATCACCAGCTGTTAGATTAGTGATAGTTTTAAAATAGTTTAGCTTCGTGGGGTGCAACTAGAGTATTTGCCACTAATGGTAACCCAAATATATTAACGACTACCTTTACCAGTTATATCATTATATATATTAGGACACAAAAGGCGACATAGAACTAAAGAATAGACATTGGGAACCGCCTTCTCCGGAAATTGAAAGCTCTGAATGCAGTGTATGCAGTATGCTAAATAAATACAATGTGAACCAGTGGACCTCTAGAAAGTTGTGTCTATAGCTTGTGCACTAACAATAGTCCTATTAAATCAAGTAACAAAATTATAATACCGATAATATATTAACAAATCTTTTACAATTAAGGCATGTTCGCTTTGTGATCAACAGGCAAGTTCAAAGTTTATAACTCTTATACTATGATATTAATATTAGTGGTTGATGTCAAATATAATGTTTCATTTTTAGTGGCACACAAAGTATTTTCAAACCTACCTTAGTTATTTATTAACATTGGTTAATGGCTCCATGCATGTCATGTATACTTACAATATGCTTTATTTGTGTGTGTTTTTTTAACCACATTCATCTTATACACAGTTATATATTGTTAAAAATGTCTCATAACTCATTAATCACTTTTGCATACCCATACACATGGTTTTTTTTAATGCCTTTCATCTGTAATTGCAATGTTAAGTTAAACTATGTACAATTTAATGAATTTTAAAAATAAATAGTTAGCTTCATTTTCTAAATTGAAAAAGTTTCATAGATTCTTAATCAACGATACACACAGTGGCAGCAGAACCAAAGAGGGGAAGATGCGAGGGGTTGTGTTGCCACTTCTTGTGAAAACCACCTCATCTTGCTTATCGAATCATCCGATTTGGTTTTAAATTTTCCAGGAGAAAATTCCTTCAAATATATCTTAGGACAATCTAATTTTTAAAATATTGCTGAAGGAAGACCAGTACAAATAGCTTCTATAGACATACAAATTTTCTGGGGGAGGACCTATCCAAATTGATTCTAGAGGAGTTTAGTTTTTAAACACTTTCCAGAAAAGAAGCACTCCAAATTGAATCTAGGAGTATCCAATTTTCAAATATACATTGATATAAGGCCTCTGGACCACTCTTTGGCTTTGAGGCCAAGAACCTCAATGGCACTTTATTTTTTTTATCGCCCCCCTCCCCCCCTTACCCCATTTATACAAATAAGGTTCTGCCACTAACCACACAGAGAAAAATAATTATTATAATCAAAATTATTAAACATTTATGATTTGATTGAAACATGATAAATTGAGACAAAATATAGCCACAAAATGATAAATACCTACAGTGATAAAATACTGTCATTTAGCTACTTATGTTTGCAAAACCAAACATATTAAAATATTGTGGCTTTTGTTGTACAAGAGGAGAGCATCATTGGAAAAAACCAACTTATTTGTTTATAAATAAATAAAAATACCACTTAGTTTGAAAATGTATCTTGTTTAAAGAATAATCTGTTTATTTACTTCAATGCGACTTGGCGTCTTTGATAGTTCTCTGGTTATGGGTGGTAAATACTTCAGTTGAATGTTTTATGTTGCACTGCCACATTCTATGCACTCTGTCATTTCTCTTATCTGTGTTTTTCATATTATCGTTCTTCCCTTCCCCCCCCCCCCTGCATGCTGTTACAGATATACCCCTTGGTGGCTGGTAAAGATAGCGTCAGTCCCCACCCTACGAAACGTTGATAAGAAGAGAGTTCTACTATCCTGAGTACAACCTTGACAACGAAGTTGAGGTGTTCGAGGTAGACCACCAACCATATGACCTACAGAATGATGTGTATGTCAACAATATCCTTGAAGAGAAGATTCGTCAAAGTGGAGGAATGCACCAGCTACATCCAGACGTAGAATTGTTCGATGTTGGTCAAGGGAAAGTTGAGAAAACCTATCCTAATTACCAGATAAAATCTAATGGCTGGGATGATTTTGATGATTTTCGGAGCTGAGTATAAATCACCTTCAACAAAATGAGACATTACATGTACCAACATACTATACTTACCACACTAATTGGTCTATTTGAGTAGAGCTTTAAAGCATTGCAAATGAAAAGTTGATCCATACTATCACTCTGTCTATATCAATGTTTTTACATAAAATAATTTAAAATTGAAACAAAATGTTATACATAGGAGTAGGTTACAGGCTGTGAGGTCGGTAAGCCAAACCTTAAGATTTCAATTACTCTTCTACTGCTGTATTAAAACAGTAGCATTAGACATTTCATCACCACCGCATCTATCATCAGGCTACTACTTTAGATTGATGAAACATAAAATATATTTATTTGTTTAAAATTTCTGAGTGAGAAAACTTTCCTCAATTCCTTATAAAGTGAATATTATTTTGAAGCCTAAATTAGTCTGTACATTTTTAACAACTCTAGCTCCCTTAAAATTATTTCTGACTCTTCTTAGCCTTGGTAGGCACAGTTAACAGGGACAGGAACAAATAGAAGGGACACACAATGTAGCTTTTAGAGTGGCAAGAACACCGCTCACAATATATTGTACACTGCTGCCACTAGACAAACATTGAAAAATTGCCTCATTACTCATTTCCTTAAGGTAAGTTTAGTTATATTGGAGATCTTTAGGAAAGCAGTATGGGAATGCATAAACAAAAGTAAGAAAAGGGAATTGGTAAATAATGACAGGAAATATAAATTAATTAAATATTAACTTATATTTATATTTCTCCATGTAAAATATTAGGTAGCCCACATCAAAAAGTTAATTGTTTTATAAAGAGTTATTTATTAATATAATTAAATATGACAAGTGTCTTGCAAATAATTTAGAGTATTACATTCTTGGCATTTCAAATGACTTTCAAGTTTGAATATTTTTACTAGTATTTAACAGTGAAAATGATTTCGAACATAGGATAATAAATTTGAAAGTTTTTCTTAAGGCTGTACTTACCACTTTCAAGGTAAAATAGTTTTTTTTATATTTCTTAATACATAGGATTTTTAATAATAATGTTTGTTTAAGCTTGCCTATAAACCCATACAAAATTAATAGGTATTTAATTCTAAAATTATAAATAATCCACTAAGCTATGTTAAATGTGAGGTATATGTATTGTCAATCTATACAGTAAGATATTCTAAAAGATTACTGATAGATTCAAAACAAATCATATTCAACACATTAAAATTATTCACTTTTACTAAACATCCCCCATAAAACAAGATTCTACTTAATTTTGTTGCAAAAAAATATTGTTTTATAAAAACTTACGGTTTGTGATATAATTGGAGTGATTTATTAATATATCAAATTTATTTTACATTGTTTTAGGACTAAATTGTTTATTGGCAACCAAATAGGTCATTTAACTTGCAATGGGTCGATAATGTTCTTTAGGAATAATAAATAGTAAATTAAAAAATATGTATTCATAGTTAGTGTTTAGTGGTCATGGACTTTAAATCATAACATTGTGAATTATATACTAACTTTGAAGATTTTTCAGCTCAAATTTGTATTTTATTTAAAAAATAGTCAATAATGATTTATGAATTTAAAAAAATTACTAGCACAAAAGTAGTGAGTGCAGCATTAAATGTTTCACAAGACAACCATATACATTATTTTTAATAATACACAATAAATCTGCTTTTGATCAGCTTCTAAAACTTAGTATTATATTCTATTAATAAAATAGGGATACCATTGAGCAAAATAATTGATAAATAAATAATTTGAAACATAGCTAACACCAAGCTCATTTATAGTATTATTAAATAAATTAAAATGTTGTTAGTGTACAGTAGTGTGTTATCCAGATCTTGCCAAAGAGATAATAATAAGAATACAGTTTTTCTATGGAGATGTTAATTAACACGAATTACATTAGTTCAACAAATGTAAGGAAGGTAAAATAAATTTAAAGAGAATAGAAATTAGCGCCAGATGGAGAAAGATACCTGATTGGCTGATGTGTGATGTTACTCAGTACACATGCCAATGCATTACACACATAAAGCTATATGGGAGACAAACTAAATGGTTAAAAGTCAGGTCACATTTTGGAACTTTAAAACATAAATACACCTTTAAAATCCAAACCAATTTCCAATTAATAGCATTACCCTATTTATTGAAAAAATACTTGTTTGACTGTTTTAGTATTACAAATTAAAATATAAATTCCATGTACTGGGTGACGTAAGCAAACACATAATCAAATTCCTCCAAGTGGTGCTACCTTTATATTCTCTTTACATTAGGTAAAACTTTATCTTAAAACACAAACATATATATTTTACATACCTATTTATTTATATTACAAACAAAATGTGAAAAGTCTTATTTGAATTCATAAGACACTGGAGCCCTAACAAATTGTAGGGAACATTTTAATTAGTTATAACTACATAATGTGATATCCAAGGAGATTCCTTTAGGTTGGGTATTGTTTGTTTTTTTGTTTTTATTATATTTGCTCCATTATGAAAAATATGCTAAACCACTGTAATATAATACTATGTAAATGATAGGGAAGAAAAGAAAGCCAACCTAACTAATAGTTGGGGTAGGCCTTGATAAAAACAATCCAAGTTATTTCATAATGCAAATACTTCTTCTCTCGATAAAGTGTATGTAGAAATAAATAGAGAAGCTAAACAATTTTTTGATGGATAAATATAGTAATTTAATTTTTCTATCAATGCTTAGGCCACTTATTTTTCTAGATTGGCCCCCTTTCTTTTAACACTTATATTACGTTGTTTTAGACCACTTTTTATTTATTTTCTTATAACTCCTAATAATTAGGCACCTATTTATATTTAAAATTAATTTAGTATTAAGTCATAGTATAATCTGGTGTGTAAGCCTACTCAAGTTTATTTTTATTTTGAGGCAATGGAGGAACTTAATGTACAAGGTTTTATGTTAGTGGAAAATTATCATTAGTTCACTATTATGCATTTTTTTCTTTAGTTTTATTATCTATATAAAGCATTTGTAAGCTAATAAAATACATTAAAATGTTCAATACTTTCTATGTTAATGGAAAACTTTCAAATTGATTTCCAACTTGGTAAATCATAATTTTTACTTTATTATAAGATGAGCCAAAAAATATATTTTAAAAAATGTAAATCTTTTCATGAATGTAAAGTGAAGGACATAAAATAATAATCTTGAAATAGCAAGAGTATTTTTTCAATATAATTTGGTCAAGCTTACATTTGTTTTTACATTATATACAATGAGTATTAAAACCATGTGATTTATTAGCTGTATTTTATTAGTTACCTAGTCATAACAAAAATTGTCCTTTTATCAATGTTGTTTATAAAGTGAACCATACAAGCTGAAAATAAGCAAAAAGCAACTTCATTTCCTCTCAGTGAAGTAAAACATTAAAGGGGGCCACTTACTGGAGCGTTGAGATGTGTTACACATATCCAGAAATCCCTTATAATTTAAGAAGTAGTTTATAAGAAAAACCTCTTCATTTTAATTAAGTGATCTGTAAGGAAAATCGCTTCAATACAATTAAGAAGTAGTTTGTTATTTAAGAATATGGTTCATGCTTAAATAAAGGCAAAATATACCAAAGTATCTCTAAAGAATTAAAAACATTCAATTCTAAGTTAATTTTTTTTTTAAATACATGAAAATGTAAAACAATTAAAAAAGCTCATTTTCAACCATATTTCATGAGAAAGGTAGTTCCAAGATAAACATAAATAGTAGATAGCCTTCCTCAAATCAATGTATTTTTTTAAACAGAGGCACACAGAATATCCTCATGAAATTAAGAATTGTTTTAGTTGTTTTTCAAACTTTCGAACTGCCATTCCCAAGTGAAACTCTAGCAAATTGTAATGTTCCAGATTGTTACCTTCATTTTCAAGGTTTTATTTTTATTGATATGTCCATATAGCTTACAATCCTAATTTAAAACATTAATATTTCATTCAATAACACACAGTTAATATCAGACTAAATTAATATCATCACAAGAATTGAAAAGACTTTTTATATGTAAATACAAGAAAAAATACTAGATTCAAAATTATACTATTTTAAATATTTTAATATTGCTGTGTGACTAAAATAAAACTGAAAAATAATTTCTAAAATATTTTGAAAATTTACAATAGATTTTATATAAAGATATACAGAAATTTTCTAACTAGAAGCTAAGAAACCTTAGCAAATAAAAATTATTATGAACTAAATATACATGTATTAGATTATTTAAAAACATTATTTATTAAATTTAAAATCAACTTTGGCAGCTTGTGGGTTGGAATAATCCTAAAGCTGAATTGGAATTTTAAAAAACAAAAAGGAGGAACTGTGTAAATTAGTAATTATATGCTGACACATATATTCAGACTTTTGATAGTAAATTAAAGTTCGTAACTATATTTGTTAACAAAACTACTTGTTAAGCTATAACAATATTACTGTATAGTTGTATAATTAGTAAAGTTGAAATAAAAGATTGTATAAGCTCTTATAATAAAGCCATCTATTGATTCCCATGACAATTTACATTATCAAGATGATCCCTCATTCCAATATTATGTATCAGCTCAAATGGTAGCAATGTTAATTTTATTAAAATATAGTCATGTTAACACAGGCAATATGGTATTCTTCAATTTCAATGTAATAGGAATACTTTGATTCATTTATACCCTGCCAACATGATCGTAATACGGTTAAAATTACTAAGCGGTGATTTTTCTTTCCAATAGTTTTTTGTCCACTTTATGTGAATGTTGATTTTCCTCAAATTTATCATCCCCTTTGTATCTATAGGATGGTTCCTCCCTTAAGGTTTAGAGAAGGTAACACACACATAAAGAAAGAAACACAAATAATAGTTTTATTAATGAGACATATAACAGAGTACAGAATGTGACATTAAGGATAGTTCATTTGGTTTCTGTTGTCTTCTTTAATAAATATAATGTGATTGTAGAGTGTAGTATCACAACAAGTAGATAAAGAAATACATAATAAACTGAAAACAAAACGTCCAGTATAATGAGCCTTGTGAGTACAGGCAAATGAGCCGATAGTGGTTAATTAAAGCAAATTATTGTTTGGGCTCAATATACAGGATCATAAAGGCTCCCGAGAAGACAATCCTACAACTCGCCCACTGCAACAAAGTGAACAGTGGTGAGTCAATAATTATAAACATTTTAAGAAATTCCTTGGACTGACCTCAAGAATGAGCTCGCTCGATTTAATGTCTGTACCCCAAAGAACATGACCATTTACCCATCAGTTTGTGCTCACTCAGGTTCTTAAGAAGCCTAGTTACTTAGGCAACTAGCAACTAAGCAACTAAACGCTCTATCTATGGCACTTAATAGTGATCTAACATCATAGTCACAATGAGGAGGCGCTAACCTAGTCCCTCTTATACGGGATAATTAGCCCCAGTTAGGGCAAAATAGCTACAGCCTAGAGCTATAGTGGCCACCTCACGAACAAAACTTGTCTACGAGGTATACCCAACAAGTCCAAGTACAACGGGTGTATGACATAAGGAGGACGTCTACACGGCTGCCAATAAACTAGCAATAACGAAATAAAGGCTGCCCGAGGGCAAAGCCAATAATAAGTGGTTAAATACAGGATCCCATAATAACACAATACAAGCTACTTAGCTAGGGCCAAGAGACCTAATTAGATCATCAAAACACATCTAGAACTCCCCACTAGTGACTCAAGACGTTCCCTTCTTGGCTATTCAAACAACATTGCCAAGCAACCAATCTAACATTAATTAGCCACATAGCCATAGTGATGGCTGTATATATAACAATCCTAACATAGCTTAAACTAATGTGGATAAGCCGCTTAGCACAATAAAAAACACAAGTAGTACATATCAGCAAGAAACTATATCTACTCATTGAACTATCATGCCCTAGTTGACTCTTGTAACAACTCTTTTAATACTTATATATATCAATTTACCAAGGGATTGACTTAGAAAGAAACGAGCACTTCATGACTACCAAATAAGTTGAGTCGATGCTTAGTAACCTTCACATTACTCGTCACTATACTTTTAGAATTACATAGCAAAAGATACACAACTCGGCGAGCAACAGTACAAACCGTACGTAGACAGGAATTAGCCAGTCCGGCTAGCAAACAGTCTGTGCGAAACCCAATTCAAACGTAGAAATCAGCTGTGACAGCGCAGTATTATTGTAGCCCCAGTGGTAGTAGAGCAGGCAGCACACTTCTAGTGCACCAGCAATAGACTATGGTGGTGTTTGTGATCCAGGTGAGGCGGGATACTACCTACGGGTAGCCCCTTGCGATGACTCCACCGACTCCATTCCGGCCAAAGCCTACTCAGATTAACTGCTACAGAAGGGAAGGTACAGATAGAGACCCGATCAGTCGTAAATTATTACAAGTTCTGTCTCTTATTCTGCTCGAGTGGTATATTAAATCAACTTTCAGACTGAGAAAGAAATAGTAAGGTGAGAACAGGTGTCAGCCAATCACGTCTTACAGTCACAGCGCGGGTCAGAGCGGTCATCAAAGGGGGGGTAAGCAGATGCGCAGTGAGAGCAGAGAGAAAGAGGCAATACGAAACGAGTGAAGCCCCAACATTATTTTCTTGATATGGTTGATAACTGCATTTGAACGAAATTAAGCTTATAGGCAATGACCTTGAAACACACTAACATAGACATTTAGGTCAAGGGGAGACCAATCAGTAGGGTAGTTCATGAAACATAGACGATCTCTTGAGGGGTGAAAAAGTAATATGATAGTGTGAGCTAATATCCATTAGCTCAGCACAGTTCATGTAAGTTGTAGATTATGCGAATGAATGGCACAAGTAACACTATTACAACTATTTATTTAAACTCTGAAACAACAAATTGCCCATATGATAGGACTTTTTTCAATTCCAGATATATTTTCACAATTTCCAGGAAATACCATAATTAACTGCATCTTCCCTTTCTTGGCCTTCCTTGTTGTCTTCTTCCTACACACTTCATCAACCAGGCACCCAGAGTAGAGAAAGCTTGGCCTTTTCCCCTCCTAAAATTGCTAATAATTTCATTAAGATCCTAAATAAAATTAGGTATAAGTAAAATATAGATCACTTAATGTGCCTTGAATGAAAAGCATACATTTTTGTAATGATCAATTATATATTTTTTAATACACACATTTAAGTATCCCCAAGAATAAAAATCGCTGCCCTCAACTACCATGAAAAAACAAGTAGTTTCTAGATGCATTTAATATCCATACCTTTTGTTGGCTCCTGGCAGTTAGGGGGTTATTTCCCTAATACCTTCCCCCATTTCCCCAAAGAAATTAAATTTAGTCTACAGCCTTGATCGTATGCTCACCCCAAAGTAAATTTCTGGATGCACCAGTGTAATTAATTTCCATCATTCTCTTTGGTGTTTATTCTTTTCCATCCTTATTACATGAGTATACCATCTTGCCCTTGCTTCCTCTATAACCACATGTAATCCCTGTACCTGTATAATTGTCCAGACAAATTCATTCTTAATCCTCTTTCTCTTCACGACAGCTAGCATATGTTTTGTTTCAAATTTCAGGTGTGTGCGAATAATTCCAATGTATTTCAGAAGTTTTTCCCAATGCTTCACAGAAAAATCTGGATGTGCCGGGGATGAGACCCTGAATTTTAAACAAACTGTGCAATCATCAAGCTCCTAAATTATTTGTATTTTATATAAATAACTCATTTTGTAGACTATTATTTTTTTGTATTGTTTTATTTACAAATATTTTAATGGAACTAAGACTAGTACCTATATATAATTTTTTAAGAAAAGAAATCTAAAAAGCTCTGATATTTGCTGATGACTTGATGGTATGGGAGGAGAAGGAAGAGGAAGTACAGGAACAACTACAAGAATGGAATGAGGAAGTGAAAGAGTGTGGAATGAAATTTAGCATGGCAAAGTGTGAAATTATGGTAATGACAAGGAAAGAGGTAAGGTCTAATAAAGCTATAAGGTTGGATGTAGTAGAACTGAGAAAAATACAGAACATAAAATACCTTATAAGCATGATTTAGGAGAAAGGTGAAAGTAGAGAGGATGAAATGAAAAGAGGATAGCAGTGAGAGTTGTTCTATAGGTGTATATGGAGAAGATAAGCCCCCTTGAGGTGTAAAAAAGTATTGAACAGGGCTAGTTTGTACCTATTGTCATATATGAAGCAAAAATATGGAAAATGAATGTGAAACTAGGAAAGTAGAGGCCATGGGAAACAAATTTGCGAGGAGCATGTTAGCTGTCACGAGGAAAACAAGATTAGGAATGAAATTATTTGGGGAAGAGTTGGGATATGGGGAGTACATGAGACAGAAGAGGAGCAAGACTGAGATGGTATGGGTATGTGTTGAGGATAGAAAAAAAAAATAGGATGACGAAGAAAATGTTGGAAATGAAGCATGTGGGGTATGATGAATCTAAACCTAATTAAGAACCAAAAATAATATAACTCTTATTTTTCTAGAACCAATACCAAAACCATTAAAATTTTGTTTGAAGAACTGGAATCAGAACTTATAAGTATTTCGGTTCGACTTCCTGCTTCGAAACTGATTTCCTGATGATTATCTGTCTTCTCGCTTGAGATTCACCTCCTCATAGTTCAACTCAGATTATAAGACAATGTTCATTCACAGTTATACTCATCTCACACTCCATCATATAAATCTTCTGAATAGACTTAACAACATATTAAAGCACTATATTAGGCCACCTTATTGTTAAACATACTAAACGTTAATTGCTATACATCTTCAATGAATTAAAACTTGTTCATGTCAGTATGTTGTGTGTTTATCATTGTTTTAAAATGAAATTTGAAGAAAAATTAATGAATATCAATCGTTAGCCTATTTTTTTAAATTTGGCCTTGTTAGTAAGTTTACACATCCCTGGCCTATATTTTATATCATATATACTTTTTTCATCAAGTCTTACTAACTGTTCGGTTGTAACCATCTGTACTATTTATACTAATGGGCAAGAGATGAGGAAGGTCAAATTTAAAGGAAGTGTACCCACATTTGCAATTAAAACCATTTTAAAAAAAAACTCAGTTCACCCAATCAAGATTTGAACCCCAATCTCCCTGGCATTGGCAATCTAATCTAACACAAGAGTGACGCTTTAGATTATGAAACCACCAAAGCTGGTCAAAAAGACAATAATTTGTAATAAAAAATTGTTGAGCTCTTGATATAACTAATGGTTGTCAAGAAAGTTAAAAACAGTAAATGTACACATTATATACTTAATGCTCTTAAGACATCCAAGCATAGCCACTATCCTGCATCAAGTCCGACCAACATCTCTGTTAGCTGTGATGTTATTATTTAAGTTACTGCAACTGTGACAGATAGATGCAACATTTCTCTTCATCTGCACCAAATGCAACCAATGCGTCTTTATGGCAGTTATATTCTTTAAGGCAGTGTTTGCTCTGTATTCCCTAAAGTGTGCAAGTTTAAAAGATGTGTTCATATCTGTATTTACTAAAAAGAGCAGGTTCATTTCGAAAGCAAATTTTCTCCTTTTATTTGCATCCTTTCAACAGACGGCACCAGTGGTACATACAGTGGAGATGGCAAAAGGAGGCAGTCCCCCCCTCGCCCCATGACCCAAATAATTTTAACAAAAACTTAAAATACACCAAGTTGAACTATAAAATAGATTGAAGATGTGTTGAATGAATTTAATTAAAAAATTTTAGTCTAAAAGGCAAATAATTTCAACAATTTGCCAAGCGAAAAGCATTCCAAATAGCTTATAAAGGCATCTAATTTAAAAAAAATATACAAGCAAAGATTACTCCAAATATCTTCTGGGGAATTTAATTTTAAAAGATTTGTCAGGTGAAGACACACTCCAAATAGCTTCTAGGTGTGTTTATTTTTTTTATTTTTAAGTTATACTTCTTTAGGCACGTTATGAAAAAATGATGAGTGAAATTTTAAGATGCGCGCGCATCACTGTAACACAAAAGTAACAGGTTGAAGCTAAACCGCTCATTAAGTCTCAAAAAAAAAAAGCTACCAACAAAATAGAAATAGAACCTCTGTTAGTCGCGCATGTTGGTACGCTCGTCGCCTCTGATCACTGTTTTCATATATATAATATTTATCCACATGTTTCTAGTTTCTACATTCACAACACTGTTTTAGTTTCATACAAGTGGAATTATATATGTGCTAATAAATTATATTCAGTAGTGATTTAAATTGAATATTTTGATTAATATTATTTACTATTCGTAAATATTAGTGAAAAAAATTGTGCTTATAGACTTTTAAAGTGCTACAATATAATTGAGGTTAACTATCCGTATGTATTATATATTGATATAAATTAAAATATATTTTTTTTGTATTTATTTATATTATTAGTTTAAAGTTTAAGTTCCATTAATAAAACATTAATGTTTATAGAAACTTTAAAACTTATTTAAAGTTATACTAACTGCAATATTTAGTGACGAGATGTCTTTGGACTTGGAGGAATACAAACCTCTTTGGATCTAGACGAAGATTACACAGTTCGTAGTTTTGTTTTGTAATACTGCAAGAAATGCCATTGCGTTGTTTGAATGTAAAAATCCAACAATAAAAGGTACGTAATTGTTTTGTTACCACTGTCTAAATTGAAACAAATTTTGTGCTTGACATATGTTTTGTTATTTTAATTAATTCATTATTAATTGGAGTACAGTTATGTAACTAATTGTATTTTAAGCCAATACAATAATATGCCACCATTTAAATTTATTGAAGTGACAATCATGATTTAATAGTTGCGCCTACTCTTGAGTGGTGGCAAATAAAAGGTGCAACTTTGCTCTCAAATTGCGCCTGCTCCTTTTAGTGAATAGGGATTTGGAACATATTTCAAACTTGCGCTGGCGCAACTATTTGCTCCCTTTGGTGAATCCAGGCCCAGTAGTGATTTAAATTGAATAATTTGATTAATATTATTTACTGTTCGTAAATATTAGTGAAAAAAATTGTGCTTATAGACTTTTTCAAGTGCTCCAATATAATTGAGGTTAACTATCCGTATGTATTATTTATTGATATAAATTAAAATATTATTATTTAACATAATTAATACTAAATATTATTAAATTATTATTGTTAAATATTTATTATTGGTTATTTAATATTTACAAAATAAAGAAATAAAATTAATAAAACATTTAATAAAAAATTTGTGATAAAAATTTAAATCGAACATCAAATTAAAATATTAATTTTTAATATTTATAAAAATAAATGAACAAATTTAATGAAAACTTTTGATAAAAATGAAAGGTGAATATTAAATTAAGAAAATAATAAATATTTAAAAAAGGAATAAACTTAAATTCAATTTTTGAATTTATTATTAAATTTATTCATTTACTTTTAAAATATTAAATAATCAATAATAAATATTTAAAATTAAGAATCTTATAATATTTAGTACAAATTATGTCATATATATTTATTATTTTCTAAATTTTATTTTTAATAATTATATATATATTATTAAATTTCAATTTTAAATATTTATTATTAATTTCTAATATCTAATTCTCTATAATAAATCTTATTCAACAATCTAAGATGCTTTTAGTTTAGATTTGATGACTATTAATAAGTACTATTCAATTTCTATTCCAGTTTTCAAGATGGGTAAAACAAATGCGGAAATGTGTAAAAACTATTACAATCGAAAGAAAGCTGCCAAGGAAGCTGAAAAAATTCGGCAAGGCTTGTCAGTAAAAAAACAATAAAAAAACAGGAGCAGAACATACTCGTGCTTGTAGGCTGCAAAAAAAAAATGCTTTCACAAGTAAACGAATCATCCGTGACTGAGATTTTATCTATCCCGTCAACTTCAAATTCACGAATAAGGACTTTTGAACCATCATTTCAGTTAGCTACCACCAGTGCTAGTACAAATCGACCAGATGTCTCAACAGTGTCCAGTACTGGTATTGCTGATCATGATGGTGATAATTTACACGACTCATTTTTATCTATCTACTTCAACACACGACAATCGCAACTGTATAATTGTACAAGCTGAGGTGCATATGGCTAATTCTCCTGTGCTGTATGATCACCGTACATCAGAAAATACTTTATTAGCAGACATGGAGCCAAACCAACTGCTTCAAGCACAAGAAACTATTCAGCAATTAGCTGATGCCCCAAATGTACATATTTTATCCACTCAATACATTGTACACGATCAGGAGGGTGATTTATTAAATCAAGACGCGATTATGGATCAGGAATTATCTCCACCAGACGGACAAGCCATTCATTCCAATTCTCCGGAACAGTTTATTAATACTCCCATTGATGAACAAATTGAAATAGACGTAATTACTTCTTTGCCGAATAGTAATTTTCGGCGATTAAAAAGAGCTCATCAGGAATTTAAAAAAAAGTTTCTAGACAATCCTTTTGGATATCCATGTTCAGTATGTGACAGGTTGTGGTTTCAAGATGATTTGAAATGGCCTTCTCCTGAACATAAGGAAATTCTAACAAAAATTATACCTAATATACCAGTGAAAAATACGAAGCTTTGCAACACATGCGAGCATTAAACAAGAAGAATATTCCTTTAATGTCCATATTCAATGGTTTTAAATATCCAGATGTACCTCAACATCTACCACCTTTAGATCTTGTTTCTGAAAGACTAATTTCACCTCATATTCCTTTCATGCAAATCAGAAGATTGAGGCATGTTAATGGTCAGTACGGTATTTTCGGTCAAATAATTAATGTTCCTGTTTCAGTTAATAATATGGTTAAATCTTTTCCAAGGAATATTGATGATGACTTTTGTATAAATGTACATATCAAACGTAAGAAAATTCATCGATCTAGCTACTTACAAAGTATTGTTAATAAGCGTACTATTAAAAGTTGGCTACGATTTTTAATTCCGTCACCATTGTATACTATGTACGATATTAAAGTTGATGAGTCATTCTTTAATGATAATCAAATTCACGATGAAATTCTCAAGAAGATTTCAGCGAACATATTCCTATAGAAGAAAGTTTTACGGCTCAACAGCAGACATTATTGTGGAATGAAGAACAATACTTACGTATTGCACCTGGTGAAGACAATGTACCTGAAAGTTTATTATTTGATGAACATGCAGAGAAACTTTCCTTTCCCGCAATTTACTTGGGTCAGTTCCGTAATTTTAGGGATGGTGTTAAAGTAACCCCTTTCATGATGGCTTCTAGTGAGCTAAGACGATCTAATTGTCGTGCAGTTACACCGTATCATTTATTATATATGGCGATGAAGATTATGAGGATGCGAGTTCGTGATTCTCTCTCAGTTGCGTTCAAACACGTTGGTAAAGATACCAAAATTACTCGGAAACAAATAGAAGATAATCAGTACGTTCATAATTGTATTGAAACCAATCTTGCGTTTCTAAGATCAATTCCAAATTCAACATGGTATTCGATGGATCGCAAAAAAGATATTTTTGCTATGATCAGACAGTTTGGAAAACCGACTATATTTCTTACTGTCAGTGCCAATGAAATTGGATGGAACGATCTGCTCCAAAAGCTCTACAAATTCAAACACAACGGTGAAACTATTTCAGAAGAAATGGCCGAGCTTCTTCATTACCTTGAAAAAACAACTCTTGTCAATGAGGATGCAGTTACTTGTGCTATATATTTTAACAAATTGGTCAATGTATTAATGCATCTTTTACAATCACCAAAATTCAGTCCATTTGGGAAATATTATGTTGTTCATTATTTTAAACGTATTGAGTTCCAGCATCGTGGTAGTCCACATGCACATATACTATTGTGGCTAGCTAATGCTCCAATGGATGCACTTGATAAAAATAGATTGGATTCTATCGCATTAATTGATTACTTGATATCTGTTTCATCTCTAGAAGCATCAGGTAACATTAAATTACAAAGACATAAACATACCATGGTGTCTACTCAACTTGACCAATGAAATCCCCGACCTTTTCCCTGATTTCCCCTGATTATTTCCTAAAATTCCCGACTAAAAAAAAGTGTATATCACATCCTTATAACTCCCCCCCCCCCCCCTCATTTTTCTATTAATCTTTTTTATAAAATAAGTTGTAAAATTTGAATAGTTTTTTAAAATTTGTATTAAAATTGTTTACTAGGAATTAAAAATATAATTACACAGCTACAAACAAAAAAATGACAAAATTTACTGATTTCATGATTATTATATATCATTTTCCCGGATTTTTATTGTGATTTACCTAATTCCCGACTTATTCCCGTTTTTTCCCGATCACTTCAAATTCCCGGCTAATTCCCGTTTTCCCTGTTTTTCCCGGATGGTAGACACCCTGACATACATTCACATGCTATAAGATAATAGTGGCGAATCAACCTCAGCATTGCAGATTTGAAGCACCTTTTATGCCTTGTCGATCTACTACAATTTTATTACCTATGCAGAAAGAGGAGCCTGGTTTCAAGAATTATGCTAAACGTTACAAAGATATCCGAATTAATTTGGAAAATAATGATTATCATGATATTGATTCTTTTTATAAGAGTAACAATATTAATTCAGATGATGATTATCACAATATACTTTGAGCTGGAATTAAGAGGCCACGAGTTTTTGTCAAGCGTCAACCATGTGAAAAATGGCATAATCCGTTTAACCCCTTTATATTTAACATTGTTAAATCCAATATGGATATCCATTATTATTATTATTATTAGCACCGCGTCTTACTACCCGTTCGGGTTATACGCACTTACTCTAATGTGTAATGGTAGAGTGATTGTGAGATGAAATGGAGGACCTACAGCTTAACGTGGAATCCAAACCACGGTGGAGGCCTGGCATTCCCCACATTCACAAGATGTCTCGTCAGAGGTGAAGGAAGGTTTTGGTAATCAGATAAATCTGTGCCGGGACCTGGGATTGAACCCCGGCCGCCAGCACAGAGGTCGGACACCTTACCCCTAGACCACCAAGTCACCTAATATGGATATCCAATTCATTACCGAAGAATATTCATGTGCTAGTAATGTCGCAGAGTATGTCAATAAAACTAACAGAGGCATTAGTCATCTTCAGCGATTGATTATTGAAACTATGAATGAACATCCAGAGTTTGATGTCGTTGAAATTACAAGGAAAATAGGTGTAAATATGCTCAATAGTGTTGAGATAACAAGTCAAGAGGCGGCTTGGTATCTCTTGCGAGAACTGATGTCAAAGTGTTCTGCTGTTGTCACCACTATTCCTACTATGTGGCCATGTGATCGTCAACGTATAAGAAAAACACAAAAAGAATTAGATGCGATAGGCGTAGGAGAAGATTCAACTAATATTTGGAAAGAAAATTGGTTTGACAAATATGAACGCCGACACGAAGATTTGGAAAATATTACTCTTGCCCAGTTTGTTGCTAATTACACCATTAAAGCAGATGGTACTTACACAAAAAGAAAAGAGCCACGTGTTATCCGATACAGAAATTTTGATATGGGACAAGATCTTAATGAATATAAACGTGAAATGGTTAAGTTACATATTCCTTTCCGAAATGAAGATGCGGAAATACTCGCTGAAATGAAATTTATCGATATATATAATAGGAATGAAAATGAAATTTTAAATAATCGAAAAGAATTTGAATCTAATTTGGATATCCAGAAAGTAATCGAAATTTCTCGAAATTTATGCCGAGAAGATGGTTTCAATGATGAAACTGAAGTACAAGATGTTGCTAACATCGCATCTGAACCAAATCCATTTCAAAATTTATATAACAATCCTCTTTCCGATATGAATTGATCTTCGTCTAGCTGTACTTAATAAACTTGGACCTATCGCTAAAAAACAAGAAAATTTAATGCCAAATATAGAGTTTTACAAATTGATGAGAATGGCAAATGATAAGCAAATAGAGCTCTTGCTACATGTCATTTCAAATCTATTAACTCCAAACCGTAGTCCATTTCAAATATTTTTTACGGGTCCAGCTGGATGTGGTAAGACTTTCGTCATAAAACTTATCATGGAAATTTATAATCGATATAATTAGAATGATGGATGCTGTAACTCGTACATCGCCTGTGCTTCAACAGGCAAAGCTGCTGTTGCCGTTGACGGAACTACCGTACATACTGCCCTAAAAATATCTTTGTCGAGATTACTTCCACAAAGCACTGAAGTAGCTCATCAATATAGAGCACTATTCAAATACGTCAAAGTGTTAATCATTGATGAAATAAGTATGATTGGTGCTGAATTACTTCTTCAGATTGACTCAAGATTGAAGCATATTACTGGAGATTTCAAAACTAATTTTGGTGGTTTAGATGTTATTTTGATTGGAGATCTACGCCAGTTACCACCAGTACGATCTACTCCAATTTACAAACAGCAGAAAATTGTTGGACCTATTTTATGGCGTGGATTCAAATTTTATGAATTAGATCAAGTTATGCGGCAGGCAAACCAAGAGTTTTCTTCAATATTGACCAAAATTGGGAATGGTCAACAACTCGACAATCGCGAATTAATTTTATTGGAATCGCGATTTGTAACAACTCAAGAGGCCGAAGTAGAATGTCCACATGGAATCAGATTATTCAATACAAACGAGGCTGTCACAAGATATAATAACCGAATTTTAAGTGCTGCTCAGAATAAAACTACTTCAATTGCTAAAGACGTATTTGTTGGTTGTACTTCAGCAGAACAAACAGCTTTTGTACGTTAAAAATTATATAAAATGTCGCTCATTGATACTGGAGGGTTGCCTTATGAAACCGTATTTGTGCCGAATGTTTTTTATATGATTACAACAAACATCGAAGTGTCAGATGGCTTAGCAAATGGAGCTGTTGGAAAACTAGTTAATCTTGAATTTCATGATGAAGGAGATGTGAATGTTGTATGGCTTGATTTCCCAGACTCACAAAAAATTGGTCAAAAAATAAAGAAAAAAGTCGCTGGACATGTAGCTTCTCATCAAATTAGTACAACTGCTGTATCGATAGGAAGATCTGCAACTATTCCACTTAATAACAACAAAACGATAAATGTTAAACAATATCATCTACCTTTAGTTTGCGCTTGCACAACTACGATTCATAAATCTCAGGGAAGTACATACCCTGAGATTGTTTATGAATATGATAAAAAAACATCAACTTTCATTAGTGTATGTTGCATTGACATGGGTGACTAGTCTTCAAGGTTTGTACATTACAACAAAAGACAATGATAAAACTTTCTATCATGGCCGAAGAGCATCCACAGCTATAAATAGTCTTCAAGAAGAATTACATAGACTCTCGCTTAATCGCTTACAAACTATCACCAATGATCTGTTAGATTTTATTAATCAAAGGAGAGGGTTGACAATATATACTTTTAACTGTCAAAGTCTCCATGCTCATTCCATTGATCTCATTGATCCAATTATGCAAAAATCGAATGTTTTACTTTTAAATGAAACCTGGTTAGCCAATGAAGAGTCGATCAGTGTACCAAATTTCCATTGCATAATACAATATAAGCGATCAAACGTTCGAGCTGGAGGAGTTGCCATTTATAAGAATATGCACGACACTACCAATATCATTACTCCAAACATTGATATGACTGTAAGACAGGCGGAATCGGCAAGTTCAACAGTGACATCAGTTATTGAGTTTTGTGTAGCTGAATGCAAAATGGAAGATGGCAACAAAATTGTTTTGATGGTAATTTACATTACTCCAAATCAAAAAATGGACGACATCATTCATTTCCTGAAAAGAATATTATGGCCATATACAACAGCTGGAGGAGAATATCTTGGTAAAGGAGAAGACAAGTTACTGGTAATTTTAAGTGGAGACTTCAACGTCAATTTTTCCCGTGAAGATGCTCGTCCACTTATCGATTTCCTCCAAAATGACTTGAATCTAGCCATGAATAATAATCCTCTGATTTCTACAACACGACATGGCACTACCATAGATGCTGTATTTGCACGATATCTCAACGCTGTTACTACAAAATTTTCGTATCATATTTTAGTTATCATAAGCCAATGATAACTGAAGTTCCAATTCAGTCATTACCGGCAGATGGTATGGCAGTGGACATAATTTAAAAATAACATTCGAATAATGAGAGAATTTATGTTACACTTAATGTAAGAAAATAAATATTTAATTTTTCAAATTTAAACTGAACTTTATTGACTGTGTTGACTATCCTTTTCCAGTCTTTTTATCATTTTATTGTAATTAATTATTTGCATGCAATTAAAAACTATTTTTTAATGATGCCAAAGAAGTATAACTTCTCACGCGCGTACATAAGTACACACACCAATTTTTTTATTTTTACTGCAGAGTCCTCAGACTCCCCTTTGAGTTGAACCTTGAAGTACCCATTTTTTTTTTTAACTTTATTTTTCTAACCACCCCCCCCCCCTTTGCCCTCCTATTGTATTGTGACATCCCCTTCACTCTAATATGTAGAGGAGGTAACGAGAGTAAGAGAAATAAATAGGTAACATTAATAGATTTATTATAAAAAAAAACACAAAAAGATTATATAGGGTTACAATTGATAAACAAGATTAAATGCAGGACCAAAGAATAATAAACTGTAATAAATGTCCGTTAAATTGGTTAGGAAAAACCTTTAACTCTTAGAAGTATAAAGGAAAACATTAAGTTTTAAACTGACCAAAATATGACAGGATTTAACAACTTCAAAAATATGGAAACTTCCCATAGCACGGGAGAATACGTGTCCAATACGACATAATAACAGTCAATAGGAAGTTAAGTTGATAGAGAGTATTGGATTCCAAAAGAGCCAGGCTAGTGCCAAACTACCACCAGAAGGGTCTAAACAGAAAACATGATGAATTAATTACTAATAAAAATATAACTGCAAATCCTATAGTTTTAGAGTTACTAAGCTAAATGTCGGCCAATTAAATGAAATTAAAAATGGTCCCATATACACACTAAGTAATAAATGGTCAATTACATTAGCAGATGGCTAACAATCAAGTGTCAACACAAAATTGTACTATGGCCGGTCCTTTCCCAGTGGGTACTGCCAGAGAACTCAATAGTACATTTATACCATTACCCACTCCCTGGGGTATACATCAAATCTAGTACACACTAACTTTAAATACTTGGACTAATGAGGAGCCAACAAGGGGCAAATGAAAATACAATCTGTGCGGGCTACAAAACTAGCCGTGTTCCGCACTTTGCACACCCAAAATAGTAACAGAAAAAGGGGTGCCAACAAGAATGCTGTGAGATAGTGACCTAACCAGGACCTCAAATAAAGGTGTTAGCCGACCTGCTTGTAGCCATACAAAAATTTGAACAAGTGAGAATGACGTCCACGGTGTCATGGGATATTGGGAAGTCAAAGGACTTTAAACAAATAATGAACTAGTGGAGAAGAGGAACCTTAAACAAGGTCCTTATTACTTATAGAGCTCAAAGCCCCTGTATTGTAAAGAGGAATAGTAATGTTGTGAAAACTTGCCATCAATAAATCAATCAATGTATATAATTTGTAATGGCATTCAATTATCACTGAGTGGGATGATGTATGGCAAGTAGAATGATAGTTCACCAATAAGGCTGATGCATTGCTGAGTTGTATTAATAACAATATTTGTTGCATTTTGAGCAAAATTTATTTATAAATCAAATTTAGGGCAATGTATCGCCACCATGATGCATTGGCTTTCATAATACATCGTGAGGTGTGATGCATGGTCCATTACAATGTATCTTCAAACACAGTGCATTGTCATGAATGTCAAGAGGATTGAATGAGTCAACGAGGGGTTTACAAGTGCCAATAAAGAGAGTATAAACTGCTAATATAATAAGTCACTTATCTGTTTTAAAATTTAAGAAAGCAACAGAGTGTAGTTTACATTTGTAAAGAGGGAGGCAAATTTGGCCTTTAACACAAGTAGTTCGTTAGAAAAACAAAAACAACACTTATGTAATGTATTTCAAAATTTAATTGTCGGAAAGGTACAAATCCATTATATGTACAAATAAAACTTGTCATGAAGGATGTTTAAGAAAGTTTATTTATTCCTCCTGCACTACAGTGGTTTTCTCAGATACATATAGTCCATCCAAGAACTTGCGAATATCCTTGTTCTTCACCGTCGTAGACTGTTGAATCAGGGCAGCTGTAATAAGAATGTAGCTGTTAAAAAAGCATGTCGGTAATGGTAAAGTAGTTTGTCTATAATTTATTACATACATACCTAATGCAGGGTTCACACCCTTTGTATAAAAAATATAGGACATATTGGAAAAATGTATAGGACACCTTCAACAAGTCCACCTCCCGTCCCTCCAATAAACATACATGAGTGCTCAAACCTGAAATATTGTTCAGGGTTCCTACAGAATTTGTAAAAAAATTCTCCCTGACTTTTCCCAACTATTTTCCCAAGTTCCCTGACCAGTTTCTCATAAAATTTCTACTATAACTTTACGATACTATACACGTGAAAATATTAATTGAAATACATTTATTTCGGCCTCCTCCTCCCCTAGAGCCGACCTTGCCTCACCTCACATTGAAGAATAAGAAAGCAGACATCTTGCCAATCAGTTCAGGGAAAATGATGGAAAAATAATTAAATATGTCTAGCCCTATCAAAAAGTTGTAACAAACTTGATTCACTTTGGTATCATGTGCAGAAATACGTACTAAATAACAGGCCACTAAGAACATACTAAAAAGTTTGGTATCATTACAGTCTTATTTTACCTAAACTGTACATATTGTAATGTAACTGATTTGCCCCTGAAAAGTATGTGAAAGCATTGACAATAATATCGTCCTAATTTTATAAACGTATCTTATTTCATTTAAATTATGTAGTATATTAAATGGCGCTTAAAGCACTTCTTCTTCTAAGAAGGCAAAAGCCACTGATCAGTGACGTCACGCACGTGACACCAGCCAAGTCAGTTTACAATATATATTTTTCAAATAATAACTTCCTCTTATGGAAAGTTCCAATAGAGATTTTTAAATGTAACTTGAGTCATTTTCCGGCTCTCGAAGCTTCTGGAAAGACCGAGATGTTTTTGTCTTGTATTTTGTTTTTCTAAACTAAACCTTCTCGAAGCTTCCATGACCAAGGAATATATACAAGGGATGGTGCAACATAAAGTCAGTGGGGAGTTGGGAGTGGTCAGTTGGCAGTTGGTGTCCAATACTGACAGAACTCACTTGGCGTCTAGCAACACCTGTCCGCGCTAGCCCGCGTATATATTTCGACATGATCTATTTTCTCATTAATTAAACTGATTCAGAAATAAAAAACATGTCAAAATGAAAAGTGTATTAATCATAATTCTACAATAGGCGCCCATCGCGGAAACGTAATTCCAGAACGTTACAATATCCTGAACTGAATAGCTCACAACAGGAGGAACTGTGTCTACTTACATATTATTCATGTCTCAAGTCAATTTTCTTTTTATTAAGATTATCAAAAGTCATACAATAAGATACTATGCTATATTTAATAAAGTGAAGCTTGTTTCATCTTCAGTTCTTGCAACTCCACTTGTATTGCTTCTCGTTTCTCTTCAGTTGCCATCATTAATTTTTTCTTTTTCCTTCTAAATCTTTAACTTGTATATCTAATTTCCTCTTTTCTGCCTTCTTCTTGTCTTCTTCACTTCTTTCCTGCTTCATCTCCAAATATTCATGATAGCGTTTCCGAGCACCTCTCAAGTAATCCAACATCTTTTTGCTAACGTGTATGTTTTTAATCCCTCCTGCTTCTTGTATCTCATCATGAATGTGACGCTGTGCAGTGACTGTTTTTTCATGCATATTTTCAACCAGTAAAGATTTATTGACTGAAAAACCACCTTCCCAGTTGCATTCCCATGCGACAAGACAAGGCGAATCTTTATTACTTCCCAAAGATGTTTGTAGTTTGCATCTCTTATTAGAAAGCTACCATAAATAGGGTCAAGTCCTACTTCATCACTAAACTGATCACAAGGACGAAATATTTCTTGAAGCTGAGATTTTTTGAGGTTGCAAAAATGCAAGTATTCTTTCTTGGCATTTTCAGCCAGAACATCATTTATGATGTTGGCATGGTTGAGTTCCTCCAAAAGAAAAGAAAATCTCTTCTGGCCCAGTTGAGGTGAATGTTGAATAACACAAGCATCCAATGAAGAACAACCTCCCACAGCATTCTGTTTCAAGGGACTTCTTTCTTATATTTTTGCAATCATGGTGGTTAACATACTGCAGCAATCGTGTATAAATTCTAGTTTTTGTCTTTCTGTTACTGTGATTGCAGTTTCTCCTAACAAACGTTTTGTTGCAAATCCTACATCAATATTTTAGCTAAGGATTAAATTTTCTGATTTTCTGATTTTCGATAGATAGTAACTTTGGACCTGTGCACTTCATCAGATCAGGTTTCATGCAATGATTCATAAGGTATCTTAGAAGTTTCTCTACGGCTTCAAAAAGATATGGAGTCATTGGTTTTGATGTCTGGAACCATTGCAGGAAAGGCTGACATTCATCTACAATTGTCTTGCAGAAAGCTAGTTTACACTTTAGGAATGGATGACAGGCTGCTCTTTTCAGTGTCTCTACAGGTTTTGTTTTAGGTAGTTTTGCTTCTTTGAGAAACTTAACTAAATGGTCCCAAATTTGTAATGCCCTTTGAAAGCACTTTGCATTCTCTAACCACCACACGCCACAGAACTTCAATGGAAAAGATGCACATCCTGCCAACTGGGTAAACAATGCTCGACGATCTGGAGAGTCAATGAACAGGTAGTACAAGTGACGCAATAAGCTACTTATATCCCAATCAACAAACTCCACTCCTGTTCTCAAGGAACCATATACAACATGAAGCCCACATGTTCCCAGATTTAGCAAAATACATAATTAATTGTCTGTGACAGATTTGATGTGTTTCTGAAGAAGTGTTATAAACTTTAAATTTACATTTGGACCATCCTTTGATACTTGTATCAATTTAAAGAGTGGAAGAGGATAAATACCATTCAGGAAGTGCTTCAGTAATTCTTCACCGGTGGTCCTATAAAAAAAAACACTGTTCAAGTAAAGACTGACGACTTTATGATTTTCCTTGTTCCAGTATCTGATTACAATGTCCATTTGTCCTCTTTGAATAACTTTATTCAACGCTTCATCAAAACCAATTACAAAGTTGTTACATGAATTAAGGCAGTCCATTAAAGTGTTATGAAAGAATGGAGCCAAACTATGCATAATGAAGTATGCAGTCTTGTCTCCAACAAGGGTAGAGGCATTGGCAATGAAACACTCAGGAAACATCAACCGAAAAATTGTACTTAAATTATTGCACAAATTGAAAGACTTTTTTTGTCAACAACTTGCATATCCTAAATGACTTCCGCCTTAGTTATATCATCTTTTATGACAAAGTGTTATGGTTTCTTCGTGGCACTACACTAATTTCACTTTTGGCAACAGCTTGCTTCTGCGGCTTTACAATTTCTGATGAAACAGAAACTCTTCGAGCAAGGAGCAAAATCACCACTGGGTAGAATGTTTATGTGTGCCAGGAATTCTGTTGAAACTGGGGAGCTCGATGAACCTGAATCACTTAACTTTTTTGAGAAAAAAGTCAACAAACAGCATTGAGTTGCCAAAGTTTCAAGATTTTTGACCTGAGTTGGTCTTTTTGCATGAGAAGATAATGCTTGCTTTCCCATATTACTTAGGTTTGTAATATTTTTGCGCACTTTACAAAATGCCTGCAACTTATTACTTCCAACACCAATGATCCAGTATGAGAATTCATTCAGCGAAATAGTCTGGACTTAGCCAGCTCAAAGTAAAACAAGGAGAGTTGGACAAATAAAAGGATGAAGGTTGATCAAGAAGTTGATGAGGGGTAGATGGGGAAGGAATGATGAACATGAAGGGAGCGGTAAGAGACTACCGTTAGCGAAGCTGCAAGTGGAGTATTATAATTCCACAAGATAGTGCACGACGTTAAATTTTATGAACGGTTTCAAACGTAGTTTGTCTTGGTTTCATTACAGGCACACAAATATAATAATTTCAATAAAATTGCATAAAAACCCATGAGTGAGAAGTTAAAGCAGAAAACAACACTCTTTGAGTTTCTTTAAGAAAAATGAACATGAGAATACAACAGCACCAGCTATTTCCGGCAAGGACATTGTGGAGGCGGGTCCATCTCATGAAAGTCTGTTTCAAACAAAAGAATGTGCTTCTAAACATCGCCTAGCAGGTGTAAACAGTAACTGGTTCCAAACATTCGGTTGGTGGTAAATGATAATGGAATGATGTGTTCCACATGTATTAAATACGAAAAGATACTACCCATAAACAAAGAAGTGACTAAAGACTTTGAAAAGAAAGTTAAATTGACCATGAAAAAAGTAGGTTACACAATGATTCCTGTTCAGATATAATTAAAAACCTGTACTTGAAGAAACTGGATTATGACAAATTGAACGATCAATTTCAGTTTTGAATAACTCACAGAGAGATACTTTTGTGGGAGTTTAAAGATATATATATTGGTTGGCAAAAAACCAATTACCACACACGAGTTCTTGAGCATTGTAGGCAATGAATGGGTTGTACAGAGCTAAGACAAAAAATACAAATTACACTCCAGAAAGATTAATGCATAGAAATTTTAGCTTTAGAAATTAGATGTGAAATAGAACCACACTAACAAATGTGCATCCAGAAGATATTTCAGTATTTTGTGTGATGAAATGACCAACATCTCAGTTTTAGAGCAGCTTATAATCTACATTAAATATGTTATTGAACTTTAAAAAAAAGATATTTATGTTAGTTTTATATAAATCTGTAATACCATTGACGGCAAAGCTGAAATTATAACTAACAAAATTATTGAAACAAATGGCAATATAGGATTGAAAACTTCTAAATTGGTAAAATAATAAATTAATTTCAAGTCCTAAGAGCATTAGCTCAGATTTGACAAACTAAGCCACTGACCTGATCTGGAGACATCTTCAATACTGTTCCCCTCAATGATTAACTCATCCTTCTGCTTGGGTGAGTTGGTGACGGTAACACCCGCTGCCATCTTCACTCGTCTGATAAACTTCTCACCCAGGAAGTTCCTGATCTCAATTACAGAGTTGTTTTCAGAGGTGACACAATTTATAGGAAAATGAGCGTACACTGCTCGCATCTTGTATTGGAAACCTTTGGTGACACCCTTAATCATGTTCTGGATGTGTGAGCAAACAGTTCGAACCGCTGCCAGTTCCTTCTTTGTACCAAACCATTTTTCTACCTTAATCAAGCGTGGGCCCACCATCTAAACAAAACAATTTTTTTAAATAAAATTAGACCTAGATTTGCAATATATATTTTATATAGGGCCTAAGCATATGTAAAAAAAAAAAAAAAAAAAAAAATCAGACATAACTAAGACCTAATACTGTAAAAGTAAAATTATTCATCTAAACAAAAAAAAGTTTAATAATTAGACCGGAGATCCCCAATTATTTTGGACAAAGGTCCATTTTAAAAACTCGACATACTTTCGCGGTCCAGCAAAATTTTGACTATGGTGTCTATTGAGTTGGAGAAACAAAAAATTAATGACTTTTTGATTGCCTTTTTTGACCACAAAATTCCTTCGGTAAATGGTCGAACATTATATAATGCATGTATAGGCATAATGCACTCACACTTAACATTAAACTTTAACTAGAAGGTGAACGTTAACCTTGTCCTTGGTTGGCCTACTACAGTAAAAACAATCAGGCAATTTGTGATAGCACATGGCATCACGAATAGTGGGTAACTTAACATTTGACGCGTTTGTGTTGTTAAGATGAGCGGGAAATTCAAACAACAAAATTGTCATGACTTTATGACTAAAATATTGAAAATTCACAACCTTAGTGACTTTCGTAACCCAGTAAACACCCTGGTGACTAATGATTAAGCCCTATAGGACTATATTAATTAAAAAATGTGATTTTCTTTCGTTTTAGTTATTTTACTTAGAGCCTATTTATTATTGCAGGACTTTCATGTCTATTACCTGCCCACTACCGATATAGCATCATTTATTCTGTTTATCACTATATTGTCAAGGTTCTTAAAAATGTATCTGCGATTCGAATGCAGACCGCAGTCTGCCATTTGGTGACCACTAGATTGGACTATCAATATAACTAATTTCTTGATGAATCAAATAGCCAAACTATTATATTTGCTAATTACAATTAAAGCCACATCTAAATATCATATTCAAAGTTAAAGATGTAGCTGACGATCTCTGTACTTCTAACACAAACTCTGCCTTAAAAGCTGAGTGAAAAATGATCCTGGACACGAGACAACTCCTGAAGAGTTCAGTGGTTAGAGCAATGTACTAAGCCAAAAGTCTCGGAATCAATTCCCATTTCCAGGTGTCATTTTTCAATTCAAATGAATATAATTTCTTTAAGTGGCATCATTTAGACAACACTATAAAAAATATTAATACAATGTTTATTATTGTGTGTACAAGTTGCTTATTTTTGCCTTTTGCTAGACTGTCAACATTCGAGCAAGAGTTTATAAAAATCCTTACACTTAGTAAGGATTTTTAGTTTTGCAAAACTGAATGAAATAATTAAAATATTTGAAGAGAGTTGTACAAAACAATATGAGCTTACAATAAAAGTTGAAACACAAAATAGGTACTTTTATCCATAAATATGGAGCAATTGTATTGGTACCAAAGAATCTAAAATATTTTGTGCAAATGTATCACAACAATTACAAATAAAACTATATTTTGTGGTATGGCACATTTTGAATTTGTAACCATTGGTTTGAGCTTTGAGGGGCGATCACGAAAACAGTGCTATTAGCAGTAAAAGAGCTACAAAGTTGTTTACACTGGAAACACATATTCTGGCTTGTCTTCTGGCTGTATTTTAGCCCTTCCAAAAGACTGAGAATTGTGTAAGATGGTGTATTATTTCCTGTTTTAAGATTTATTCTATCTTGTACGACATAGCAATAAGTAGCCTATGTAGTGTGTTATAACAAGCCTAGGCACAAGGGATACCTATATAAGGGTCAAATTCACAAAATGGGACAATTTGCTGAGAGTAAAAGGAGGAATTAAAACACCAACACCAATAAGCAACCTTCTTACCATTGAATTAAATCTAGAATATATTCAGGAGTAGTGAAATATATGTAGTCAAGCTAAATTTCTGTTTTTTTTTTTTAATTTTTAAAAACCATTCTGAACAAAGGGTTATAAAATAACAATTCTGTCACAATCATTAAAGAGGCATAAAAAAAAGCACATAAGATTGTAAGAAATGTTATACAAAACGAGTGTATCTATTAAATGTATTTATTTTAGAGATGGGCCACTCGAATCTTCAAATCCACCAAATCTTGACAAGTATTCAAGATTCGAGGATTCAGTGTTTTTACTGGATTCAATGGTCGAATCTTTCACCTCATAAACAAAGCATAGTATTTTGAATTCAAAAATTACTTAGTTAGGCTTACTTGAAAAGCACAACTTAATCCGTAATCTTTATTTTGTCAGACAAAAGTGATAAGTATGAATAAAATAATTATTTTAAAAAAAAGTAGCAATTGCTAAGTGTGGAAAAACTAACGCGCCTAATACCCTGCCCCTCCCACCACTATGGGAAATTTGGACCCGACCAGACCATTTTAGCTCATGCTCACTTATAAAACTTTCACCTCACAATCAATCTTGTAAATATTTAAATGAACACATTAAAACTCTTCAAAAACTGAAAATCAAAACTAAAATTACAAATAAACTCAAAATCATTAAAACTAATTAAGGGCTTTTTTAAAACCAAAATAAAAAACATTACACATGATACAAAGTCAGCCGCCATTACACACGATACAACACGATACAAAGTCAGCTGCCATGACGTATATTATTATGTTTAATCGCCAAAGTGATGATTAAATTACAATACTGTTAATACTTACTACAGAATTGGTTAAGTTAGATATTTTGTTGGGTTTCATGAAAAATATTTATTATTATTATTATTATTATTATAATTATTAGCACTAGGTCGTATGACCCGTTTAGGTACACTTAAGCTAATGTGTAATGGTAGGGTGATTGTGAGATGAAATGGAGGATCCACAGTTTAATGTGGAATCCGAACCACGATGGAGGTCTGGCATTCCCCACAATGACAAGTTGTGATTAATACACGTCTTGTCAGAGGTGAAGGAAGGGTTTGGTAATCAGATAAATCTGAGCCGGAACCGAGGATTGATTCCCGGACCCTCAGCACCGAAGTACGACACTTTACTCCTATACCACCAGGTCACCAACTTCATGAAAATAAATACCGTCAACAGTCAGACAGCAATAAAACTGTTTATTTATGCATACCCACCTACGTATTGTACATTAATTGTTTGTTTAAAATCAATTCCAGTAATTTGATCACTTATTAAGCGCGCTTAAGTTTTAAGAATCAAATAATAACTTTCTAATTCATAGTTTGTTTTTAAATTGATTTTAACCAAAAGTTTATTTATTTATTTTTAAATATGTTATTGAAGTAATTGTAAAAATAGTCAAATGTAGTCCTGCCTAATAAAATGGGAATGAATATATTGCAAGAGTCAAAAATATGTTCTTGTTTTAAATAGAATATATTCTCAGAAATCGATGTATTGCAAGAATTGAATACATTTCTGTTTCCTACGCGAAAATAGATAAAAGATATATAAGAAAATAATAATAAATCATACTTAAGCATTATTGAGTTCACTATTTCTTTATTTAAAAAATCTCTATTTTTATTTTTGCTTTCTTATTAAAATAAATAATCCTTCAATGATGAGATTAAAGTTGACCTAAAGATAACTAGGCTTAATCTGTTTATTTTACATGTTTTCTTAGAAACCCAATGCATTCTAACACTATTAAAATTAACTAACTTATACTCAAATTTTGATTGATTTGGTTTCTAAACAATAATATGAGTCTAGCTTGTTTAATTTGGCTGGATTTTAACCAGCATTTTGCGAGGGGTGGGTGGGGTTAATTATAATTGAAAGCATGATTGAAATAAATATTAATTTACAGTTTAGGCCAAAATTGTGTAATGTAGGTATATTGGTAAATCGTTAAAATTTCTAACAATTTGCTAGGATTCGGATTTAACCAATCTCTAATTTATTTTCTATGCATGAAAAAATATTAATCAAAAATAATAATAACAGGTATATTCTAAAATTTACACTACTTTTCAAGTTTTGTAGCTATTTATTTTGCAAAAGTTTTCTATAAAATCTTCAACACATCAATGAGCAACCTTTTTTTAAACATGTAATTAAATACATATTTCCAGGAATTTTGTAGCTGAGCTGAATTTCGTGTTTAGATAATTTTTTTTAATCTTGAAAGGCATATTGCCAAAAATAACAATTGGGTCACGCTCATCAAAGTTTTAATTTGGCCTATTATTAATTATTAGTTCTAAAGGAAAACCAAGTGCATTTAATAATTTATATAAGTTCAAAATATATTTTTTCTTGAACCTGCTACATGAACTTGTTAATGGACAATTCGGTCACGCTAAAATTAAGCTGGTAACGTGACTGAATTGTCCATTTTAGACATTGTATAAACTAGACTCAAAACAAGGCCCTACACTATTGTTTCAGTTTGAGGCTAGTTGTCAGATTGAAAAGTGTGTTTAAGATCTCATTTATTTTTCACCACACACTAATTATTATTTGAGTAATCAATGTGATTGAATTGTCATATAATTAAGGTACTCAATGTTTATTATCAGCATTAATTTAATAAAAGTTATTTATATCACACATTTGTAAACAACAAACTTTAGTGAGGTTTTCTGAGCTAAAAAAGAGTGGTCTTATTGTAATGGCGTCTGTTTTACATTTTTGCTGCCTTTTATGATGTACTTCAGGGACAATTCTTATTAATTAACAAACACTGTTTTAAAATTGTTTTCCGTTTTTAAACTATCGTTTGTTTAGTATATTTTATTTACAATGCAATCCAATATTTGTTTATTAAAAAAATCTATAGATTGTGTGTTTGAAAGTTGGGAACAGTGACCGAATTGCCATTTTGGTCGGATTTTTTTAATAATATAGTTTGTGCACATTATATAGAAACACAACATTTGAGTTAAAAAAATATTTATGATTTTCCCCACTAAGGGGACTTAAATTGTCCCATTATGTGAATTTGATCCATAAAGGCTTCTTAGAAGGAGTCGAATTCTGTGGCCCAATGCTTGTCAGTCAGGTCCTAAGGGTGTTGGACCAAAGCATTTCAACTGTATTCAAATTGGGGGAATTTGTTTAACCTGATCCACCGGAAATTAGTGAAATAATTTTAGCTTTGTTAATTTTGTACCACACAACATGCTTGTAAATTCTAATCAATGTTTACAACCAACATACTATATTAACCCCTTCAATGGCTGCATGGTCTAAGGTGTCACTCTTACAGTAGACTAAACTGCTGATGACAGGGAAAATGGGTTTCAATATCTGTCGAGTGTACTGAGGGTGGTTACCTAAGTGGTTTTCCACTCTCCCTCTAAGCAAATGTGGGTTCACTAAATTCAACATTCCCAATACTTAATACATTAAAGTAATCAATACATAGGTGTATAACCCAAATGCAGTGCTAAAAAAACTGACTATTCAGTTCACATGCACAGTTGATTAGAGAAAACACAACCCGTGTCAAACGGGGTTAAAAAAAACATATGAAAAGAGCATGTTTCAAATCTGTTAATTTGTTTCACAGAAACAAAAGTTAACATAATTGAAAAATAACTTTACATCCATTAATGTTTCCAGCCTGAAGCCTGGGTCAGTTTTTATTTAGTCAAGCCATATATTTTTCACTACTGGCTTGCTAGGCCTGTTGTAGCTTCAAATAGCTCATAATCTAACTCAAGACTAGGACAGGCACAACGGTGTCGGAATGAATTATTATTATTATTAGCACCGCGTCTTACTACCCATTCGGGTTATACGCACTTATGCTAATGTGTAATGGTAGGGTGATTGTGAGATGAAATGAAGGACCTACAGTTTAACGTGGAATCCGAACCACGGTGGTGGCCTGGCATTCCCCACATTCACAAGATGTCTTGTCAGAGGTGAAGGAAGGGTTTGGTAGTCGGAATGAAGGATAATTATAATGATGATCTAATTTTTGAGGAAAACTTTCAACTATTTAGCCAATCGAAAATTAAACTGGTTGATAATCAAGTTTGTTTCTAGTTTTTGTTGCATAGCATGGCTTTAACACAAATTTCTGCCTTAGTGTGAAATAAATACTACAAAACTCAAGCAGATTTTGCTCTTTAAGTTTATATTTCACTTCCCGGTTGGTAATGTTTTAGTATAGACCTTACGCTCTTATGTAGGTAGTGCCAAAGCTGCCAGGACAAACAAATTGGCTAGAATATCCCTTGGCTGTAATTTTTAATTGTTATCACTTGAGGTTCTAGCACAAGAAAATGGCTAAAATAGTGTACTCACAGATTTTGGAGGGTGTAAAAAAAATTACTTCTTTAGAATTTCGATTTTATGTAAGTTTGAAATTTAATCAACCCCCCCCCCCCCCTCCCCCCAATAGCTTATATCAATGTTATTTTTATTTACTGTTTTTGAAAGAAGCATTTACAATTATTATTGTCATGTCAGAGGTTTGAATATTTAGCTTTTGAAAAATTAGTTCTAACTTGATTCTAAGTGAGTCAATTTAATCAGCCAAGACCATACCATATTGCCCTATACACATAGAAACAAACTACTGTATCTCCTAAGTATTCAAATTATGAACAAGTATAAAACTAATTAAACAGTATTCTAACTAGCTAATGAAATATTGTTGTGTTCCAAAAATTGAATAATCTAAAAGCAATGTTTGGCCTACATAGTAATAAAATTTCAATCAAAACCTAATGTGGTGAATCCTAAGTTATTGTCATTAGCATAGAGAGTGTTGATGACTAAGCCTGTCAATAACAAAAATTAAAAGCAATTAAATCCCTCTCTTAACAGTTTCATACTTATCCCTAATTCATTAAAACCTTCCATTAGCAAGGCAACAAGTCTACTCACATGAATATCTAAAGCCAGATGTTTGAAGGATCGCTTCAAAACTCCTCGTGGCCCTTTAACTGTGATGAGCCGTGACTTTACAGTCACAGTTAGACCAAGAGGGATCTTCACCGTCTGATTGGTCACAATCTGCTTCATTCTGAAACATACAGTTATGCCTAGTTCAACAAAAGTATTCAACTTATAAATTGCAAATACAAAATTACAATCATATTTTTTAACAATTCAAAAAATTATTTATTCCCCAACCCTACTAAATGGCTGACATAATTATGTGTGGTAGGGTAAATTCTGATAATAGAGGCATAGGCTACTGAACCAAGAAAATAAATATTTATTAAAAAAAAGTGTGATTGATTAAAATTTACTTTCAACATCTATTTTTTTTAAACCATATCAATTAGGCTGAATCCAATTCCAATCACGCAGGTTAGGCCGACGGGTTACATGTTCGCAAATGGCCAGTCAATGAAATGTGTTATAGATGAAAAAGAGTGAACAAACATTTTTTTACATCAATGTAATATTTACATATGTATTCATAATAAAAATGCTTTTTCACAAAATTGACTGCAATATTTGTAGAAAAATCATTGCTTTTAGAAAAAGATTTATATTTTCAATCAATTCTTCTCTCGTTTTGTCTTTAGGAACTGATGAGAAAAATAGGGGGGAAAATGCCCTTCAAAATGGGAAGGGCCTAATGATTTAAAAAACGTTTGCTCTAAAATTTATAGAATAAGTTACCTAGGGTGGACCTAGTCTACTTAAACCTTAAATTTTTTGTGTTTTTATTTCAATTTCAGAAAGTAATTAGGCCGATTGTAAACATTTTTTCCTTGATATTTGAGGCAGACTACTTAAGTTGATGAAACTAAATCTAGCATAAAACTTTTACTATAAAACTTGTCTTAGCCAATCAGCAGGAAGCAGTATTCAGAAAATATTCCTTATGTAATTGCATTTTTCATAATATAAAAAAGTGGCCTTGTAACAAGTAAATTTTTTCTGAAATGTCAAGATTTCTTAATTTTTTAAAAATTTCAGTCAAAATGTTTGTAAAAACCACTCACAGTAGGCCTGAACCCAGCCGGATTTGAACCCTGATCTCGTCGACAGTCTAGTCTATTGCAAGAGTCTCAGGCGACTTTCCTTTGTCACTGCATATTTCATCTTCCAAACACACTTAGAAGATGAACTATATGCACTTTTAAGAGTTGAGAAAAAAGTGTCCTAACACATTATTGATATAAAAAAAAGTATATCTTGGATTTATTCTTATCAAACAAAGTAATCAGTCTCATATTAAATTTTTAAAAAAACATTGTTGTTTAAGAAATTATTTTCTTTTGAAAAACAAAATTCCACTAAAAAAATGTAGAACGTATAGACTTTACAGCTAGGTATCTTATTACACCAGAAGATGTATCTTTAGAAAACAAACTTGATATTTTTGATCATTGTGGTTTCAGTTTTTTTTAAGACCCTTAATTTATTAGTTTTTTCATTTTGGATTTTTTTTTTATGTTTTCTCATGTTTCAAACCTTTAAAAATATAGCCAAAATGAAACTTGAGCTATCTTAAAATAAGAAAAATTGCCAAAATTGTACGATTTTGAAGCAAATATTAATACCAATTAAAAAAAAGACAATGTATCACTTTAAAAAAAATCTTTAGCAAGTACATTGTTGTTTATTTAAAGAAATAGTTGTGTCCTATGTGATAAAAGTGTTTATCACCGAAAGAGGATTGCTGTGTCAGCAAGTTGTGAAAAAGGGTCCTATCAGTCAAGCAGCAGACTGGAAAGGTATTACATTTGGTGTTGTGTAGATAGAATATTAAAAAAAAATTAAATTCATTTTACATTAAAATGACTATACAAAATAAATTTCTACTTACTTTTCATATGAAACATATTTTATCGACCAGTCAATTGCTTAGGGTACATGTCACCCACCGGGCTGCATGATTTTAAATGGATTCGTCTGTAACTAATAACTTAATAGGCCTATACCTCTTTATCTTGGTACTATAACCTCTGAGGCTCATTATGTGTTCAGCCTATTGGCAATTTAACGCTTTAAAATGTAAACCCCAGAATGAGAATGACTAATTCTAAGGATTTGCATGAAGATTTATGGAGAAAACATTTCTAGCATAGGTACCATCTGAACTTGGCTAAGTAAATCAGTCAAGTTCAATTGCAACCAGCACTTATCTCAGTTTAATGAAAGGACCTCATCTGTAATGTAGCCTAATTGCACGCAATAAAAATAAACAGCAATAAAAGAATGCATGGAAATTTTGCATTTTATTAATGCCTCAATTTAATAAACTGGCCTGTACTTTTTTCACATACAGAAGCTAAAATTTATTTTCTGTTAAAGTCAATTATTTAAATAAGACCAACATATTTTAAATGTGGAATATCTCTATTCACAGTCGTTTGTATTTTAATATACCTTCCAACTTTAAAATCATATACCCGGAATGAAAGAAGAAATCGAAAATGAACAGGGTGTTCTAGCAACAACCCTAAACTTATTAACTGTTTTAATCATAGGGGTGGGAAAAGTTCTAAATATTAAGCTCGGACAGATGTAACATGATAATAAACATCATTTGTCATTATATAGATCGATCCGTCCCTGATATATATACATGTCTATAGTTTAAAATCTTTTATAACAGGTTGAAAATATTTTTAAACTTTTACAAATATGGTTATCACTGAAAAGTGGATGTGTACTACAATTTAGTTTAAAGATGTACCGTATATTAAATGAGATTTGTAGCAATGATTAATTATGTTTTCATGAACTACATTGGTTACATAAAATTTGCGTAAACGAAGGCAATTACTTTTCGTTTAGCAATAACCATGAGGAAAACAAGTTTAATAAAATGTAATACTATGTAAACATGTGTCTCAACATAACATTAGCAAAATAAAGGGATGGCAAGTAATTTATGGTTGATTTAGGAGAGAGGCGTGGATTTATTTGATATTTTGAACATTTTAAATGCAATTAAATACAGTAATCAAAACCGATGAGTGTGGATATATAAAATAATATTAAAATTTTAACTTACGTGTCACTAGTTCTCCTGAACGAAAGAAAAAACGAAGAACAATATCTTTACAAAAAACAGTGCTGACAACATATTTAATCAATAATTCTCTTAAAGGTCGTTCATAAAAATATACTACATAAATATATATTTCGTTTTATAAAAGTTTATTTTTATTAATTATAAAATCATATCTGTAAAATACACATTGCATTTATAAGTGTCAATATTTTTGAAAAGATCTCATCATTTATTTTCCAAACGTTTAAAATCTAAAATATATTTATTGTAAATACGTTTGTGCTTTTGAATTATATCTCAGATGCATCTTTCTCGCATATTAACTAAATAAATAAGACGTTTCAACCTTTTCTATTAAAGAGTTTTATTTTAATGAGAATAGGTGATGAAACAATGTATACGTTTCTGTTAGAATATAGGAATTCACTCCTATATACCCAGACTAGAGTAACCTCGATGCGTTCCTAGAAGAGTACTCGCTAGCCGTTCCGTCTTATGGCGGTGCTAATATCCAAACAAACAAGAAAGAAAAAAGAAGGTTGGCCGCCATTTTGAAGGTGTACTGGCTTTTGCTTTGTTTACTTCAAAGCTTAACTTTATGATAATATTGGTCTGCAACTTAATTTTATTTATTTATGTGTTATTTTATATTTATCTTTTAATTTATTATGAGCTATTTTTCTTTGATGCTTCATCAAATTCTAACTGGTTTTCTAAATATTTCGTAACAAATTAAGCTACTCTGTGAATAATGAGTGGACCGAAATAATATAATAAATCTTTAGATTTAATTAATAAGCAAAAATATATTTAGCACCACATCTTACCACCTGTTAAGGTTATATACACATGTACTAATTAGGTTAATGAGTTAGGGATGAAGAAAAATGAATTTAGAGTAAGTGTACCCACATTTGCGTGGAGGGAGTGGAAAACCACCCTCTGTACACCCAACTAGGATTCTAACTCAACCCAGATATTCTTGTTTATAGCGAGAGAGATGCCTGAGACCATGCGGCTACCGAAGCAGATATTTTTTCATAATGTTTCAAGTGTGCTTATTTTTAATAATGTTTTAATAAAAAATAAAAGCTATCAATGTTATTTAAAATTATATAATATATATCATTTTTTCATAAAAAATTATATAATATAAATACAATCATATCATAAAATATTTATTATATTATATACATAATATAAGTAAGTATATGTTATACACATAATATAGGTATATGTATCCTATATATATATAGTTAACATATAGTTATATATTATATATATAAAACTAATATTATATTAGTAAATAATATATCTAATAATAGCTAATGTTTAGGTAATATAAATAGACACTTTATATTGCCTAAACGTTAGTTTTTAAGGTTTCTTTAATTTGAATTACCGCCAAAGCTTACGATTATTTTATCAGAGATTACTAAGAGTTGTACAATTTTACAAAACTTTCCTCTTATTTTTTGTGAAGTTAAAGCTATTCTGATTTCATAAATGGTTGGTTTATAATTTATTTAATAGTACAAATGGACTTTATTAATTTTTTAAATTCCATTTTCTCCATAAGAATACATTGTAGGCTCTGACGTTATACCCCCACAATGGCATACTGCGAGTACTCATTATATCTAGGTTATTCTAACCCAGACTTTACATTGTTGCACTCTGGTGGTAAACTTATTAACTATTATAAATCGAATGTGTCTTGTTTTGTAAATAAACTCTGTTTTTTGTTAATTGTTGTAAAAATTGAAGAATCATCACAACCTACAATTCTACTCAAAATACGTTTATTTAAAGATCCAAATACGCTTTTAAAGTTTCAACCGTTTAACCCTTTTCTATTAAAGAGTTCTATTTTAATGAGAATAGCTGTTGAAACGTTGTTTAGTTGGTCCACGCAGGTGGACACACTGTATGTTAAGTTAATTTTGTTTGATTTGAGAGTGAAAGAGAGGTTGGAGTCTAAATAATTACTAGAACAATCTCACTACATGTAAATGCGAGCAACTTTCCTATTAATTCTATTTTCCTAAGCCCTAGCACATCAATTTATTTCATATAGGCCTATTTGCATGTAACCCAAACGATAAAGTAGGTATTTTAAATAACTCAAATAATTTTTCATCAAAGGAGCCTGGCAAATAATATTAGTTCAACATTAAAAATGTATACATTTTAAACGTGAATTCCTAATAATTGGGGGATTAAGAGTCCTTGAGCCCATAGCCTAAATTTGCCCTGCACCTCCCCCCTCCATCCCGAAATAAAACTGGTTTACTGTAATATATAGATGGATATTGCAATAGCAATTTAGGTTTCGAGGAAAGCTTTTGTTCTATTTGAATGAAGTTTTTTAATATCATGAACTGAAATTAAAATAAACAATTAATTTGTCAGTTAATTTAAGGTTTGAAAAACATGAAACTCTCCTTTGAAACATAGTTTTTGTATGGGAAAAAAACTAGTTATTTTAAAATATATTTTTATTCTAACTCAAACAAAAGACAAGACAGTAGTAAAATCCATTGATCTCTATAATATAACAGAATGGACATCTGCGGCTGAGATTTTCTAGCTGTCGTCTACATACAATTATGTGATAGATAGAGAGAAACTTTCGGGTAACTCCTTCTCTCTTACACCCTCACAAGGCAAAATGGCATTTGATGCCGTTCATTAAATTGATTAAATATATGAGATACATCAATGTATGATTAGTTAAATGAAATAAATGTGTTAGTAAAAGCTTTGAAGAGCATAACGAAGTCTGAAACGGGTGAGTTTTTTTTTAATAAGTTGATGTAAGCTATAATATATACGATGATTTTTGAAAGAAGCTCGTTTGGAAGGCTTTGTCTTGTACCAGAATTCAACCCTATATTATTGTTTAGATAGGATGAAAGAGCTTACAAAAGAAAATTTCTTCTTTTATTCTAAATGGCCATTTATACTACCGTACCAAAATACTAATATATAATAGTATTCTTGTACGAAATAAGGGCTTACAGTTTGGAATTCTTACTAACATCGGTGTTTAGTAGATACCGTACTTCCTACAAGCCTATAGCCTAAATTATCGTTTGAACTAAGACTTTTACAAAAAGTATGTCATTCAAATAAATGCAATATAGTTTTTAGCTATCTTGTTACATTATTGTTACCGAACTATCAACATAATATGGTTTCTGAAACTAATATACAAGATTTGAGCCAACATTTATTTTTTAAGTTTAAAAAATCTACAATTCTATATCCTAAGTCATTGTTTGAACGTATGGCAACCACACAAAGTTTGTCATTCAAACAAACCAATTTCTTGAGAAATGCTGGCTCATTTTCAAAGTGTATTTTTTTATTACTCAGTACTTTCATTATACTCACTAATACCATTTTAATAGTTCCTATTTCCTTTGTAAATATCTTGACATGGGTCTACCTAGCTTTGTTGCCTGAATAAACATAAAATAAACATCTATTTTTACACTTAAGTACTGACATCTGGTTTTGTATCATTACTACTAATATAGGTTTCAGAGACTCCTATAGATAAAATAGGGTAAAAAAAATATACAAAAATTTACTTTTTTCAAAATGTATTTTTATTATTGTTTTAAACGGAATACAAAAGTATATGAAACTATCAAATTACAAAACAAATAACATTCTGAGTAATATTTTAAGTAACATTTTGCAACATTATCTGTCTAAGGCAATTTATTATTTCTTAAACCTTAAAAAAAAGCTACCAAAAGTCTCTAAAATCAACAAAACTATAATCTTCTATAACATATCTCTTTAATTTAGTCTAATTTAATATGTCTTTAGATCATATAAAAAAATACTGCACTTATGCATTGCCTAATTTCTGGTTTATACAAGTTATGCATATTGGCCTGGAGCACTGCAAACAGATGGGATGTTTGCGAGAAACACATAAATATTGTGGTTTTTTTTGTAAGCGCACATACTGCAGTACTTTCTTTTAGCAATTTTTCAGATTCCAGGTTCACATTTTGAGCCGGTCGAGGCTTGTTCAAGAATTGAGAAATTGTGCTCTTGATGTGATCTGGGACATTAGGATTCGATCTATTTTCCAAGTACTCATAAACCAACCCTTTTGCCATATCCTTTATAAATTCAGAGCGTTTGGATGACAGTCCTGAAAGCACGTATGCGTATGGTATAAGGCCATCGACGTGATCTCTTTTTCCAAGTCATCTTTGAACATTTTTTTATTGAGAGCGTCAACACCTCCTTTAGTTGCATTGTAAAATGAATTTTTTTCCGGCAAACCATTCTTATTTTTCTTAGTCATCCGTAAGAGCAGAGCTAGGGCTTTAATTAAACCATAAAGACAAGAGCCAACTTCCCTTTGCCTAAGGTTTGTGAACTGGGGGGTTATTTCCGCTTTGTTTTTTCTGAGTGTTCCACATTAAGTAAGACCTCTTTTCAAAAGTTCGTTTATTAATTCTATTGAGGAAAACCAGTTATCAGCTGTTATGTTACTATTCGTGTTTATGATGGGTTTCACAAGTCTGATAGCTGAATGTGTAGGTTTCAGAAACTTTTTCTCGTTTTGATCAAGACCAATGCCGCCAGAGTCTTCAATAAAGTACAAATACGCATTATATATTGTTTGGAACAGTTTCCAGTTCTGTGTCAGACAAATTGAATTCGAATCAGAATCTGACTGTGCGGTCTCTATTACGAAATGATCGTCATTATCTGATTCGCCACTAAAATCACCATCTTCTACGTTTTGAAGGCACCCTTCTAATGTCGAAGCAATTGCAGTGTCTGTAAATATTATTGAACGTGTCGCAGTGAGCGAGAAGAAGCCGATTGTTCAGAATCCATTCTAAAAACAAAATACAATTGTGTCAAAAATATCACGTATCTACTGATATAGGTCTGTAAAACCCACATAAAAATTTCAAACAACGATGCATACCTTGATAAGCGCGCGAAGCGGCCTCTACCTTTGTCAATCCACGGCCCACTAACTTGAAGGTACCTAGGCGTACAATGCACTATAGCACACCAGAGTGAGAGCGCACCTGTTTGTTTTTGTTATGGGAGTCTACTAGACCAATATCAGTGATTAAGGGTTAAAAATGTACTTCAGCATCAAAATGGTAATGAGTAGTTAAATTATTTCCTTGTGTATTTATTTTGGTCTTATTAAAATCGTAAATAAAGCAGTATTTTTTTTATTTATTGACATTGACTTTTGGTTTGTGACAATGGTTTCAATTGTTTAAACTGGTTTTGGACTAGCTTTGCGTGTATACCATTTTCATTATTTTATAAGAGAATTTAATTTCTTTTTGTTAAATTTAAGCTCACATTTTTTTAATAATGTGTATTGCGTGTGTGTTAGCAGCATTATGAATTATATTTGGTTATAAATTTAGTTGAATAAGTGATTGGTGCCCGCCGCACTACCATTAGTTTTGAATATGCTCTAAGGTACAAAATGATTGGGGACTTCTGTCCTGCATAGCCACAAATGTTTTAGTTATTAAACACTAGGCTACTACAGTTGTGTGTGAATAATTTTTTCTCAACGAATAGGTTCAAGTTTCAAGCGAAACTTTAACAATTTTAGGGTAAGGAACTTAATACACATATGCCTAAACCTTTATGAAGTGCTCGAAAAAGGAGTTAAATATGTAAGTAAAAGTGGTTTTTCCACATAACTATGCAATATTTAAACAAATAAAGCATTTTAAAGGCCCACTTTTGAATTGTAGTGACTGGCTGCTAAACTATATGTTAGGCCTACTTATATTCCTTTGGCCAAATTATTAAATCATCAAAGAATTTTGCATTAATACTAACGATCATCATAAGTCTATATATTTTTCATTTATTCATTTTATAACTCCAATAGCTAGGCAATCATTTGTTACTTTCAAAACTATCTCCAATAGGCTCTAACAAATCAATGGCAATAGATTTCGTGAGTTTAAAACTTTTTTTAAAATCTAGCTCAACAAATTCTTCAAAATAATTATTAGTTCTTGTTCAAAATGTAGGATTTTTCGCTGGTTAAAACACTCTAAAAAAAGTCTGTTCATCGTAGTAACTGTTTTCTGAAAGGCCTTTTTCTCTACCAGAAATATATAATATAGTAGGATATTGATAGGAAAAGAGACCTTTCAGAGAGTAATTCCTGCCGTGAATGGAGTATATAATATTATAAATATCTGAATCGGAATCAAATAGCACCATTAAACCTTATCTTAACGAAATCCAACAACACATAGTGGAATGTTTTGAACAGTCAGCTGACAAAGTAGTGGCCATGTTGTTCTATTCGGTAATTAACTTGAGGTTTACTCACTATCCTCTACACATTCTTCGAGTTAGTGAAACCTGAAGTTTAAGTTCAGGATATGTAATAACCTAAGATTGAAACAGGTAATAAACATCTTAAGCTGAGGTTATAATTTAACCTTGACAAAACCTGACATTGAAACAATGGCCCTAAATGATCTCTCACCAGATGCATTCGTTGACATTATACACAACAAAATTCTCAGCGCCGTTTCAATGTTAGGGGAAAGAGTTTTAACCTTTTTCACGTATGAACTTCAAAAACTCAGCAGGAAAATGGTGGCCCTTTACATTGAAGTTAAAAGCATCGACAAACGTCTTGAAATGTATAAATTCTTCACTAAGATCTGAGGCAAGGTCAGCAGGATATTTATATTCCAAGACAGAAGTTTTCTCCCTCATTTATTAATTTTCTAAGGTAATCAATTTATAGATGAAACCAAAAACTTCATTTTTATCGAAGTAAACTTTCGATCTCTTTTATAATTCACTGCAAATATTGTCGATTATGATATAAAATGTATTAACAATCATAGCTTGTCATGAGTTTATGCATGTTAAATATAAGAGAGTATTATGTATGTATATGTATATATTTAGCATATATTTAGAATGTAAGCCTCAGGGAGAGGTTTGGGGCCATCCTCCCCAATTGACCAATTGTGTTTTGGCCTAAGGATAAGGAAAATTGAAATTTGGAATAAATACTTACCTATCTCTCTCTCTCCCCTTGAGTTACCTTGTTTAACTAAGCATTTGTTTTAAAATCAACCAATCTCGCCTCTCTCTCACATACACACACACACATACACACACCCACACACCTTTCCCCTTGCATTAATGAACAATCCAGGCTATCATTTCCCCCTCCTCTTCACTTCCTGCGTTCAGACATATCCGAGCTGCCAACCTTTCCTCCGCAAAGAACCTACCACTGCCACCGTACACTCCACGAACAACCCGCAAAATCCCCCCCTCCTTCACCTATGAGCAACCCTCCCACTCACCCACACTATCGACGTACCAAAGGAGGGAAAAAAACCGAAGGGACCAAACAGAAAGCTACTCTGTTTTTAAAAACCTTTTTTCCCCTACGCTCTTCACCAGCCCTCCACCTTTCTCCTACCCAGACCTCTCAAGGGCTCCCTCCCCTCAGAAACACTACTGATTGCAATCCCTGACTCCTCCCCCTCCCCCCTACAAGTCATCAGAGCACAGAATGCTGCTCTCCACCGATCCTAGAAAAACACACATTCGGTGTTTAAATGGAAAAAAAAACTACAGGAAAGACTTCTGAGCTTAGGACCAGACGTCTTCACCTCCCTCCTCTCCATTTCTGCAAGTCAAGCAACATGCCTTGTTTCGCCGTTCAGAACCTCGGTCCCTCACCGACCACCTTTATGGAACGTGCCACTGCAATTATTGCAAACAAGTAATTCCTACAGATGTATGGAAAAACGCTTCTTCAGCAGATCCTCACCTAAGCTGGTACACCCAGGTCTGCCTCATTGAATAGGAATAAGCTCAAAATGTGCTCGAAAAATTCCCCTAAGAAGAAAATGCTCTCCAAACGAAAAACTAACCTACCGACCTAAATACCTCCAATACACCACAACCACAAGAGTCACAGACCAGACGACAGGATGAAGCACAGACAAGATAACATCTTAAAATGCCATTTCTTAGTAAGTTTGATTACATCTTGAACGGCGGACTTCCAGTTATGTACAGATACTTCTGAACCCAGCTTTTAACTGTCCCAAAACCCTTTAAAATATAGTCATGTACTGGTTAGGCATCTTGATTGTTCCCTGACTCCTAATTACTTTTTCTATTCTTTCGAAAACCCTTTCGGGTGGTAGGAAAGAATGATCTTCGATAGGGAACGCAAATTCGACCTTCTTTACTGCATTTGGGGCTTATTCTTTAAACCACTTCATCAACAACTTAATCACAGTAGAATTTTTATTATGTCCAGGACAGCCGTCTGAACAAAGCCAGACACAATCAAAATCTTCATTTTATAGTTTTGCATTCTTCAGTCTATCAAGTACAGCTCAAGTGATTTCATTGGAACCTTTCTCTCATTTTATATCCAGGTATAGATGGTAGCTGTGTCAATATTCTGTGGTGCTTTTGAGTGCCCAAGACATACCGTAAAATTATAGTATTATAGTTGCATACTATAGTATGCAGCCTGGTCAGGCACTTGGGGGAAAACCAAGCTATTTTTGACAATCATAAGAGAGTAAAAGAGAACTGTTATAGTTTCTTTTCCATTAAGTTGGTTGTAAAATGATTTGGCTTTCAAATTATGAATCCTCAACTGAATGATGAGATCAGATTTTATCTTTGAGCCTGTACAGCTTGTTGAATTTACCTTTAAAATACAACCAAAGAATATGTATATAAACCAGGAAATAACAAGGTACGTTAATGTTATGATTAATCACGACGTTTACAGAAACAGTGTGTCGTAGCAAACGAGATAAGATACTGCAAGATCTGGTTAGCGACAGTTTTAAAAACACAGGTGTAATCTGACATAGACTAATGCAGGAAAGGAAAGTTGTGACAAATAATGTTTAAGGTGGATAAGGACAGTTTTGTTGAAAAAACTTTCTTGGATAAGGGCAGTTTTGAAAAAAGACCTAATATTTGAACACTAAATAAATAAAGGATTAGTATGGCTATGAAACATTTGAAAGATAATTTTAGCTGCAGGTATGCCAACTCAATCGTAATCCCCCATTAAATCATTTTGTTTTTTAATTTTGATAAGGACAGTTTTAAAATTCACCGACTCAATTGTATAGGTGGCAAACTGAACCAATTATAAATGTGTTAAGAAAAGGGGCTACGTTTAAAAGGGAAAAGGGTAAATATTATTTTAGCAAATACAGTGGGCTAGCCTAAATTTTTTTAAATTAACTGATTGGTGATGAATAAATTGAAGTATATTCATAGCGGGTCTACAGAGGCTCGCATTCATTCGTTAATTTATTATAACTACTAATAATAATGAAAATAATAATGATAATAATACTAATAATGGAAATAATAATGATAATACTAATAATAAAGATAATAATAGAAAAGGGAACATTTTCAGTATAGCATCACTACTTAGAAAAAAATTGTGGCAACTCGTTGAGTGGTACCCATGAGGTAGGGGAACAGTGATGGGAATCTTAAAGTAGTGATGACAACCAGAAAGAAAGAAAAAACTCTATTATGTGTGCCTTGTATCAACAGGGGAAATGAAACTAAACCTAATATGTTATTTAAGCAAGAATCATTTTTGTCTGTTTTATCTCTTTGGGAGTTGTTTTTAAAATTATAATGTCATATAAGCCTTTGCTACTTATTTATCTCATCCTTACAGTAGAAGGTATGGGGGGACTTAATCTTGTTTACTCTGACGTTACACTCCTGAAAAAGTGTAGCAGCTATAGAAAGGTTTTATTATTATTATTATTATTATTATTATTATTATTATTATTATTACTATTATTATTATTATTATTATTAGCACCGCCTCTTACTACCCGTTCGGGTTATACGCACTTACGCTAATGTGTAATGGTAGGGTGATTGTGAGAGGAAATGAAGGACCTACAGTTTAACGTGGAATCCGAACCACGGTGGAGGCCTGGCATTCCCCACATTCACAAGATGTCTTGTCAGAGGTGAAGGAAGGGTTTGGTAATCAGATAAATCTCTGCCGGGACCGAGGATTGAACCCCGGCCGCCAGCACAGAAGTCTGACACCTTACCCCTAGACCGCCAGTTCACCTAAAAGGTTTAATGTTTAGGGTCATCATAAAAGGATGTTCCTATAATTTAATTATAGATATGTTTCTACGCCTGGTCAGTTCGATGTCAACACCAAGTACCAATTTAAATAATATTTTGAAAGTGAAATTCTTCATAGTAAAAAAATATATTTATAATAATTAAGTGCATTTTATTGAAAAGAAGGGGAATTATTTAAAAAAAAGCATATATTTATATATAAAATTTAAGTCCAGTGACGTCATTAAAAATAGTACATAAAATAGATTATAAAAGAATGGTGGGTTAGCTCAGATTTAAAATGAATACAATACTTTGGGTTCAAAACCAAAATTTACATTTAACCAAAAAATTATTACTATATCAGGGTAACATTTAAAATAATAAAAATAATGTATAAAATGGAACACGAGACTCTCCCAGGACCTCTGGGTCATGTTTGGAAAAAATATACCTTTACTGTACTTAGTCAACAATGGACTCACATTGCGTATAACAATATCGGCCTCACCCGCCTCGGTGGCGTAGTTGGCTAATGCGCTAAACGCGTTGAGCTCGACTGCTGAGGACGGGGTGATCGAGGTTCGAATCTCGGTCGGGTGAACTGGGGGGGGGGGTTTCCTAAATGGTTTTCCACTCTCCCTCCACGCAAATGCGGGTCACTTCCTCTAATTCAACCTTCCAAATTCCAAATTCATTAGCGTAATTAGTACTTAAAGCGTATAACCCGAACGGGTAGTAAGACGCGGTGATAATATTATTATTAATATCGGCCTCCAAGGTCAGCATCCCTGGGAACTGCTTGCGGGTCAGACATCGCTAAATATGTGTTTTTTGATAGCAATAGTAACAAAGTGGATAACATTAAATGATGGTGATAGTAATATAAATAAAATACTTAACGGATTTGACTTTGAGAAAAAAAAATAGTAAGCTTAGTTTTTTCTTCAACAAATAATTGTCTATCTAAAATTTTACACTACCTAACTGAAGTCTGCTATATTATAAATTTAAAATACAATTCATAATCCAAATAACAGTTCAGTAAGTTGATGTATTCATCTTAAGTCCAATCTTTGTGGATAATTTGAAATATATGTGTCTATAAATATGTGAAATTAAAGTAGTAATAAGGAATATCAAAGGAGAAGAAAAAATAATTAAGACGCTTGATAAAATTTGAATATGTAACTGAATGAATGCAGTAGCTGATATCTGACAGATTGACATATGATTATTGTTTGAAAACTCAATTTCTTATTTTTATTTACTTTTCCTCGTGAGCCTTTTAAGGCTCTGCCTACCCTCTCTGGCGGTGTTTTGAGCTTTCAGCTCTCAGAATAGATGGCATTGCTAACGTTATACAAACTGGTGAATTTCAGCCATCAGGTTGACAGCATTACTGATTTGTTTAAACAATTGGGAGGCTGGCTACAGGTAATTAGCCTAGGGATGGGAAAAACTGCTCCTTTAGTGGAGCAGGATCAATCTGTTACTGCTCCACCACTGGACCTGTTCCTTATACTTGCTCCTTGTTGTCCTAGTGACAGTATTCGTACATACTCCCAGACTAGTTATTTTTTTTAGCCCTGCGTCTACTACCCGTTCGGGTTTTACGCATTTATGTCAATTACGCCAATGTGTTAGGGATGAAGATGGTTGATTCTTGAGAAAATGCACCCACATTTGTTTTAAATCAGAGTTGAAAACTTTTAGGAAATCACCCTAGGTGCACCCAACCGGAATCAAACCTATATCTCACTGTCATCGGCAGTCCATTCTAGTGCGAGAGTGAAGCCAGAGACCAGAGGTTTGCAACCTTTCTGATGATGTGGGCTTTATTGATTTAAAAAAAAATGTTTGGCTAATTTAAAAAAAGTAAAGAAAAAAAGTAGAGCGAAAAAAATGTTCAATTTTACATTTCCCGACTAGTAATTAGCTATTTAGTCTATTTTTGAACATATTGTTTGTTTGCTAAATATTTTGTGGGCTAGATAAAATCAGTCAGTCAGTAGGTTGCTGACCCTTGCCTTAAATAATTTGATCACCAAGCGGGTCCCTTCAATGTTAATCATCAACATAACAATTTATTGGAGAATACATCACATACTGTGCTTGTATTGTGGAAATAATGTTTTGTACTACGAAAGCTTTCCCCTTCAAAACTCATTTGTGACTCTCCAAACCATCTCTAAGCTAAGCCTATATAATAGATAAGTAAGGTTGCGCCGGACCTGATCCCAGCGCTCTGGCAAGAACACAAAGCATCCACTTCCTTTCTACTGTACGACTGCTCCAAAATTCTCTGGAGCATAAAGGAACAAGGCTGCCCCAGACCTGTTACAGTGTTGTCTGTGCCAGAGACAAGGAGCAAGTGTACCTTGGACCTGTTCCAGCGTTGTCTGTGACAGAGATACGAGGAACAAGTTTACTCTGGACCTGTTACAGCGTGTATTTGAGCTATGGACAGTGACAAAAAGGAACAGCTCCTTTCATTTGTCAGGAAGAGGTTGTGAATGTGACATCAGAGGAGCAGTGACAAAGGAGCAGGTTGTGATTTCATAACCCATCCCTAAATCAGCTGAGGCCGCAAGCAGACTTTTCCTAGAACTGATAGAGATAAGAAGTGTAGGCGACCAAGTTGGACTAAACATGGGGAGATAAACGTCAAGATACAATCACACTCTCAAGCAGAAAAAATAGCTTACCCATCCCAACCAGCTAGACGCTTCTCTCTGGGGGTTCAAATCCCTGCTGAGGGTATTTTGGGGAGATCTTATTCAAATGTTTCATTCTACTCTCCCACGCAAATGTGGGTACATTTCTTTAGTTAATTCGGCCTGCTTAGGGATGAATACGTTTCAATTTAGAGAAAGTATACCCGCATTCGCGTGGAGAGAGAGAGTGGGAAAATATTTAGGAAATATCACCCAATAATGATTGAGTCACGATCTCCCAGTCATCGGCAGACTAGTCTATTGCGATAGTGACGCCTAAAACCATGTGGCCACTAAGTGGGATATTACCAATCCTCATGTCTAAAAATAACTAAACGATTAAAATAACACGACTTACCAAATCTTTAAAAATTATGTAAGCTAGAGAGGTGAGAGGGAACTTACGTGAGGGGAGGTAGGGCGGATCTAAAATCATGTAAACAAGCCTTACGTAATTTAAGGATGGCCCCCTTGCAATAAAAACTATGGGCCATAGATACAAGGCCTAACATCCGGTTCATATTATTGAGCAGAGTAGAAACGAACTAAGGTCATTGCTTTATAAATCACCTTTTTTTAAAAAGTCTTGAACTATTTTTTTCAAATGATTATCTGGGGAGGGTGGTTATAAATAATACTGCATACTTATTTTTTAGAGAAAAAATTATTTAAGGTAAAATTAGAGAACTCATTTTTGAAGATCTTGTCACTAACTATAATAACCTATACGAGAGTATAGCTTACAATTTTGTCGTACCATCTATTTGCGTTTATTAGTAGGCAGGTAAAATTAAAAATAACTCAAATTTAATGTGCTAAATTTAGCCACTGTGCCTTGATTAATTTTTAAACTTTAAAGGCTAAAGAGCCAATAAAATATCTAAAAAGCAGTTTCATTACGAAGACTAGAACAATTTTGAATATGAATATATCTGTTATTTTTGTTACTGATATCACCACGTCATACTACCTGTTCATGCTATACGAATATATGATAATCTAATTGGTTAGCAATGAGGGAGGAAGCATTTGACAGGTTATCTACCAGCATTTTTTATGTAAGGAGATGGGGAAACAATTTAGGAAAAACTAATCTCCGCTATCAGCAGGCCAATTTAACACTGGAGTGATGCCTTAGATCACTCGGCCACTGGAGTGGGTATCTATTATTTAATACGGTGTTTACAGTTTTCAAACATCTATAGGATTTACACAATTTTACAGAAATAAATGTTTTTGGGTATAATTTTTCATCCTATTGGTAGATTTTAACTTTAGTAATATCTCCATGGTGTCAGCCTGCAAGCAGGCTATACCAATCAAGAGGCTGCAGTATGTTGGCAAAGATAATGTCAAAAGCACTGGGGGTCGAACCCGGGACTTTGGGAGCTGAAGTCAGTAAATCTGACCCCTATACCACAGAGGCGGCCGGGTATCAACTACTTACTTTGTGGCATAGGGAACACAAAAGTTCATTAACTTTAATGGTTTTAAATATATTTTACTTATCATCGGCTCCATGTCGAGGTCAATATTGCTAAAGTGCTATGACTGAGCACTGAGTGCATAAGCTAATAATCTCTAGTAACTGTGCTAGTTCGATTCCATATAAGGTTGAAATTACTTAGTACTAGCGTGATACGAACTCGGCCAAGGCACAAGAAATTTTGAACATACTATAAATGCGTTACAGAGTGTTAGTAACATTTACTTTCAGATAAGAGCTTTTTTTTTTTTTAAGTATTTGAAACATCAGAATAATCGCTACGTTGTTATGTAGAAATATTTATTTGTATCTTAATTTTGATATTCTTTCTACAGTAAATAAAATAGTATCGCTACTCATCCGTTGTACTTAAATTAGTAGATAGAGATAGCCTAAGCGCCAGTAATATTCATACCATTAAAAAAAACTTACCCTTTACAACAAGCAGTTAAATAATCAATTATATCTTTGAGTTTCTTTGTGCGCCCTTTCTTCCATCAACCCATGCTTCACAAACTTGTTATTCACAAGGATATAAAATAATATTGTGTAAATACTTCTCCACCTCAAAATTTATACAATCCATTAGATCTTGTTCGAAAGCAAAAAAGTCATATGTTGTTAATTATCTAAAAAGTAATCACCGTGGGTACTTTTTGTTCGTACTGCCTCAGGTAAATAAAGGCTAATGTCATAAAACTGTGTGTATGGAGAAGCATGTGATTTTTTCTTTGAAAATAATGTATCACTAGAGTAATACTCTCATTGAAGTAAGTAGGGACCAACTATATTTATTCACACAGCAGTTAGGACTTTGTGAGTATTTTAGTTACTGAATATATTAAGATGTTTATATTTAACTATGCAAATCTTCATAATTGGACATTGGCCCTTCTTATCCCAATGCACATGGTATTAATGTTTCTTTGACTCAAGAAGGTCACAAAGATTAGCTTCACCCTCCACTGCCGCCTGAATTCCAATACAACAGGTTAGCCAATGCTTGCAAAACGATATTAGCTTGTAAATGGGTAATGATCATACTAACGGCACCTATTATCAACTAAGATAACTATTTGTAGATGGAAAAGTTGTACTTAAAACTATGTATTTTGACTTGAGTGTCGACTTGGAAGTCGTTAGATCTCAATATCGTCGTGATTATTGAAGCTAACCCAAATTTTAAAATATGCCTAAAAATAAAAATTAATTATTCATTAAATAATATGTTATAAACAAACACTCTAACTTAATTGTACAAAAGAAAATAAATAAATCGATTAATAATTTTTGTTTTCCCATTTAAATTGCATTGAAATGGAAACATTTTAACTAAAATATTTCAATAACTATTTTTAGCACGGTTTGAAAATTCCATAAGAATTATTAAAGATGCCCAGATATGTTACTAAAATAAATAAAAAACAACAATGTTGAATTATTAAATATTTTTTTAAAAACATCTTTTTGTTTGGAATTGTGCATTTATGGGTAGGCTCAGCCTTAAAATTAAAATGTACGAGTTTGGATGAAGTATCTGAGTCGTCACATCACGCGCCCTTCCCCTCTGCATCAGTCCATTTCTTTCTTCCTAGTGTACAGCGGCCATTGTGATTTTCGTAGAATCTCGTAGAAGATGTTAAAAATAAAATTACACCTGATCAATATGGTTTTAAAATTTAGACGGATTATTACGACATAAACCCGGTAAATAACTATATATATTGTTCTGATAATAATATTGTTATAATTATATGGTACTTCCTTCGACATAATTGTTGAAAACCATAAGTCTGAAAATAAATTTGTTAAATGCACTATGGCATTAATTAACATTTTAGAATATATTGAAACTAAATAAAATTATGAATTGACCTAATTAAAATTCTTACATCGTATTACTAAATTTTATAAACAATCCTTATTATTTTAATCTCGAGATGTTCAACCGTCACAGATTAACAAGATGAGCTCTATGCTCCTACCATTTGAGCTAGGTGGAAATTTTAGGCGTGCATTTATTACGAACATAAAAGATCACCAATTGATTGAGAGTGTTTAATTACATATAAATGTATTTGATATTATCTGTTAACGAGGCTAAAAAAAAACAATTTTATGGGATGAAATTTAATTTATTTATTCACGCTTGTTTGAGTATCTGCGAGTTTGTATATTCAAGTTTTGATTAAATGCATAATGTAAGTCCTTATACGTTTAGCGTGTAATACCTGGCCACGTAAAGATGGCATAGTGTGTACATAAAGCGAATTAAGAGTAAAACAAAAAAATAGAATTATATGAAAAGTCGTAATTTTTTACTGTAAAATGGTGTTAATAAAATGCCTACTTGATACAGAGCAACAATTATGAATCATAAACGATTATTCAAGTTACCATAGATAGTTATCACTTTAGGCAAAAACAGTTTGTATTGAGCTATGACAAATTAATTGTATTAATTGATAATTCAATTTGACACCAATTTTTAATTTAGTTTATAAGTAGAAGCCATCTGTATTTAAGTACGGTAACATTAGTCTTAAAACTACAAAATCTATTTTTTGAGTTCCCTATTAATTATTTAATATAGTGATGTTTTTTTGGTAATACTGGTTTAGTTTATTCCTGAGTTTTAGTGATAATTATTATAAGTATACTCAGTAGCCTACTTACTTCCAAGACACGTAATTAACCATTTAGTGAGAACAAAATATCTAAGTTCATCGTGATACATTTTCATCAATAAAGCAAATACTATTTTATGACCTACTGTGATAGTATTATAAGAGATATAAGAGATATGAGAGGCACCTATGCTTTACATGAAGGGAGAAAGTAAAACTATAGTGTGACAATTATTGAGACTGTCCTTTTACAACTTTTAAGTTCATGGTACACTTGACAAGCCTACATCTTTTGCACACACTGTTTTGTTTTGGGTCCGCATCATGGCAGAAGAAAATGGGTTACGCACCCAGTCTATTAGTTGTACAGTAAATTGGAATTAGGAATGTATAGATTGTTTTTTCTTTCTGTAGAGGTTTCAAATCTTCCAAGATGCAAGGTTGAGTTTCTCGACTTCTTTAACATTTGGAAACATTTAGTTCAAACCATTAGTATATTAACTAAACAGTACCCTTAATTTCACGAGAAAGATTTTGATTTTGTATTAAAAATATTAGTGCTGTAATACAGCACACCTAATTCGCTGCCGTGATACGCTGATTGCGGAACTCTTCTCTAAAATATGACTGGACAGACATAACTTATATGGCCGAGATTTTCGAGCTATTGTGTGCACATCAATATGTGTGTATGTGATATATATATATAAGTAAACTTATGAATAACTTTGTATCTTTCTTACACGTACACTTCACTGTGATATGTAATATTTTGATATACGGTACCTTATTGTTCCTATTATTATATTTTCTTCATTATCACGCAAAATAATTTGTATTATTAATTCAATTAGCTCGAACATATTTCAAAGAATTGAATAACTAATCGATTATTAAAATCATTCGGCAAGGCCCATCACTAGGCCCTCTACCACAATATATCTAAAACATGAGCATAAGTTATTTTCCGTCCAGGCCTACCTACTTTTAATTGCCTAAAGCCTTTTATCACATCATCTTAAACTGATACATCCAAGTTCAAGGGGTGCCTATGCTCAAGTTCATACATAACAAATACAAAATTAAAATCTAATCAACTTTATGCTTTGTGCACTATTCTCTATGTATCGATTAATTATGAACACTATCGTTATACTTATGTGTTTTATCTTTTTGGGCACTATGTGCAATGCAATATTCACAATTAGCTATGCGCAAATATAAACCCAAACCAAATAAATCATGCATTAAAGCGAGAAAAAATATCCCTTTTCAATATAAATGCACGTTCACACAGAACGCTAAGCTAAGTTATGCTATGCTGTGCTAAGATTTTGTTAGTTTGGTTTCATACTCATTCCTAAGTTAACCTATGGTTCCTCTTTTCCTTCCTGAAATACCTCTGGTTTCTTTCTGGTCTACACCAGTGAAGTTAAGTTACGACATTTTCCAAAATGTCTTGTTTGAGCTCAGATTATAGTACTGAAAAAGAGGAAGAAAATTTAGGAGGTGGAGGTTTGACTTGTTCAATCGGTGGTTGCATTGTAATATAAAAACACTTTTTAAATATAAAACCTAAAGAGAATATTACTTAAATAAATGTGAAACAAACTGAAGACAGAACTTCAACACTTCTTTGATTATTTTCAAGAATCCAGTACTGCGTCTGTTCAACACGTAGCCTGAGCTGCACCATGCGCATGCGAAACGTAGGATGGTTGAAGATGGAATATGGAAAAATTTCCCGGCCAGCAATCGAAAAAAAAACAAACATGGCGCAGCGTAGCAAGGGATAACTTAGCTTAGTTTAGCTTAGCTTAGCTTAGCTTTCTGTGTGAACCAACACGTTTAAATATATGATCCACTATTTTTCTAAATATCAGAGCAAATCTTAGCTTAGCTTTGCTTTTAGTGTGAACCATTCACTTGTTATATGATTTAATTTTGGCGATGATAAAAGACAAACCCGCTGCTCTATAACATGTTTTAAGACAACAATTAGTTGCCCTTTCACACGGGCGACGTTCAGGACACAGAAAAATCACTGCAGTAAATGAAACCTTTCACATGGGGCGGGCAAAAGATTCTGTCCCGCACAAGCTGTGCACTTCATGATTTCTGTGTATCGTCGTTTCCAGCCGTACGCACCCGAGTATTGAGACACAGGAAACACGTGCAGCTGAACGATATCTTTAACACGAGAGAGAGTATGTGGTGATTTATTGGTGTTAAAATGGTTTAATTCTTTGATACGGGTAAGCTTATTTGTGCAGTACGAGCATGTCCTGCATATTTGTTACATTATTTCGTAAAGGTTCTCACTTCTCAGAGGATACTGAAAAATGTATCAACTATTTTTCTAATACCATGAAATAATTGAAAAGCTTTGATAGATCCTGCCTAAAGTCTTCATACAATGAATACAAAGCACCTTGAGTTAACCTTGATGTGTTAATTGTATGCACTCATATCGTTCTACATTATACGCCTTTTCTGCTTTCCCAACAACAATAGTGTTGAAACTTCGAGATCCATTGTAGTACTGAATCAACAAGTGGCTTGCATATAGCAATAGCTCTCAAGTACAACTCTTATGAAAGGGCACTTAAACCCACAGTTATGTACATTAGTTCATTAACAAAGTAGATTTAGGATTTACCTAAAGAATATTTTAAAATTAATAAATAAAATAGCTCTTTATTTCTTTTTGAATGAACTGTAATAAATTGTAACGTTTTTAATGAAGGAACTTTTATTTGCTTTTGAATTAGCTGTTATAGATGGTAAAGTTAATTAAATTATTTAGTTCTCTTTGAATTAACTTTAATAATTATTTATTAAGTTAATTTACAAAGTATATCATAAGTTAATTTAGGACTAACCTTAATAAATTTTTAAAAAATCCACAAAGGTGCTCTTGTTTTTTTTTAGAAATTATCATAAAATTAATTCACAAAGGCACTCCTTAGTTATTTTAGAATGAACCTTATTAAATTATAAAGTTAATTCACAAAGAAGCCCATTGGTTTCTCCCAAATGAGACATAAATCCAGTGTGGTATTCATCTGCCCATAGTAATCGCTGTGACTAAATTGCTACTACAATGGCCTCGAAAGCAAGTATGGACCTGAGACCCCACTTATCACGAGATAAAGACGAGAATAAAGCGATGGATGAAGATATGTTCCGGGCAGAGACTAATAGGCTCATGGCCCTCAACCTCAAATATGAATCTCTTGTGACAGAAAATGAGGAAAGGCGACTCCAGGATCGACTTATAGAACTCTTAGTTGAGTTGGATAACAGAGATACAGAGCTGACAATAGAAGAGAAAAGGTGGGTTGTCAATTTATCATAATAAAAGCTTTTAATAGAACAATAATATAGACACCGTGGATTGGAGGGGGGGGGGGGTATTAGAGTGAAAAGGAAAGGCCAGACTCATTCTTTAACAATGCAAACAAAGTTTTTAAAATTAAATAAGTTAATGACATATGAATTATTGATGACTCACAGGCCATAAAAATAGCTGGCACGTAGCTATTTGGAGGCCGTACGAAACAAAACGAGCGCCTATGTTACATATGGGGGAGATTACGATATTTCATAAATATTATATTATTTAATACTCAGTAATGGGCTAATACCATCACTTTATTTTCAGTTGTCTTGAAAATAGTACATTTTATTTCAATCAACTATTAGTCGACCTTTTAGGGAGTGGGCTGAAGATTTCCAGCTCTCTCCTTAACATTATTTGGCATTGTTCTGTAATCAATCCTTACGAATACATTATATCCAATGGTGTTGAGTGAGTTGAGTATTATAAAGGTGTGCGGTGCTGGTTAAAACGAGATTTCGGGAAATGTTTGTCTGTACTCAATAATACTTTAGCTTATAGTTATCAGGAGGATTGCCATGTGTGCCCAATTTTTTGGGATGGTATTGTATTTTGAGCTTCTGTTCCATGTTCCGGGTTGCTTAGTCTTTCATCCTGCAATTGTTTATGGCAGAATTATGAAAACTGACCTGTTTATTTAAGGTAGCATCGATTCTTCTAACATTGGTTACAAGCTGTAATGCATTTTATGTTAAATGTTATGTTTAGCTATTATTTTTAATACAATAAATTCTTTATACATATTTACAAGAGCTATATTAATTATTACACGGGTCCAATTATTTTTTTAAACCCCTTCAAATAACTTATAGAGGTATCTAGTGTTCAAAACATTTCTGGTTAAGAACACCTGACACGCACCTCACTCTCTTAGTTAAAGGCTTCCAGCCCTTGATCTAATAACACACTTTTATTTACCACCTAATTAACTGGAAACGCTGTCATCATGTAGGGAAAGAGGGGTAGGGGAGGGGTGGGTGGTATCTTTAGGGCGGCTTATTTGGGTGGCCAATTGGAACTGAGTTTGAGCATTATCTACATAAAACACTCAACGACTTTGCTATAATATGAGAAACCTTGTATTTCATCCCAGAAAATGAAAATAATAGCACCTAAACTTATTCATTGTGACTAACCCGGTGAGACAGGTTTTTTTTTTTTCATGACACGCAAGAAAAATTAGTTCTTATTCAGATATTGAGGCACATTATTAAAGTATCTATCCTAAATGAAACACACACAAAATATCTAATCTAAGGCTATATTAATTTTGTAAAAGGGTGACCTGGCGGTCCAGGGGTAAGGTGTCAGACTTCTGTGCTGGCGGCCGGGGTTCAATCCTCGGTCCCGGCACAGATTTATCTGATTACCAAACCCTTTCTTCACCTCTGACAAGACATCTTGTGAATGTGGGGAATGCCAGGCCTCCACCATGGTTCGGATTCCACGTTAAACTGTAGGTCCTTCATTTCATCTCACAATCACCCTACCATTACACATTAGCGTAAGTGCGTACAACCCGAATGGGTAGTAAGACGCGATGCTATAATAATAATAATAATAATAATTTTGTAAAACAAATTACAGGCACAAATAACTTACAAGGCAGCACATCAAAATAATTGATTAAATTAATAATGTACTACACTAATTCCTTTGCATTGCACCTTCTATCAATAAACGCTATTAGCATTCAAATACTCTAGTTGGGTAGGTATGAGTAAGGTAGTAGTAATAAAATGTCGAAAATTTTAAACCAGAATTCGCCATTTTAATACGAAGTGTTGACCCTCAGGGACCCAATATCAATATTTTTTCTTTCTCGCTACCTTACAGGTAAAGAAAGTATTGTAATCGTAAAAAAAAAAATTGAACTCAAGATTTTGATGGATGTCGACGTCTCATGACCTCCCTAACCCTAAAAAGTTGTTTTTGTAATGCCGTCTGTCTGTCCATATGTCTGTCAGTCTGTACCTCGGGCTAGAGCCTAAACTATTTTACCGATTGGGCTAAAACCTGGTATATATGGTTTTCATAGGTTTATCCCGAGTAAATTTTTGTATTGGATATAACGATTTTGATTATATTTCATTTCTAAGCTTTGATCAATATTACAAACCATATGGTTACTGCCAACTTTTCGTTAAAATGACTTTAAGGGTTCCGGTCTGATGCGTAAATTCTAATTTTTAATTTTATCTCCGTAAGTATTTGAGATAAGAAATTATCTATCGTTGCATACATGTGGATCTATTTGTAATACACATCTTTTACTTGAAATATATTTTTATAAAACCAAAGGTTTTCAAGATATACATAAATATATTTTTTTTTAACTTTGCCAACACTTTAAGGTAAAGTATTACGACCGTCAAATAAATCTAGCCTGAGATGTTGATGGATATCGACGTTTCATAGCCCACTCGAACCCTAAAAAGTGGTTTTTGCAACGCCGTCTGTATGTGTGTCTGTCTAACCGTAAAATTAATAGCAGTTTCCTAGAGGATGAAAAGAGAGAAATTTCACTCTCTCAAAATTGGCTATAACGATTCTAGCTCTCTCATTTTAGACTCAATAGTCAATAATTACCTATTTTATTGGTCAAAATTTATAAAAGAGAATTTAATATCAACTCAATAGCCATAAGATATGTATCCCCTAGTAAAATTACGAAAATTTTAACCGGAAGTCAAAATTTTAATACGAAATGTTGACCCTCAGGGACCCAATATCGATATTTTTTTATTGGTACAGATATACAAATGAAGACGTTAATACTTTAAAAATAAAATAATGAAATTTAAAACCACGAGTAAAAATAGTTTTACGTATGTCTAGCGCAATTTGTTCTCGGGTTTGCTAGAGTGTATATTATATTACTAATTTTGAGTAAATATCTCCATTTATAGACAATCGAGCGAGAAAGTTCGTGCGGAGTTCCGTAGCATTTATTTTATTATTCTTGGTTAAAGCTCTGAAATAGTTGCTTGGAAGTTAAGCGTGACTTCTAGCTTAATCCAAACTGATATTGTATCTCCCAAAGTTGTGTCAGACAGCTGAAGCGGGATTAGGCCTACAGGTGAAATCAAGTTAAGCAAGGTTTCAAATCTTTCAGGTGTCAAACGAAGACACAATCTATATTCTTAAGGATTCTTTATAGATACTTCCTTCAAAATAAGAGCTGATGCTCATTTCATGTTCCTTTTACCAAGCTACTTCATGACCAACAATCTCTTTGCAAGAAATTGTTCCTCCTGAATCATACTATTGAGTTTTTCAATCAAACATTCCAAAAGTGTTAAAGAAAACCTTTTTAGGTAATTTTTATACAAAATGCTTTTTAAAATACGTAAAACATTACCACAAAAGGGATTAATACTCTTTCCACTATGCCCCAACTAATACTAGAAAGGTAAAAACAATTGTTTTGTGTAGACACATACTTGACTCGAGTCTGGGAAAGTATATTAGTCAAACCAGCTACCTGTACAAATAACTAACCCATTTACTACACCAATGTAAACGCGGCTTTAAGTCTTTGGCTGTCTTGGTGTCTGGCCGCTACTAGAAGTTATGGTTATCTTGTGTGTGAATAGCCTTATCCAAAAATTTGGGCTATTTCTACTTTGTGTTTGATTTTATGTCTAATCTTTTTATTGTTATTAATATTATAAAGTCTCAACTCAAGTAACGCCAAAATAAAAGACAAATGTTCAATGTCAGAAAGTAAGTACTATTTAAAACTTGTAGATTTGAGATCTTAGTGGGGGAGGGGGGGGGGGGGCAAGGAGGGTATAATGGGGCGATAGTCTACTTTGAGCCTGGAATAAGATGGAACCCCATATAATATGGGAATCAGTTACAGCAAGACATGGACGTTGGAAGTAGTTTGATGTCTAGTTTCACCCATTGATCCCATTGTGTGAACAGCTATGAACAAATAAACACGATTTGGGAGGCAATATTGTCATGTCAACATACTAAGGATCCTGTGAGCGTCTTGACGGAGCTGCTATCTACAGAGACCAAGAAGGAAGAGCAATTGAGCCGGATGATGGAGTACTATACTATGTTGATGGCACGACTAAATAATATGATACAGAGAGATACAGATAGGAAGAGAACAAGCAAGGCAATACTGGAGTTGATTATGGGGACTCTTTGCATGTCTATAGAAGACGCTACACTTTACCTAGGCCAGGTAATAAAACTTGTTTTATATAATTTAACAGGAACGTACTGCTGGGGAAATTAGGCATTGGTTTTTAGGCAAAACAGTATGCATGCACCATACAATTTGACAAAAATAATATATGGAAGTTATGTTGGGAATGATGATTGGGCCCAAAGTCTCTATTATTTGTCTAATAAACATAAACTAACTATGTATAATTACAGCATGGAAAATATGGGGGGCCAGTTGATTCTTTTGTAGTAGAAATGAAGCATGATTTATTCCAAAAAAAACAACAGATTCTTATACTTAATTTTCTCTTCCTCCTTACATTAGCACACCCCACTTCCTCTTCATTCCGCGCAGTAGAAGTACATGAACTAAGAATTACATAACATATCATCTGTGTTTATATAATATAAATTGCAGAGATGTTTGTTTCTAGTTCACTTAAGTCCCAGCCAAATTATCACAAGCTCATCTGAATCAAATCAACACAATATTTGTAGCCACTCATAAGCTTCCATGATAGCTTGAGAAGTTAACACAACCTTTATGCTGGGAGGTAATTGAGATGCAATACAGTGATCCAACTCATGAAAAAAAGCTAAACTGATGTACCCTTTTATTAATTTCAGTTTACGAGGCAACTGGAGTTGGACCATCAAACAGCCATCAAACAACTGGAATCTGCCAAAGAAATAAATAAGACCTTATATGATTCTGCATTAGAATTGAGATACATTACGCTGGCACGAAAAGTGCATATTAGGTAAGCAAAGTAAGGAACATTCAAAATATCTAGAATTTTAAAATTGCGCAGTTGTACATGCTTAAATAATATTAAAGATACCTAGACCCATAAGAATGCACTCGAGCACATTATATAAAATACAGTACCTAGACATATTAAAGTGTACTATAGGCACATGATAACCAACATTAAATATTTAGATTATGTTATTCATGAAACGCTGTAATTCATACCTCGTGTGTTTGAGATAATTTAACAACTGCTTCTGATAGAGAGATATAACGCCCAAACGTGTAAAAACTAATTTTTCTAGTGGAGGTCCGCTAGAAAAATTGACTATATTCTATGCCAGAGGTTCCCAAACTTTCTCGGTTCACGGCGCCCTTAGTATCTTAGTAAATTTTCACTATAAGGCGCTGGTAGCTTTACCATTCTTCCGGACCTTGTAAGTTTCTTTAGCGAAGTTTCACTGAGCTGTTCTGTATTGGAAGTATCTTCAATAGGCTTCTCAGTAGTGTTGTTTATCAAAAGATTTTCACCCTCCTCAGGTTCTTGAAGGTAAGCCCTTTGAATAGAGCAAAGGAACTTTCCCATTATGATCTTCAGTCGATCAAGCCGAGTGACTCCCTCAATCTCAGGAATTAGTTCAAGAATTCATGCTAATGGCCAGTTTATCCTTTAATTGTTGTCTGACCACACCAAAATAACATCTCCCACCTTCAAGTTTACAATCACTTGTTTGGGGTGTTTCTTTTGCAAGAGAAGTCTTAAATATTCTGGTCAAAAAGGGCTTGAAGATCTTCTCGTAGCCTTTGGAGATATTTGTTCTGCGGATGAGACTCCTCTTATATGCCCTATCACTGTCAGGAAACCCAGCTCTCAAAGGTCTTTGAGAAACATAGAGGGAGTTAATGATGCTAAGTCATCTGCATCTGACGAAATGTATGTGAGAGGCTGTTAATTGACAATTTCCTCACACTCATATAGAATTGTTGACATTTCTTGATAAGTTAAGCACATCTTTCCTAGTACTCTTTTTAACAGCTGCTTTAATTTAAGGATCAGTCTTTACCACCAACTACACCACTAAGCAATACTATGGGGGTTGAATTCCCAGTGATCCTTTTTGCGGTGCTGTATTGGTTCACCTCACCCCAATCTATTTTCTTGAAAAACTTGTCCACGCCAGCAAATTTTTTGCAACTATCCTTATACATGGGGGTGGATTTTACACGTTGAGCTATAAATCTTCAAAGAGTTTGTAAAAAAAACTTTCTGTGGATATATATGCCACCATATACAGCACATGAAAAAATACAGATGCAATATTTAATGTTTATTTCAAGATAAAGAGGAACAGCAAGCTCCATTCCACTAATCTCAAACAAAGCCGCATCTTTAACCAGATTTTCAGACAAAGGTATAGCAATAAACAATTTCCTTGTTGTCGTCGACATTTTACTAATTTATAAATCACCGATTTTACCTCTCTATTGCCAACAAGAATCTAAAACCATTCTCTCAATTAGCAAAGAAAGATCTGGACATCAGCATGGTAAAGTTTCAAATGCTCATCCCAAATGAGACGCTAAACTGCTGGATGAGTAATGGATAAGATTATAGCACATCTGAAATAATGTGTATCTTGTCTTATTACAATTATTCTTTCTTCATTCTCAACATTCCATCGTCGTCATCTTCATAAACAATAAGATACTCAAGCCGTTTATCATTCAAATCTTGAAACGATTCAGATTGATCAATTTTGAAGACTTTTAATTCAGCTAACGACAGTTCCTATACCGTTAGTTCTCTTTAAAATCTAGCTTCAGTAGCAGCCCCTTTGTTGGGTTTTTAGTAAATTGAAGAACCAATGCAACCAATGCAAATTTAGAGAAACGATGCCAATACCAAACACTGCTTTCCAGATTTGTATGAAGGGTCACTGGTATATTATTCTTTCGTTTAGAAAAAAGCTGCTCCATATACCCGTGGTAGCTTTATTTCAAGTAATTCTTCAAAATATTCCTTGAGCCATGTTGGACCTTCCCACCATTTTGATGAAAATAACTACCTTGCTGCACAGCCTCTGGAAGGTAGAGCCACAGAAGTTTGATGACCTGGTACATGTCTCCATTATTTAGCGGAGGTATACATCTTTATTTAATTCCCTGTGTTTTTCACGAGTACTGACCACTGTTCATCGTGATGTATCTAGGTAAGTATTGTAGTAAAATCGGACATGAAAACTGGCACAATACTTCTAGCACAACGAAGTGCATCTTACGTGTAGCTATGGTTGCAGCCACCAATTTCAGTCTAGGTAGGTATTGTAAAACATTTTTGATGCACTTGACGTGACTTAGCTTGGATTAGGCAGACACTAACATTGTTCCCAATGTTTGATTCCAGCAGCATAGGAATATTTGGATGCATCACAAAATACATTATTCTTTATTTCCCTACCAACGAGGAATTTATAACTCCTACAACAGAAATAAATCCTCCGTCCATTTGCAGAACTTACTCTCCAACTCTACATTCAACTTACTGTCCCAAGCCAGCTTTTTTTCACGTGACTCGAAGAATCATCTTCGCTTGAATAGTCACAGGAGAATTAATATCAATGGGATCAAACAGGCGCTGTATTTGCGACAACAGTTGACTTTTGTCACGTTATGAACCTTTTCTTCTTAAAACATATAAAGTTCAGCTGTAAAACATCTTCTTTAGGATCCCAAATAAGTCTTAGTATATTGGAATAAGATTCTTCGTTCTCTGTATGTATTCACGTATGGAGATCAAATCCGCAAGCAGCCATTAATTTGGCTTCCAAAATAAATACTTACAGTGCTTTAATTGGTTTGATACTCGTTCCCACATTGTCTACATATAAATTTTTCTTCAATTGTCTGCTGACAAAATCTTCCTCTCCCCGTATATTTTTCTGAATTTATAATTAATCTTGATTCAACACTGCCTCTAAAAGAAAGGGATTTCACATTCATCCAAAAAAAGACCTTGGTTTGCTGGAAAAATTTCATTGTTTGACTGTTTACTTTCCTCCACAAGAACCGTCTTTTGGGAATACATTGATTTATGGAATGCCTAACGAATATTTGCCGAAATCGTAAACATTTTCTTGGAACCTAGTAGTATAGCAGGAATTTTCTCAATCAAATTAGAACCTTATAAAGACAATCATTCAGTTATGGTGCCTTTGTTTATTTAGCCGATGCATCAAATACAGGTCGTTTTGCTGTGGCAAAGCTCAATTCCTTCAGGGCAGGTTAATGAGGCAAATAGGGAGATGTGACACCTTCTAGGGATATTAGTGAAATCTCAAGTATATTATTCCTTTCTCCAAGTACTGCAGAAAACCATTATTCCTTTACACAGACAGTATGTTGAAATTTGTTCAATATATCCTGTTTTATTTTAACCCAGATTTTTTGTTCACTAACGTCAGTAATTCCCAGTGTCTTTAGACTCCACAACTCTTCGGTATTGGCATCTGTGATATAATTTAGACTAGAAACAACTGATCATAAGCGTGAGTAATATATGTTGGGGTTTTGTACCTTTCCCATTAGGGTAAGCGTATATATACGACTTTAGTCACGACCAAGCAGTTTAGTCGTGACATGTGTGTTTCACGATTTCACCACGACTAAACAGTTAATTCGTGGACCCGCGCATACCATCGATAGTCAAGGCTCAGATTTTTTAAACTAAAATTTGGAAAACGATTTCAAGAAAATAAGTTCAATGTGGTCGAGGAAAAAGATTGCCTAATGATGGAGATTGGAAAAGAATGCCTTTCTATGGAGTAGCCAATGAAGCTTTGGAATGATAGGTAATACAGGGTGGCCCACGGAAAAGTATTCCACCTCCTATATCCAGCAGGTGCCTCACTCTGAATTGGAGGAGGTCAATCCCCTTCCACCCATATTGTGACATGAAGAATGAGCAAATGAATTGCTTGTTTAAAGCTTTATTGACCCATTCTTCATGTCACAATATGGATGAAAGGGGATTGACCTCCTCCAATTCAGAGTGAGACGCCTGCTGAATATAGGAGGCGAGCTACTTTTCCATGGGCCACCCTGTATTTTGCGACCCTTTGCGAGAAAAAATTAATCGTACTGCAAACAAAATATTTAATTACAGACATACAAGAGCCCGCCGAATGGTGAGATACACATTTGGCATATTGGCCAACAAATGGCGTAAATTCCATAGACCACTTGACGTTAATGTAGACTTTTGTGTAACTTATCTATTATAAAAACATGTTGTATTTTACATAATTATGTACGCACAAAGGACGGGATTAAATTTTCAGATACACTTTATGAGTGTCCATTCTAAAATGTTGTATGTGAAAATGATCATCTCATCTCATCTCACAGGTGAAATAAATGTTCGCCAGTATTTGTCATCTAATTTTATTTCCCCGCAAGGCTCCGTACCATGCCAATATAACAAGATATGAAATTATTTATGGATACTGTATAGGCCTATGTAGATATAAATTTATAATTTAATAATATTAATTTATTTATTTATGTCGGGCTTGATAAATAACTGTGCACATAAAAATAATAATAAAGAGATATAACATCAATTTTTCTTTTACTTTCTGAATTTAGTGGTTTTGCCCAACCAGAAACCACTTCAGCGCAAATTTCCTCCAATTTTTTTTTTACTTTAATGTCGGAATTCTCCTTCATGGCTTTTAAATAAAAAGCAGGTTGCTTCTCTATTACGTCAATGAAGTTTTCAGTTTCATCTGTAAATTACTCCTGTAATAGCGCTGGAAATTGGTTGTGACCTCTCCGTGTGACTATCAGACATCGACTGAACAGTGGACCCGCAACTTTTTAACCGCAAGTATGTGCACGCCAATACAAGCCCGTGGATATAGCACTGCCAAAAGGGCACCTTACACGATCAGTAATAGTGTCAGTATTAAGAAATAGTGACAGTATTGCTGACCATGTAGAGTGAATAATGATGGAATGATGAGAAGTACTGATGAATGTCTAGATTTCTTGAAGTAAAACAATCAGTATCACTGATTGGTGGGGGATATTGACAGTAATACCACGCGCAAGAGCTTGCATCAGTATTACTGTCAGTTTTTTCATCAGTATTAGTAAAATCACCAACGATGGTGGAGGTTTCTGAAGACGTTACTCTCTGCAACGATGAAGATGACAGTGCAGTTGAAGAAACACTGCTATTAGGTGGTAAATGTGCCAAATACAATGACCGTGAGTTATTACAAAACTTCATAGAATTATATGAAACACTCCCGGAACTGTGAAACACTCGTAGTCCTGATTATATGAATAAACACAAGCGCAATTCAGCACTATTAAAATTTTAGAGTGCTATCAGAAAATTAAGCTGGACGCTACCAAGGAAGATGTTAGGAAAAGATAAATACTTTGAGATCCAACTAATGCAAAACGAATATATATATACATATATAATGCTCTGTAGCTGGATCCGAGGAGATTTAATAACCAAAATCTTGGGTATTCAACGCCCTACAATTTCTTGGCTCGTGTGAACTTCTAGCTAATGTAACCATGAAAGTGATTGCCACAAAGGAGGTAAGTTAGTTTTAGAAATGTGTACCTGAGTTTGTTGGGTTTTTTTTAATGGCAAAGTGTTTACCGTCTATTTATATCAAGCAGTTCCAAAATTATTGGTGTTTTGTTCCAAAATCATTTGCGATCTTAATTCACTCATGGCTTCTTTTTGGAAACAGAAAAATAAAATCGTATGGATAATTTACGAATATGGCAATACATTATGTGTGCGTATCAATGTATAACTTTTTTTATTGAATCATTCATTTCCAGGCACCACAAGCTGAATGCATGGACGCTAGCCAAGTATAACTGCATTCTGAAGACCACTGTGGGTCACAATTACCACAAACACCGACAGTGGTCACCACCCCAAGACCAATAGCTGCATCATCAAGCTCGATTGTTGGCTTGCCTTCACAACAGCTGGCAAAAAAGCAAAAGACACAAAACCTACAGAAAAATAAAATGAGCTACTAAGCCTTACTAAGCCTTGCGTGTAGGTATTTGGCGAATTAATCAAAAGAAGGAAATGTCAATGATGAGTATTTAGACATTGCCAAAGTGTGGGCAAAGAAATTAAAAGATGTTCATCTTAGGCAGCGATTGTTCGCAGAGAAGGCAATTAATGATGTTTTATTCGAAGCTCAATTAGGAACGTTACACAAGGACTCTGTAAAAATAAATGAAAGTTTTCAATTAACAAGTCCAAGCATTTTTATTAGTCTACTTCAAAGTCTACAAATATGACCAGTCAAATTCCTCCCTGCAAAACCCACCTAGGGATTGCAACCCAGCATAGTGGTATGCCGCAATCCAGCGGGATCCATCATAAATTTAGGAACTGCGGGATCCCGCAAATTCATTCAAATTTGCCGCCTTAAATTTACTTCGCAGTGCGTTGCGCGATGTGAGTAGACGCGACGTTACCGTTCAGTCGTTTGTTTTGCACTCTGCATTGCGGCCGCCGCCACGCCACTCCATCCAGTTATCATTTGACTCAGCACTTGTCAACAAACGTTTGATTTTGTTTTGAAGTCGATCCGCAACACAAAGTAAGTATAATTCTTATTTACTTGTCCTCAAATTACTGTTTTTACTCTTATTTCGAGTGAATTTTATTTTGTTATATTTTTTTAAATAACGATTCTTTAATAAGTAGCTAGATAGATAAATCACGTTAACTGATTCGAGTATGATTTATTTTTATTTTCAATTGTCAAGTATTTGTACTAGCTTCTAGGTATTCACAAGGTACGAAATTATTGTTTTATAGGTACTATTAAAGGCTGTCTCTTTCAAAACCGGCGCAGAAGGATATTGGTGAGAAAAATGAAAAAAGCTTATGACATTATTTCAAAAGTCTGAAGGTGGAAGTAATGCAAAATGTATCATATGTTCTAATTTATTGAAAATTAGCCAACGTTCTACCACTGGCTTGAAAACACATTTGAAAACTAAACATTGTATAATAATAGGTCTATCACGTCAACAAAACACAAGAGTTATTACCTAAGGCATCCAGATCATCACAAAATATTGTTGAGGAAGAAATCTCTAACAAGAAAAGTAGAAAAACTATTGAGTGCTATTTCGTAAAGAAAAATTCTATGGAAAAAATTGTTTCTAGAATGATTTGTAAGGATGGTTTTAGTATGAACTCATTTTGTACTTCAACAGATTTAAGATATTTATTTACGGAGAGTGGATTCCAACTTCCGAACTCTCCCAATATAATTAGATCTATAGTCGTAATTTTTTCAAATACTGTTAAAGCTTACATGACTACGGAATTTTCACGTCTTAAGATACACTCGCAAAAATATTCTCGCTGGTTTTTACGAGTGGACATCTCAGAAAAATCGACGTTATTTGAACGTAAATGTTCATCATAAAGACACCCATTTTAATCTTGGTCTGATTCGAATACATGGTTCATGTACTGCTGAACATTGCATTGGATTGGTTAAAAAACGTTTGACGCGTTTTGATCTTGACTTACAAACCGATATTATAGGCATGACAACTGACGGTGCAAGTGTCATGGTAAAAGTTGGCAAACTTGTATCTTGCTATCAGTAACTGTGTTTCGCACACGGCATACAGTTGGCTGTGGTCGATATTCTATACCCAAAAAAAGTTGAAAGAGATGTAGAACATACAGACTGATTTGAATACAGACGATGACGATGACGAAGATATGGAAGAAATAAATCATGGACAATGTTTGGCCGTAAACATCGATAGGCAATCTGCTGAAGTGATTCCCGACTAAAGTGATGTTATTCAAAAAATTCGAAAAGTGGCAAATATTTTCTGAGAATTGCCAACTAAAGATGACATGTATTTGCAAAAATATGTAAAATATGAGATAGGAAAATAATTAAGCTTAATTATATATTGCCACACTCGCTGGAACAGCTTGCTAGATATGTTAGACAGGTTTTACAATCTCAAAGTATGCATTGAGAAGGCTCTCATCGACATAGCATCTGACATTAAATTTACGGAAGAAGAATGGTACAAAACAAAAACGTCATTGACGGCTTGCAGCCCTTTAAATTGGGCGTCGAAACATTATGCAGAAAAGAGTCTACCCTAATAACTGCAGACACCACATTTCGATTTATTTTAGAAAAACTGGAGAAGCAAGACACAGTTTTAAGCAATGAACTATCCGAGGCGCTACGTGCACGAGTGAAAGAAAGACGTAGTGAAGTTACTGTGTTATGTATGTGGGTGCTAACAGAGGTCACATTATAACCGCGAATATCCTAGGTACAGTTAACGCCAGTTACCTCGTAGCACTGACGCTACCTCGTTTGTCTGTCATGGCGGTTTCGCACTTCACTTGTTTCTCAGTTGTTTACATTGCTCTCCGGCGCACAACAAGACTTGTACCATACATATACTACAGTCCTCCCCTTACAGTTAAATCATACCTATGTGTTTTTGGTTTGTTTCTCTAAAACTATGCAGTTTCTCCCCCACTCACCAATTTCAATTTTAGTCAACATAACGAGGATTTGGCCGCCTTATCTTTGTGACCTCAACAAAGGTGGCTCGTGCATCCTTCCTCTGAGTTGCAAGGAGAGTGGCTGATGTGGGTGCTTGGTGTTCACTGGCTCTAAACAGGGTGCTTGTTGTTGCTGCTACTTACAAGGCCTTCCCCGTTTTTGTGTTGCCTGTTGGTTTTGCCCACTTTTTGTCCCGGTTCCCAGGACTTCTCTCGCTGTGGTATCATCTCATGGTGTCGTTCCAACATGGAGGTGGGTCCTGTTCAGGTTCTTGTTGCACCGGTGTGTCCTCCCACTGGAATAGTTGTAAAGGCAAGTGCTGTTCGCTCTGAGAATATTGCTGCTTGCCTGTCTGGAGTGTCTGAGCTGGTCAACATGCCATCTCTGTCTACGACCATCCTTGTTGGTTACTTCATACAGCCATTCTCCTAAGGGTTTTCCCACTGTGCCCTGGGTCCACTTGGGGTGGTTGGCAGAATATTCCCGAATCCACACTGTATCTCCTAGGTGGAACTGTCGCTTAGGGTGTTTGTTTGTTTGTCTCTTGCTTTCCTTCCTTGTGTGATGTGTGGTCCGGATGGAGCATTTCTAGAGCCGTTTGCAGTTTACGAACCATAAGCAATTCTGCCGGAGTCACTCCAGTGGTTGTGTGTGGGGTGATTCTGTTGCTAAAAAGGGCACGCGCAAGACGTGTATGCCAATCTCCCTTTACATGTTTTTAGGCTGTTTTTTTTTATAGTTTCTACTGCCCGTCCGGGCTGCCCATTACTTGAAGGGTAATATGGCGGTGTTTTCACATGTACGACTCCATTTTTCCCTCAAGAATGCAGAAAACTCAGCAGACACTAACTGTGTAACATTGTCGCTAACTAGTGTGTCTGGGATGTCTTGAGAAAATCTCTAGCATATTCTTGATAAGTGATCCAGCTGTCATTGAGCTTATTGTGGTGGCTTCTATCCATTTGGAATATGCATCCACTACCAGGAGTAGTGTGTGACCTTCTACTGGTCCGGCAAAGTCAATGTAAATTCTGGACCACGGTTTTCTGGGGTTTGGCCAAGGGTGAGATGTTGCCTTGATTGGGTTATGTTTAACTTCTTGTCAGATATTGCAGCTTCGTACAGTCGCTTCTACTTCCTTGTCTATGTTTGGCCACCACATTGAACTGCGTGCTGCATACTTTGTGTTATGATTCCCAGGTATGTGTTATGAAGTAGCTGTAGAGCTGCTGGACTTAAAGAGGTTGGCATGACGACTCGAGATCCTCTGATCACACACCCTCTTGAAGTGTTCAGTTCCTGGCGTAACGTCCAAAACGGTGTTAGGTCTGGCCCAGGATTACAATCTGGCCACCCCGTTTCAATCAATAATTTAACTTTGCTCAACACAGCGTCACTTTCTGTTTCGTACGCCACTTGGAATGACGATATAGGTCCTTAACCTGATATATCCAGTAAGTAAACTCCCAATGGCTCTGGTTAAGCTTGCTTTTCATTGAGTTCTGGCAGTCTGCTAAGAGCATCTGCATGCCTCACTTTCTTGCCCGGTCGATACTGCAGGTCATAGTCGTAGGCTGACAGGATTAATGACCATCTGAGCATGCGAGGTGAAACCACTGTTGGAATGGGTTTGTCAGCAGCTAAAAGTCCTAAAAGTGGTTTGTGATCTGTCATTGCTGTAAATTTGCGACAAAGGAGGTTTTGACGAAACTTTGTCACCCCATAGACAAGAGCTAAGCCTTCTTTGTCTATTTGTGAATAGTTGCGCTCCGCTTTTGTGAGCGTCTTAGACCCAAATGCTATTGGCTTCTCAGTCCCATTTTCCATTATGTGGGCTAGTACTGCTCTAATTCCATAAGGTCTGGCATCACAGGTAAGGACAACAGGTTTGTTTGAGTCGTAGTGAACCAAGACCGGTGCTGATGTTAGTAGCCTTTTAGCTGCATTCATTGCTTCCCTATGCTCCTGCGTCCAGTTCCACTCACTGTGTTGGTCCAGTAGACGGTGAAGTGGTTCCAGGATAGAAGCTTTGTTGTGTAGAAAACGCTCATAAGAATTCAGCAACCCTAAAAATGAGTGTAACTGTGTTTTATTCACAGATTCTAGGGAATTCTGAATAGCTCTCTTTTTCAGACATCAATTCGATATCCTAAAAAGGTTGTTTCTGGGACTCCAAAGTGACATTTTGCTATTTTCACCCGAGGACACGCATCACTGAGTCAATGAAGCACCTGACAGAGTTTGTCCTTGTGTTCTTGGAACGTTCTACTTGCCACTACTATGTCGCCCAGTAGGATAGCCACTCCCTCCATATTTTCGAATAAGTTGGCCATCATTCTTTGGAAAATGCCTGGTGCCGCGTTAATCTCGAATGGCAAGCAGTGCACCCGGCGGAATCCCCTGATTGTGTTTACTGTTAAAACATCTGCAGATTCCACGTCTACTTTGAGCTGCGTATATTCTTGCTCTAAATCCATTTTTGAGAAAATGGTTCCTCCTGCCAGTTGTGCGAAAGCCTCTGAAGCTGTAGGTAAGGGGTATGTATCAGGCTTTAAGGCTTTGTTCAATGTAGCCCTGTTGTTTCCCACAAATACGAAGCTCCCCATTCCCTTTTTCAATTATAACTAATGGTGTGGCCCATCTAGAGTATGTCACTGGCTCATACACCCCCAGATCAACTAGCCTTTGAATTTCCCTATCCACTCTGTCTCTTAACGTAAATGGTACTTGCCTGGCCTTACAATATTTTGGTGTTATGGATGCATCCAGCTCCAGTCTCACCATAGGTCCATTAAACTCTCCAAATGTGGGGTCGACCACTGCCGAGTAACCTTGTACTACGGTGTTTAAATCATTAACTTCACTCGGCGTAAGCAGGGTATTTTGTACTGTGACCTTATTGTTTGTCATGTATCCAGGTACCGATAATTCTTATTGAATATTAATGCTGGTAGGATTTTGCTCTGTGTTCGCTAAAGTGTTGCCTATAACATTTATCCCGTGAATTGTGAGCCCAAGGGGCTCAAACCACTTTCTTCCAAGTAGACTGGATCCATGGCCTGTGGCTACTGCCAGGGTTAGGGTTGCTCGTTTTTCTTTAAATTGAACCTCTACTAATTTTGAGCCTAGTAGCCTAAGTGGTGTGTCGGCTGCCCAGGTACGCAAATCCAAGTCCAAGGACTCTAACTTGGGTTGGTGTGGCCACAGTACTTTATAAGTTTCCTCCGAGATGAGCGTCAGGGTTGCCCCTGTGTCTACCTCCATGGTGTGAAACATACCGTCTATGCGCAGAGACAGTTTTATTGCTGGTATTGTGGGTTGCCTCTTGGTGTCAGGCACACTATTTTTCGATACGCCTTTAATATTATATAGTTCCAGCCCCTCTATTGATAGCTCCTCGGAATCCTGTTTATGAGGCTCTGTTATATCCGTTACCTGATGTACCCTTGCTGTATTCCTACCGTGTCTCATCTCCGAAAGACAAACAGACTCCACATGCCCTCTTCGGTCACAAGCTGTACAGTAAATCTTGTTTTGATCCACCATACAGCGGCGTGTTTGATGTTGCCTTGCACATCTCAAACACTGTCCCGGAAAGAAGTGCCGTGCTCTTCTCCCTCGGTTTTCCTGGCCAGGCCCTACTTTGATTGAGGATGGATTTCCTACTTGAGGTTGTGACCCGTAGTTTGTGTCCTGTCGGCGCGTTCGCTGGAACGTAGGTTTATATTGGGCCTGGCTACCAATCTTATATACAGCTCCGTGTGTTGTTGCTTCATCCCGTACATCCTCTACATATTTTCTGGCAGCTTCTATTGCTATTTTAAATGTCAGGTCGAGCTTGATAAAAAATTGTTGCTGTAACTGAGTGTCAGCCAATCCGCAAACAAATTGATAACGGAGCATCTTTTCCATTACCACCTCACCACCAAAACCGCAACCATCGGCGATTCGGCGAAGATCAGTGGCAAACACATTTATACTTTCCCCTATCTGCTGGCGTCGACGGGTAAACAGATGGTACTGCACTGTCTCGTTTGGTCGAGGTGCGAACCACGTAGTCAGCCGATCAATCAGTTCTACAAATGGAATCTAACTCAAATCGCGTGCCCCAAATTCGTCACTGAGAATTTTCAACATACCTAACCCACAACTACACAAAAAAATGGGCTTTCTTCTGCGTATCATCGACGATGTTTTTCTATTTAAAAAAATCTTTAATTGCGTCAAGTATAGCGGCCATGTTGAGGTCTCACCCATGTTGAATTCCTGTCGTTCAAACATAATGGCCAATAATAGTAATATTCCAACAAATTAATTATTAAATTATACCCGCACACGGCTTTGCTAAATATTATAAGCGTCCGTTTCCACTATCTCGTCGCCATCTGTTATGTATGTGGGTGGTCACATTATAACCGCGAATATCCTAGGTACAGTTCACGCCAGTTACCTCGTAACACTGACGCTACTTCGTTTATCTGTCATGGCAGTTTCGCACTTCACTTGTTTCGCAGTTGTTTACAATGCTCTCCGGCACACAACAAGACTTGTACCATACATATACTACATACTGCTATGTTGATTTACTTGCAGCATCCAAAAAAGTATGAACAAGAGTTGAAAACGATCAATCCTACATTTGTAATGCCAAAAAAGAATAAGTTACGGCAAGAAATGAAAAACATTTTATGCCGAGTCATTAAAAATGATGCTGAAAATGTACAACTTGTAGATGTAGATGCAGATAATAGTCAACAGTCGCTGGAAAATAATTTAACTTTACAAGAGGAATTAGACATTCAGCTAAAGCAAGACAATGAAAAAATATTTAAAAAAGAAATGGCAGCATTTGAAACTGATGGAGTGAAAGGGAAGTATTTGACTTTGTTGCACGACTATTTATTAACTATCAAAACAAAAAGTGTGGAGGCAGAAAGAGCCTTTTCGGCCACTGGCTACATATGTAGTTCTATAAGAAGTAGATTGGGAGATAACACTATTGATGCTATTTATTAACTATCAAACCAACAAGTGTGGAGGCAGAAAGAGCCTTTTCAGCCGCTGGCTACATATGTAGTTCTATAAGAAATAGATTGGGAGATAACACTATTGATGCTATTTATTAACAATCAAACCAACAAGTGTGGAGGCAGAAAGAGCCTTTTCGGCCCTGGCTACATATGTAGTTCTATAAGAAGTAGATTGGGAGATAACACTATTGATGCTATTTATTAACAATCAAACCAACAAGTGTGGAGGCAGAAAGAGCCTTTTCGGCCCTGGCTACATATGTAGTTCTATAAGAAGTAGATTGGGAGATAACACTATTGATGCTATTTATTAACTATCAAACCAACAAGTGTGGAGGCAGAAAGAGCCTTTTCAGCCGCTGGCTACATATGTAGTTCTATAAGAAATAGATTGGGAGATAACACTATTGATGCTATTTATTAACTATCAAACCAACAAGTGTGGAGGCGGAAAGAGCCTTTTCGGCCCCTGGCTACATATGTAGTTTATATAAGAAGTAGATGGGGAGATAACACTATTGATGCTATTTATTAACTATCAAACCAACAAGTGTGGAGGCAGAAAGAGCCTTTTCGGCCGCTGGCTACATATGTAGTTCTATAAGAAGTAGATTGGGAGATAACACTATTGATGCTATTTATTAACTATCAAACCAACAAGTGTGGAGGCAGAAAGAGCCTTTTCGGCCGCTGGCTACATATGTAGTTCTATAAGAAGTAGATTGGGAGATAACACTATTGATGTTATTTGTTTTTTAAGATCATATTTCCAAAAAGAGAAGTAACTTATTATTTGATATTTATAAATTTGTTACATTTTTTTATTGAGTCTTTACCTTAGTAAGAAAAATTAAGACAATTAGTAAACTTAACCTAAATTCATATGATACTCTAAATTTCTGAATAAAGAAGAGCGATTATAATTACCTCAGATAAAGATTATAAGTAATATTTTTAGTTAACTAGAGTACAAAAACTACAAAATTACCAAATATTGATATTTGCTATTGTTTTTGAACTTTTTATTAATAAATAAGTAGTCAAACAGTAAAATAATTAGTCAATTAGGTGCAGTAAGATTTTGTTGATTTTTGTAATTTTTAATAAACATTTGATTATACCATAAGAAACAATATTTATTTAAATAAAAAAACTATAACTTTGCGGGATCCCACTGGATTGAAAACAGTGCTGAATTGTAATCCCTAAACACACCCTCTCCTTATCATCACTAGCATTCAAACGAGCCACTATACTGTCAGCCTAATCCTAGTGAAACACAGTTAAATAATTGTCAGCCCTCAAATTAAGAGCATAATCTAAAGTCTCTATTTTCTTCATACACTGATAATACTATTTTGTAATTGTAATTTACAAAAATACTATGTTGAACAATCTTAATAGCAATTAAATACATGTATATTAATTTTGATTAAATCTATGTTAAATATTATATAAGCCATGTTTTATTAATCCACCTATCATTTATGTAGTTTTGCAGAACTTTTATTAGCCCTTCACATGTTTCCAAGGCTGCGTAGCTATATAGTTATATAAAAGTATTACAGGTAAACGGGCCGGTCAGCTATGTCTGGCGGGCCGGATTTGGCCCGTGGGCCAAGAGTTTGTGAACCATGATCTAGAATGTTAATTATGTCAAGGAGGGATTTGAGAGTAGACACGAGCTAATGGAGTTGTTTAGAAATCAAATACACAGAAATATATAATAAATGTAATATAGATTTAGTTTCCAAACTAATCCTAAAATAATTCTAGTAATTACTGGCATCGGTAAGTTGTATCTCACTTAATAAATTTATATGTGAGTATTGATGACGTTTTTTTTTAGCCACTCCTTCACCCAACGCTTACATTTCACAGTCTACTTCGTACTTAAACATAATATGATGGTTAAACACGTTTTCCCATGTTATTCATTTTTAAGAATTCTAAAAACGTTGACTTTTTTCAAGAAATAATAATGTTTTCCTATCCGCTGAGTTGTTTCCAACTTGAGTTCGAATAAGTTCGGTCAGTATTACTGTCATTAATACTGACCGTGTAGGGCTGTGCCGAGTTCCTCATCCCCTATGTTTGGGACCACGCGCAGTGCGGTTTGCCTGTTCCCCCTTCCCCTTCTTTCCGTGCGCGGTTGGCTGCGCATGGCCTCGTCGGTTTGCGTGGCTCGTCCACTCACTCTGGTTACGGACTCACGTCCATGCGGGTCGACTGTTCTCGAGCCGTGGGTCTCTCGGTTCTGGGCTTGTTGAGAGCAAGTCGGGGTCTTTGCGGAGGTTATCGCGCGCGGGAACGGAGACGAGGTTTACCCTTTACGTACAGTTGTGTAACCGAACCAACCAAGGGGTAGAATTAGAGTCCTGAATAAGGTCTTGTGTGACAACATCCTGAGTGACTTCTTCGTACAACCCCTTCATAACGACTTGTACCATGCCCCAAGTCTGGTGTGCGAACCCCTACTATCGACACCGGTGAAAACGGGGGCTGACACATGGTCTCCTATAGCGCCGCCAGGGTCCACGATAGGTGTGGGCACAGGATCATGCCATCATTATTGTTGCAGTTGACAATACTGACGGAATTACTGATCGTTAGGGTGCCCTTACGATAGTTCGACTGCTTAATCATAAAACCTCATCAACCGAATTTTGACTTTTCTGTCTTGTTACAATCGTATCGCTAGTATGCGCACTCCCTCCATATGATCCCGTAATGTTTTAATGAACGACTAAACAGCCGAACAATTAAAAGTCGTATGTATACGCTTGCCCTTAGTGTCCAACCCTGTTTTGTTTAGACAGCAGTCACTCCATAAGTGCGTGCGACTAATGAGAAGCATTCCAATAATGTCTGGAACTAACAGGACCTTAATAGGACCTTTAAGATCTTCATACTCGATGACTGCCTCTTGTGGCACTCGTATACAGTATGGATCTTGAGGAAGTGTGCTACAACTGTAATACTATCATATTGCCCTAATGTTTCTAGAGTGCGCTGAAACGAATTAGTAAGCTACCTTTGACATATACTTGAAAACAATCATGACATTGTTCCTTAGTAATTTTCCCCTCAAAAATTTATGGACTTATTGTCTCTATTTTCAACACAATACAACCCAATAACTTGGCTTTAGTTTGCAAAATATGTGGCCTCTGAGACCCTGTATCTAACATTTCTCTAACACAACTCCGTGAAGTCCTTTTAGCCTGACAACAAGCGTCTGTGAGAGCACTTCAAGAGTAGCTCACAGAAATATTGAAAAATGACAACATTTCCATTAGTAGGGGATTATTCTTTCTCCTCTATATTTTTCAATGAAGGTCACATCAAGGTGACATGACATTTACCACATACTACACATCTGCATTTCTTTGCCTGATGGCCAACCTCAACACAAATGAAACATACTCATGTAATGATAATGATTTGGACCCCTCTCATATATTAAAAAAAAGTGATGGATGAAGGTATTTTTCTTTTGTATGTAAAATATCCTTTCAATTCTTCATTCATGGAGAATCACGCGCTTTTCAGAAATAATGTGAAAGGATTGCACCATTAAAACTTATTTTTCCTTTCAAAAGTCAACTCCGCAGTATTAAAAAAAAAGCAAGTGATGCTAGTTCTCTCTACCAATAGGAAGCTATCCTTCACAACATCTGTCGCCAGGACTCTTTCTATTAGTTGGTTTTAACACTGGTCGCGTGAGTTCCAAGGGGAAAGGGGTAGGTTATATATAAGACGCTTGTGCGTATGAATCCGCACAGTGCCGGTAGCATGAATCTAGTAATACAATTTATTAACTGCCGGTAGCATAAATCTAACAAAACAAATTATTAACAGTGCCGGTAGCATAAGTCTAACAAAACAATTTATTAACAGTGCCACTAACTGAAATCCATATAGTACGCAGAAAATGTTACAGAGAAATAATCAGTAGTTCAAAAAAATGGCATCATTTTACATAATATTTTCATACCGAAGATAAAATCACTTTAATAAATCGTGTGCCATATATAAAAGTATTATTTATTCTTTTTATTATTATTAAAATATCACATAATAATTCCGTATAGTAATAATTGGCGCTCGATTACGGGCTATAAATAAAAATTATCTCACAATACCGAAATACCGTACCGCTTTAATTAGTGCTCGATCACGGGGCAATTATCAGCTAATTAAACGGTATCCCTTCAATCGGAGACATCGCCGACGCGTATCTCTTTAATTGGCTCCCAATCGCGGGGCATAATAATTCTGTATCGTAAAAATTGGCACTCGATCACGGGGCTATAAATACCAATTATCTCATAACAAAAACTCGTAACGTATTAATTGGCGCCCGACGCGAACCGATTAAATCTGTAACTCAATATCATTTTCCTTTAAAATCCTCCATATTTCTTCCGATGATATCCTTTGAGCAAGCAGACACTTACAACTTGCATGAGATTGATTAGTGAAAGCACATGAATGAATCTTATTTGTTTTAGCAAAAAGTCCAGTAGCTGTAGGTATATCATCTTCACCTTTCTCCCCTGAGTTTTGCGCTCACTCATGAATATCAAACTCAGACATAGCCATGGAAACTTTTTGATAAGCTTATATTTCCTCCCTCTGAATCAATTGTAGTAGTTTTTCCAACCGGCCATGTGTTATGGAGTCATGATCTACCTTGCAGCTGTATGCCCTCATGGTCCTCTCAGGTAAACTACTATATACTAATGGGAACAAGAATTGTGCACATTTATCGATAGGTTTAAGGTTTCAAGATATCCTAAAAAAGACTTTAACTTAGCATCTAGACCTACTACCTGGATTGGAGGAGCCTCAAGAGCATTGTTGATAACGAAATTCAGTAGTTCCTTAATATAAACCTCTACCAGAAGGTATTCTTGTACATAACGGCCTTTTAAACATTCAATAACTTTAGGGTAGTTATGTTTGGTTGGAGGAAAACTTTCGACAAAATATCTTGCCTTAGAACCTGCTATAGTCGCCTGTATTAAATGTTGGAATCTATTATCATTCAGAGTGGGGTCTTCTAGGATTTTTGTAAACTGGCTCCAGAACCAAGTCTTCTAGTAAATTGCCATGTACTATTTAATTAAAGTTCTGATAACTTAATCTGATGAATATCGCTGGCATTGTCTATACTTAGCAGGAAAATTTAGTTTGAGGTACATACTACAAAGATTGTTAAGGGTAAATGGTAATGAGTTTCATCGTTGCGTCTAATCAAAACATGGCGTAGGACAACTATGTTGAAATGAAGACTTGTTGGCTTGACTATTCAGCATGACAATAATATATCATTTTAGAACCACACCAAATAGCCTTATGAACGTTTGCTAAAACTAGCAAACACAGAAGAATGATGATGTAACCTTCATTGAAGAAATATTAAAATGTTGTTATGAATTTTTTTTTTATTTCCATTTATTTCTATCTTGTTTACAGGAGTCCCAGATGGCCTAAGACCCCACTTTTGAGGGTTTAATTTTTTTTTAAAAGCCCTAGACTAATACTGCTCAGTTCCCCCTCCTCTCCACCCCTCCAATTGCTCCCTGGATCTACCCCTGCACAAAGCGACTACAGCAGGTGTTTACTAAAGACATGTGTAAAAAAAATCCCATTCCTTTCCCACCTTATGAAATATTATAGCAAGGTGTATTATTATTAGCACTGCGTCTTACTACCCGTTCGGGTTATACGCAAGCAAGGTGTAATTTAAGCATAATAAATTAGTGGAAGGCTCAACTCCTTCATACCCCAAACGCCAGAAGCTTAGGAAGTCTGCAGGAGAACACTTTGAATAATATAGCTTAACCCGGCTCAGTGGTGTCATTGGCTAATGCGCTCGATTTGTATTGAGCTAGACTGCCGAGGACGGGAGGTCGAGGTTTGAATCTCGATTAGATGGTTTTCCACTTTCCTTCCATGCAAATTCGGGTTCACTTCCTCTAAATTCAACCTTCTCAATTCCCAATCCATTAACATAATTAGTACTTAAGCATATAACCTGAACGGATAGTAGGACGTGGTGCAAAATAAACAGAGTTTAGAACAATATTGGTGTAGTACAAAAAACAAACTCAAAATAGTGCTAATTCTATCATAACTCACTTCATTATTTTCATCTAAGGACAATAAGTATCTAATGAAAGGGAAAAATAAACAATGAACAGCAGGGGAATTATAATAGTTCATAGCCGTGTAATTTAAAAATGAGTGTCTGGGAATATTTTTCTATCATTCTTAACATATTCTAATTACTGTAATTATTCTGTAGGTTCCTTAAAGCCTCTACACAACATAAGAAAGAGGAGTTTAAGAAATTTACTCAAGTAGAACTAATGAGCCGTAATCAAGAGGAGCAAAACTCAAAGATTCTACATGAGGTAATACAACAAATGTTTTCTTATTCTGTTGGACATCAGTTTGTTTAACTTAGTATTTTAAACTATAAAATACCTTTTCTAAATAAATTAAGTTAAATTTGAAGGGAAATTTAGTCAATGAAAAAGTGGTATTGCTGACAAAGTTCATATTTGATTTTTATGAAAATCAAACCACAAATTAAAAAAAATTAGTAGAGAGAAGTAAAATTAATAAAGATAGGGACAACTGTTTTAGTTAGGCCTAATATAAATTTGAGCATGTTTACAGTAGTTTTTTTACATGTGTTTTTAAATTTTATTAATGAGTGTAAAGCTAATGTAGAATTTTATTTTATTAAAACAACTATTAAGTTAGTGTACATAAATACAACAAAATCTATTTTTGAAAACATAGAACAAGGAAGTTAGTTGAAGATTTATAAATTTCAAGAAGTTTAAATTTTGTATTTGTTCATTTGACTCTGAGTAAAGTAGCAAGAATACACAAGAAATAAAATGTACTAAAAGTAAAGTTATTCAAAAGGGGTATGATTATTGTTTATAAGCATTCATTTATTAACAATAAGTATATTCTTAAGTAAATATGATTCTCACTCTACTGCTCCAAGGGTGAAAATAATTTAAGAAATCATTAATGGTACTTTATTGTATGTTCAGTAACTGCTGAAACCAAACATATTAAGGCAACATGCAATTATATATTTGAGTAAAACTTATGTTTATTGCAAGAAATCACTTTACACCACTAAGAGGAATGTAAGACGGAAAAATTTCCTTTAATATTTTCCTGAAAATTTTCAATTTATCTTTTCTGGAAAAAAATTTCAAACTATTTAAAGGCGCTAATGAAATCTAGATATCTCAAGTCAAGTTTCCATTTCAGTTTAAGTTCTCCTTAGGACATTAACACCAGAAACCTTATCAAATGATTTCCAATAAAGCAATAACAGTGATTCTAGTACACTTCCCTGGTATCGACTTTGTTGTTTGATGGTTGAATACAAAAATATATTTAGTGTTTGGGTTCCCTAAATTACTGCAGGCCAAATATATCAATACTTCAATATTATAAGCAAAGTCTTTACAAATACATTCCTTTCTCCTATGATTCAATTATATAAAAGTTTGACCACAAAATAAGTGTTGGCTTGTGTGAAGAAATTGAAAGGGCCATTCACCTGAAACTTAAAAAAATATATATATTAGCAATGAGATAGTTCAAATTATTTCTGTAAAAAAGGTCAATCAGTTTAAAAAATTAATTCAAAACATTATAAAAGTGAATCATGTTCGTTAATTATTAATAAAGTTGGTAAAATAAAACTCAATACAAAACAATTTAGCAAAGAGTAAAATCAAAATAATAACCTTAAGGCACCATATGAATAAAAAAACTGTAAGTATTTATATTTGGTTTAATTAAACTTTAAAATTTGTATTATAATTTTAAATTCAAATATTTTTCTATTTACAATTTCATTGATGGAAACCTTTTTGACATTTTGATACTTAAGTATATGCCAACAATTTTTGCCCACTGCCCTTGTTTATCTAACTCCCTATTTGATGGCCTTGTGGGGCTGCCTACTTCTGCTCCTCCAAATCAGCCCCTTCACTTATTTAATAGGCCACAACTATTTTTGAAATATTATCATTAATTAGATCATTTGTATGAAATCTATAAACAGGGCCGGATTTACGTGTGTGGAGGCCCCCATAAACTCATGCAAATTACATCATCACATGTCCGAAGAAAGTAAAAATTAAGCAACTTTTTGATTTTACACAAATTTAACTATAACAAAGTAAGATGAAGTAGACTACATAAAGACTTCATAAAAAAGTTTGAGCCTGGACAGTATAGTCAGGTGCTGCGCAGTTGTTATGTTGGTCCTGTGCGTGACAGGAAAACATTTCAATTTGGCACGATAAATGACTTTTATTACTATTAATAATCTTATCGCACTTTATATATATATTATATATATATATATATATATATACATAATTTGTATGGTATTACCAATTAGATTAGGCTATTAGTAGCAAGAAAGGCTTGTACAACCCAAACAGGTAGTAATTTCGTAGTGCTAAAAATAAAATAAATAAAAGAGTAGCAATAAATGATGTTAATACTCCAATATTATACTCAAAGGAGGCCTTTACAAATAAAAATCACCATTAGCGTGGAGAGGTGATGGGGAAAACCACAACAATATTTTCTTTTTTATAAACATGCAATACATTTGTAAGAATTTTCGAGTAGCAGAGATGTGTGAGGTGTCTCTGACAGAGACATTTTCACTAATAAACTGGGAGCAATTTGGTAATTACTTGCTGGCTCGCTCACCAGTTTGTCCAGGCAGTCGTTCAGTCACTTGCTCGCTCGTTTGTCAGTCTGGCCGAACTCTTAAAGTATTCGTGGAAACGTTGCAGTACTCCAAAAGGGAGGACACTGTCTTTAGAGTTAGCACGCAAAATTGTAAATGTTCAAAACAGACTTTTCTAGTAAATCTTTCAAGTGTCGGTAGGATTTTTATTTTTATTTAATCTGCACATAAATTAATTTGTTTATACCTCATTATTTTGTGCAGGAATAACATTATGTTAGACACAAAACAATAAAGCATTTACAATATAAAATTAGTTATTTTTTTCTTTCTTTCAGGGGTTTGTAGAGGCCCCGGGGCAATTCCCCCCCCTTAAATCCGCTCCTGTCAATAAACAATTATTTTTTTCTAGGTATTGCACTTGTTGTCTAGCAGCAAATTAAAAAATATATTTTGGGGATGAATTAAAAATAATGTTTGAAAGAAAAGTAATTAACCTAAATTATTAAAAGTTATTATCTACACTTCAGAATGTATTAAAATTTTAGTCGAACTCTCTTTGGGTAAGCCTTGTGCATTACTGATTATAGATAGATGAGTTCATTCCTCTTAACTTGGGTTTTTCTAATGTTCCACTTCCACCACCACGTCCTTATTAAACCTACCCAATTCTAATTAGAAGTATTACTATTATCTAATGGTTTTACGAGGTAGTGAAGGTTGTAAGTAAAACTGATTATTATTTACTTAGAAACACCAGTTTTCATAGATTATAGGAAATTGGTCAAATCTAACTTACAGGGTTTGAAATAAAATAATTTTAATTCATTACGAATCAATGTCTATTATTTCATAAGCAAGATCTCTTTTGATGGATTTTTGTCATAGGTTTCTAGAAAATCATTCAACTTCTTAGATTAACTTTTAATATAGCTAACAGCAACAGATGATGGTGTGGATTCACTCTCTCTCTTAGCCCAATAAGAATTTTAGATTGGAGTTGTTTTTTATGCACACATTTCTTCTGGTAGATTTTTTTTTTACTTCTAGGTATAATTAAAATAATAAATACAAATATACTTTCACAAAATCATTTTCTATTACAACACAATGGTTTATTTACCAATGCACAACATTCCATAGATGCATTGAACAAATAACAGTACTATATTCTAGTGTTCAGTGGTGTATTGGGGCCGGAACGACGTTCCCTTTTTTTTGTATTTGAATGATTCAAATGCGTTCACAAAATATAAAAAATGTAATGTTTCTGCTAGGAAATATTGTGAAATGAAATAATATTTATGCTCCTTCCTTAGTCATTGGTAGAAAATTGGGCTTCTTAGTGAAAGCTTTGTAACACTATTGCATTAAATCGAGCCGCGTTGGGCGTTGATTGAAACACTACGGATTAATTCCTTGATATAATAATGCTGTGATGATGTTTAGGTTGTCTATAGCTCCGTGGTCGAGCGCCTATCATCACTGTACGGAAAAGATACCATTTAACCAGCTGTTTATAGCTCCGTGGCCGAGCACTAATTAAATCGGTATATTAATAAAATTAAAGAAAGAGAACTTTTGATGGCTGTTTATTCACACACGGTTTATTCAAATGACATCTGCTATTTACGCATACATACTCCAATTAAATACTTTATATCAATGCACACTTGTGATATTAATTTAAGTTATTTTATACTGTGTTAGACTGTGACTGCCAGTATGTGGCTTTGACTGACTTGTGCGTGTGGATGGATCCCTGGTGTGGATGTTTGGATGCGTGGCTGATACGCACAAACGGTTTATATATGACATACCCCTTGCATCGTTCTTCCTCCGTCAACAGTGTGAAAACTAATAGAAAGAGTCCTGGTGATAGGTGTTGTGAAAGCTAGCTTCTTATTGGTATAGGGAATTGGCGTCTTTGCCAAATATTGTGGAGTTGTTCCTTTAACAGGAAGAATGGTATAACAAATATATTTTACTGGTAAAATCCTTTTCACATTATTTCTGAGAAGCACGTGTTTCTTCATGGATGAATCATAAAAGGATACTCTACATATGTTACTTTAAATAAAAATTACCTTCATCCATGACTTTTTATATATTTTAGATTGATCCAAACCAATATCATTACAGTTTTCAGTCACAGTTTATATTGCGGTAGGTCAGGGTCGATCTGTAATGTGTGCTCTGATCAATCAAATGTTTACCTCTACGTATGTTCTTGGAAATTTGTGGTCCTCCTAACCTAAGCCTGTTGGTGTGGTGGGGCACTTTACCATTCACTCACAAGAATATTTCAAGAAGAAAACTTGGTGACGGATTATGCAAAGAGTAGGGTTGTCTCTACAGGTCTCTTGCAATGCACAGTAAATGAGGGGGTGGTGATGGGGGTGACTTCGTTTTTATCAGTTGTGTCGTGACTTACTTTCAAGCAGCATTAACATTTTTCTTGGGCTGTGTCTTGTGTTTGAGTTTCAAAAATGAGTGTTAAACAAAAACAAACATGCATGGATGCATTTATTACTCAAAATAAGAAACAATCAGCACACACTGAAGAAAAGAAAAGTGTTGGCGAAAGTGTTTGTAAACCCGACAATGAGGGAAGTGATTCCAAAAGGAGATGGTGTTTGTGTTGTTAGTGAAGTGACTCCGAAAGAAGATAATCTCAAGTCCGAATGGCCTGAAATTTGGACTGCTGCTATGTGGGACGAGAAGAAAAAACCTTCCCATGGATTGTATGTAAGTCTGGTGAAATTGGGTGTTCATCTTTTTCTAGTGGGACAACTTTAGGTCCATTGAAATCGCAAGAACTGAAAGTTTCCAAAAAATGGAGTTTGGTGTCAATTTCATGCAATGTAACATTCGTACAGCGCAACTTACATCAATGAGGAAAAACCTACTTGAGCATTCAAAGTCTCAGTCACGCATAACCACTGAAAACATTATACAGGTAGCTAAAACGCAATTGAGTGAAAAAAATTATAGACTGTTTAAATAAAACTGAAGTTGAGGCCACTAACAAGGTTTTTAGAACTGCATATTTTATAGCTAAACATGAAATATCATATTCTGATCATGCTGAACTGTTACAGTTGCAACAATTAAATAGTGCAGTAACATCACCTTGTTTGCAATCAAGATTTAGCGCTTGAACATAATTGACCATGTTGTGCGAGAGTTTATAGAGTCTGCATACACATAATTGAAATAAATGAAAAAGTATCTGTGATAATAGACAAGTCTACAACTGTCAGTACCAAAACTACTTTGACGGTGTATTTAAAATGTGATACAGATAAGTCAACTGATCCACATTTCATTTCTTTAGATTTGATCAAATTGCCTGATCAAACAGTGAAAACGATTACGGATCACTTACTAACATGCCTCAGCACGTATAGATTTGACCATACATATCTTAAGAACAATTTATTTTATTTTACATGTGATGGTGCTATTGTCATGCTGGGAAGAAAATCAGGTGTTGCACAACGGCTGCAACAAATGTGCCCTTCTATTATTGTGTCGCATTGCCTTAATCGATTAGGATTGTCAGTTGGAGATACCATTTCTGAAGTGCATGGTGTTGATAATTTCTCTACATTTATGAACCAAATGTACTCATTATATAGCCAATCTCCCCAAAACAAAAATAAAATTGAAAATTGTGCATCAATGCTAAATGAAGAGATCAAGAAAATCGGTTGTATTTTGAGAATTGAGGTGGGTTTCAAGTTCGTTTCGAACCGTTTCTCCAGTTTGGAAAAGCTATATATCTCTGTGTTGTCACTTTGAGTTTGCAAGTAATGATACACACTGCTTGCAACCGGACCAAGACAAATTCAAGGGGCTTTACAAATGTATTTCATTGAAACAATTTGTAATGGACCTGGCACTCATGCATGTGTTTTATTCAAATGCTCACTTCTTTCAGAGTCCCTCCAGAGATGAGAAATGACTCTTGTTCATGCTGATAAGCTAGTTCGTCACACCATATGATTTTTAGACTCAAAGAAGGAAACATAAAGGTAAATATATTTTGGAAGCAAAGTGCAGGAAAGGAAATTGAATTTTGCTCACTAAAACTGACTGATAACAAGATTGTTTGTTAGTCTCGATCAGTTTTTAACCAGCATCATAAACAAGAAACGCTGATTATTTTCCACAACCTCTTCACACAAGTCAATTTGATCACAACCAGGCTCTACAAACATCATTCCCAGTAAGGGCGACATAATTTCAGAGCTTTCTGCTCTAGAAACTAGTGAATAGAGCCAGCAGAAATACTCCCATGTTATGGAGAAACTGAAATAGAGTATCTTTGCAGCCACTTAGGATTGGTATTTGAGGGCAATCACACCCTACAAAGACTTCCTGGACAATGGCAGACAAGATATATTAGCCATGTGTCAAATTTTATGTTCATCAAACTTCACGGACCTCTGATTGAACAGTGGAAACGAGACAATTACGTTCGCAAGTGGCTGAGGAATCATCACTTAGAAACTGATACCCAGATCAAAGCAGCCAAGGACACAGAACGTCCAGTGGATTAAACTTGGAAATTCCTTTAAGGCGATAAACTAATCATTGTTTTGCCTACAGCCTAGTTACATCCATGCAGTTATGTAAATCATAATTCATAAGTGACATTTTTATTATTCTTAACCACAATACTCAACTGTATTAGTTATTTGTTTCTTCTTACTGTTTAAAGCAGCCCTTGCTCCAACTATTCACAACATGTTTTACACTAAAATTAGCCAATATATAGGATTACAATTTACGACCACAAACCACCCATTCCAGTTCTAGTACAGACATCTGAGACAATAGGCCTTTAATGGTGCAGCCTTTGCCATTTTATACTTGTGTATACACTTTTACATTTTGAGTTATTTCAATTGTATTTGAGATTTGAAAGAGTAAAAATTCTGTCTATTATAATACACGTGTATTCAAAACGTTCGTGTTACATGGTGCGTTCCTGCCCTTCTTTTTTAGTAATACACCACTGTTAGTGTTACAAGTTATTGATTCTCACTTGTTTTGATGTAACAATGATAACATTTATTGGATTTGACTCTCCAATCCGATAAAATATATATGTTGGACCTCCTCCCCGCTACCTAGTGCTCTCGATCCTCACCGTCCCCGCGCTTTTATAGTCTCGTGACTTGGCGGAAACAGTGGAGGGCCGAGAGGCAGCAAGAGAGGGAGTGCCCGGTCAACCTTCATTTATCTAGACATGAATACATATTAATACAGTGAATTACATGAATAAATGAGGGCGCATCATCTTGATCAATTCTTTGGAGTGCAGCAGTCCTTCCTTCTTCTTTACTTCCTTTGCCCCCGTCTCGTGTATCCGCCGGGCGGCCCCCCACCGTTTCCACCAAGTCACGAGACTATAAAAGTGCGGGGACGGTGAGGATCGAGAGCAGTAGGTAGTGGGGAGGAGTTAGTAGTGAGAGGTTAATATATATATATATATAAACCATTTTAAAGAAAATTAAGAGAATATAAATTTGCCAAAAAATAAAAATACATTTTTTTTTCACTTTGACAGGGTTTGAACCCCCTTGAATGGGACCATAACTTCTATTTTTACCGCTAAACCATTTAGACTAGTTAAGAAGTTTCTTGATACAAACATTATTCTAGTGAAACTTTTTTTATAACAATTTTTTTTTTATAAAATAAGATATTGGCTGTTCTATTCACAAATACAATGTTTTTTTGTTTCTTGAGGTAAAACGAATGATGACAAAGCAAGAAGCTAAAAAGCTCGATGCCTTGGAAAAAATAGCAAGAGACGAGATCAATCGGCTACGAGATGTTCTTGATAAGAAGAAAAAAGAAATTAGAGTGTTGGATAGAGAAGATAAAGGTTTTGATAAAACAATGTACTTAGATAAAGAAGAAAATTAGTTTCCAAAATAATTTTGAGTTTGATAAAATGGGTAATTAAAATATTGCCAACCTTTATTTGTAGCATAAGTAAAAAAATTGATATGTTTAACAAAGTATTAAATAGAGATTCAATATGGGAAAAAAAATCTTGGCCTTGTACATACTTACATTTTATCCATATCAATTTATTCTAATCCATTGAGGATTCTGGGGTTCGGCACTGCACATTAATTAGTGAAACTTAATTTTGTTTTGAATACAAATATTCTCCTAGGTGATCAATACAAAAAATATCTAAATGTCTATAATATTTCAAGAAACTTAAAGGATTCCTGTATCCTTGCATTGCTGGGCAGAAGATCTTAGTTTACTTTTGTTTGGTGATAATGTTATAACCTTGAGGCTCTCAGTGGTATATCGCTAGTTTGGCATTCAAACTCACAGCCAGTGTTGCCAACACACATATAAATGTTGTAGCTAGGGTAGTACCAGAAAGTTGCTAGATTGTCACTAAATGAAAAATTAAGTCAGATTTGTTGACAAACCAAAAATGCATACATTAATCTGAATTGAATGTAAGATAAATATCAAACAATGTACTCACCTATTATTGTTGTGTGTCTGATTCACGATTGTGAGTAAAAGATAGATAGTTTAGAGCTCTTCTGTAGATAAAAGAAATGCATTATGCATTCTTGCAATACAGTAGTTCAAAATTCAAAATTCTACTGCATTAAAATAATGAACATGTACTTGACAGAAAATTAAGGAAAGTTTCCAGTTGCCAGATTAATCGCTAGGCACTAAAAATGAAAATCAGCCGTTTTAGACCTGTAAAAGTCACTAAAAAAAATGGAAAACACTGCTTACAGCCCTTTAGTTTGGGCTAGCTCTGTTCTGTCACCTCTCAAGCAATGATGGGAAGCAGGTGTGCTGTGCACACTATAGATTTGGCTCTTTATATTGGTAGATACTGTGAGACCCTAGGATTGAGGCTAGTTTCCTACAGTTGTGTATTTATAGGGGAATTTCAATAGAAAGGTACTAATTTAGAATAAATTAAAATACTAATTTATGACCCGCATTGAAAAAATTACTTTCACCAGAACAAGATTTATTTGACTTTTTTTTTGTGCGTTCTAGAGTTTTATTTACAGCCTCTTCTCTTTTTATTACTAATTTATTATTTTGTGTGTTAGATTAAATGCCCGAGTATAAGCAGAATCAGATAAAACAAATATGTATAATTTTGGACGAATACAACAAAAATCAGTATAAATCTTTCAATATTAAATGGTCAACTAGTGAGAGTAATAAATCAGTTTATTTTCAATTGCTTAATATTTGGCAGTGATGGGGCTCATACAATACACAAAATTAAAGTTTAAAAAAATTTTCCGACGAAACAAATTTCAATTCATATTAGGAATTTTATAAAATAATTTGATTGGGGAGTTGAAAATTGGGCTGCAACTAGGCATGATATAACACATTTATTTTATGAACACCAAATATTTAACAGGTTCATCTAAGTAGCACTCTTATAAGAGGTGCATTAGGAGAGAGGATAGGAAATGCATGGTAATAAATCATCTCTTCGACTATTCTCACAGATAATCTGGCTGAAATTTGAACCTCAACTACTTCTCTCTTATAACTAAGTCTAGAGTCTGATGGCTTTAGACTGCATGAAAACTTAAGCATTCTGTATTCTTCTTACTGGGTGGCCACTCAAGCTATAAATTAAAAATTAAACATAATTCCCAGCTTTTCCAGAAAAAAAAATCCCTAATTTTTCAAAAGGACTTTTCTTGGTTGTAAGACTCTAACCGCTATTTGATTAACTAGAAAGATATTTTGGCAGCCAAATTGGTGCTAAAATGGTAATTAATGTTGTTTTTTTCTGAAAATTTAATATCAAATTGATTTTAAGAAAATTCATGTAGCTTCATTTGCTCACTGTTGAATAGATGCTGTCAATATTTTAAAATTCTTGACAGCAAAATTAAAGCATTTTTCTGGGTTTTACCATTCAGTAGTAGCTTTGTAACTAACTCAATATCAACAAGAGAATCAACATCGTCCACATAAGTCAACAAACGATTCACGCCATTTAATGTCAGACTCCCTGTATTCGCTTTTCAGAACCTAACTTTATAATTAAGTTCAAAGTTAAATGTTTTAACAGATTACAAAAAAAAGTAAAAGACATCATCATTCAAATATTTTTAGAAAATCCATATCGCCCGTATCCCCATCATCCTAAATAAAATAACTGGAATGGAAAAATAAAATCAAGAAAATTTTGGAAAAATCAATCCCTCAGCGTTGCCATATTTTGGCACATTTTATTGAAGTAATACAAGAGAAAATATTTGTATACATCATCTTCATCATCAGTTTCCAGCCTTTGGCCAGGTCAGTGTAGTAAAATGCCTCCATCTTCCACTACTCTTCCTCCTTTGATTTATTCCATTCTTCTTCTCTAACTTGAACATGTTCTATTTACTGCTCCTCCAATCATTTTCCTACATACTTAATTTCCAAAATTATCTTTGGCATCCTCTTTTTTCCATTCTCATTACATGCCCATACCATCTCAGTCTTGCTTCCTTTGGTATCTCATGTACTCCCTATACTCCTACTATTTCCTGATAATTTCATTTCTGATCTTGTTTCTCCTCGTGACTGCTAAATTGCGCCTCACAAACTTCATTCCCATGGCCTCCACTTTCATAGTCTCTCTTACATTCACTGTCCATGTTTATGCTGCATGTGTGACAATGGGTACACAGTACACCCTGTTCAACACTTCCTTACACTTCAAGGAGACTTCCCTTCTCCATAGGTCTCTTACACACCTATAGAACAATCCCTGTTATCCTCTTTTCATTAAATCCTCTCTATCTCCACCTTTCTCCTCAATAAAGCTTCAAAAATATCCCATGTTCTGTACCTTTCTCAACTCTACTTCATCCAACCTTATAGCTTTATTAGGCCTTACCCTCTTCCTTGTCATTATCACCACTTCACACATTGCCATGCTATATTCCACTCTTGTAGTTGTTCCTGTACTTCCTGTTCCTCTTCCCCCCATACCATCAAATTATCAGCAAACCTCAAGGCTTTCATTCTTCCCTCCCACTTTGTTCATGACCATTTCCATTACCATTACAAACAGAAACCACCCTTCCTCTCTCCATCTTAACACAACTCCTGTTCTCCTCATACATATTTTTCACTCTCATTACAACTCCCTTTTCCACTTTAGCCGCCTCCATCACTTTCCAAATGGTAATTCTATCCATGCTATCATATGCCTTCTCCACAACCATAAATACCATTATCAAGACTGTCCCATATGCATACCTTCATTCCATCAGCTGTCATATGGCAAAGATTAAGTCTATTGTAGACCTCTGTTCCCTAAATCTGTGCAGTTCCTTTCTCCACCTTTCTTTAATTTTATTTCCTATTCTCTTTTCCCTTATCTCTCATATATTTTTGTAGTGGCACATCAGCATTATCCCCTATAATTTGTACAGCTCTTGCTGTATCTTTTCTAGAAATTAAGTATTATAACTCCCCTTTTTCCAGTCTTTCGGTAGTCTCCTTCCTGAACCTCTCTCAGCACCCTGTGTAACTAGTGTAAACCTACTTCACCTCTTGCTCCTATTACTTGCACAGTCAATTCCACCAGGTGCTTTACTTTGTTTCATCCTCATTAATGCTTCCTCCAGCTCTTTCCTCTTCTGAGTTAAACATTTTCTCAAAATATCTCATCTTTAGTTCTTTTTCTTCCTCTCCTATCTTCAACGTTCTTCCTTCATCTATTAATCTAACTTCTTGTCTTTTCTCTCCTGTTTCTTACTTGGCTATATAACATCTTCTTACTTCCTTCCAAGTTTCATTCAGGCATTACTGTCCATTTTTGCATCCAATCCTTCCTGGCTTCCCATACAACTCGCTTTGATCATTTCTTCTTCCTGAAAGTTTCCTTATGTCTATTCTTAAAACTCCTTCTGAATGCTTCACCTCTGACAAGACATCTTGTGAATGTGGGGAATGCCAGGCCTCCACCGTGGTTCGGATTCCACGTTAAACTGTAGGTCCTCCATTTCATCTCACAATCACCCTACCATTACACATTAGCGTAAGTGGTATAACCTGAATGGGTAGTAAGACGCGGTGCTAATAATAATAATAATAATAATATAATAATTTATTCTTCTCCTCTACTGCGTATTTCACTTTGTCGTTCCACTAGTGTGTCTCCTTCCACTTCCTCTAATTACTTGTCCTTCCGCATACCTCCTCTGCTGCTCCCACAAGAATGTTCTTACACCTTTCCCATTCAACCTCTGCACTTTACATCTCATTCTTGGGTATTAAGCTTGTTGCCTTTCTTAGGTACAGCTCTCTTTCCTTTTCATTTTTTGGCTTCCACATCCTTATTCTTCTTTCTTGTCTTATTATCTTTCTTCTATATTTACATCCCTTTATATCTGCCAACAATAACCTGTGGTCACTCACTATCTAAGAAGATACAAAAAATATACAAAAGAAATATAATGGTTCTATCCTAAATTAAGCCAACAATCCCATAGAGTCTAAAGGCTTACCTACCTGATATGAAGATTGTTATGGAAGGTAAGAAGAAAAAGAGCCCACCTCTGACCTCTTTTGCCAGGGCCTTTTCTGTTTAAATTATCGAAAGGACTTCATTAATTAAATTTATCAAACTGATAATAGGTGTTTTTCATTGCTGTTTAATTTTGCTGTTGAATGAGACACTGACAAATATAAAGTTTGGAAAGTGATGGAGGAGGCTGAAGCGGAAGAAGAATTGCAATGAGAGTGAAAAGCATCTATGAGGATAACATGAGTTGTGTAGATTGAGAGAATGATTCCAAATAAAAAATTGAGCTAAACAAAGTGGCTTATCACTACTATTCTTTGTAATGGTAATGGAAATGGTCATGAATAATGTGTCAGGAAAATTCAGAGAGGAAAGAATGAAAGCCACGATGTTTGCAGATGACTTGGTATGGGAGGAGAAGGAAGAGGAAGTACAGGAAACCCTACATGAATAGAATGAGGAAGTGAAAGAGTGTGGAATGAAATTAGCATGGCAAAGTGTGAAGTGATGGCAATGACAAGAAATAAGATAAAGACTAGTAAAGCTATAAAGTTGGATGGAGTAGAGCTGAAAGAAGTACAGAACGTAAAATATTTTGCAAAAGTGATTGTGGCGAAAGGTGGGAGTAGAAAGTATTTAATGAAAATAGGACAGCAGGGAGCGGTGTTTGATATGTGTAAAAGACCTTCTATGGAAAAGAAAAGTACCCTTGAAGTGTTGTAAAGGGTGTAATTTGTTCCATTGTCACATATGCAGCAAAACATGGACAATGAATGTAAGAGAGATTAGGAAAGTAGAGACTATAGGAATTAAGTTTGTGAGGAACATGTTTGCTGTCACAAGAAGAAACAAGATAGGTAATGAAGTTATCTGGGAAAGAGTGGGAGTAGAGGGAGTATATGAGATAATAAAGAAAGCAAGACTAAGATAATATGGTTATGTGATGAGTAAGTAAAAGGAGAGAATGCCAAAGAAAACTATGGACATATATTTAGGAAAAATATTGCAAGGGAGATCAAGAAAAAGATGGGAGTTGTAGTTAACAAAAAGTGTGCAAGAGGAAAAGAATGGAAGCAGTTCAAGGAGCAAGAATGGTGGAGGCATTTTACTAAACACTGACCTGGCAACAGACTGGAAAGAATCGATGATGATAAAGTTACTTACATTGGCTGAGCAACAATTTAAGATATTTTTATCATAAATGGTACAGACCCACTATTGTAAGAATATAAATCTTAAGTTTACTTATGAATCTCTTAATTCAATTCTTAAAAAACACCTTCAACATAAGATGTTTATTTACCTTACTAGATTAATTCTTAAGTTGCTGTAGAAAACTGACTAAACCTGGTATTTATATATATATATATATATTTTGTTTCCAGCCTATGGCCTGGGTCAATTTTTTATTCAAGCCATATATTTTCCACTACCAGCTTGTTAGGCTTGCTGTAGCTTCATATGCCCTATAATCTAACTTAAGACTAAGACAGGAACAGCATTCAGTCCCCAGCCATTAATTCATCACTATGAAAGGGTAAACCCACATTTCACCAATAATAAATTTTTCGGCCATACCAGGAATTGAACCTGTAACCCTTAGCTCAGTAGATAAATATGCTACCTGATGAGCTCAGGTGTCAAGACAGTATATACTAATTTGTGTGTTAAATATCATCGAGGTGGAGGGGGTTCAGTAGTTATGTATTTTGAGAACATAGAAAATATACAACTTGTGATGTGACAACTCAGGTGTTGCATTTATTATAAAGGGCTTCTAATTACATGCATATTATTAGCCCAAACAATATAAAATAAAATCACAACTAAGACATCAACAATAAAGATTTTAACAATTTCACAAAATAATATTAGTGATAATTATTAATCAATGTAGGCACATGTAGCCCTGCAAAATAATTAACAAAAAGAGCTTTCTAATAACAAAAACAAGTATATACAATTATATTAAATATTTCATATGTTAATAAAACTGTTTCACCTCGATAAAGTTGACATATTAAGTAACATTGTGATAAAGAGTGTTCAACTGTGAAACATATATCAATGCCCTGTTATTACATTGTGCACACAGATGCATTTTTCAAACAACACTTTCAAACCTTTAATTTATTTCCAAAATCAGTGTTAAGTGCTTGTCCAAATTGTACTAAAATCAGACTAACTTGTGATGTGCATCTCCAAGCTATGTGGCTCTGAAACTAACCACTATAAAATAGAGATTCTGTTATTAATTTATAAATACTAAGCACCCTTTTGTAAAAAAAAAAATCTACAACTACATACACATACCACAAACGTACACAGTGATTGTAATAAATAAAAAATATTTATTCCCTCCAAAGTAAATTTGTTTGCTTCTCACAATGATGCAAATTATGTGCTACAATATATCGAGAGACGGGATGATCAACTATTTGAGTATGAAATGAGTTATAAATTATGTTGAACAGTGAAAGGATACATGTGAGGGAGCTGGGAGGGTAAGGGGGGAGTGTGTTCAGGTTAGAAGGGAGAAGGTGAAGGTTTGAACTATGCATGTGACATCACTCTTAGATTATCAAAAATGTCAAACAAATATTATTTTACAAGATTGCATTTTAGATAGAAATTTTAACATGAAAAAATTATTTCCACTTATTAAGAAAGATAAATAAAATGAAGAGATCTCTTTGACATAAAATTTACAATTTTTTGAAATGAATGATTAATGTTGATAGTGGGTGATAGGGGAGAGGGGTAGAAAAAAAAAGTGACATGACATTTGACTTAAATGTGCTTGGATATTCTACATAAACATAGTTTTATTGCACTAGCAGGAACAATAATTATAGCTTTTTACACCGGCCTACAGCATTTACAAACAAAGTCAAATCTAGCTTTGAGCATAATTTTGACATTAAAAAATGCCCATCACAGAAATAAAACTAGCATCATGGAGAAGAAAGTTTTTTTAAAATAAAAAATGTGTTCATTGTTTATATAACCTAACAATATATATTAATTCCTTTGAACAAAAGAGAAACTAAACAAAATAAAATAATTACAACATAATTTAGCTATGTTATTCTAGTAGTTCTTACTGTTTTATTTGTTACGTGACTGTGATATGCAATAAAAATTTAAAATGGATATAAAAATAATTTAGCAGTTAATTAGCTCAGACATGATACATACACAAAAGAATGATCTAGTATTGCATTTAAAAATGCCTACTATTTGTACAGAGAAAAGGCAAATAATACATTTTCGAAAAAATAATTTGCACTCGGTTTTAGAAAGTATTCCCTTTAAAAGGGATTTCTTGAATTTACCCACACATATAAACCAACATATATGTCAAGTTTATAGGACTTTGAGGTAAAGATTAGAATCCTTGGCCAATAAGGCATGCCACACACAACACGTCACGACGAGGCTGAAAAGAAGTCCTGTAGTCTCTTGACAGTTCGTCTATCAAGTGTGCAAAGGTCAAAGTCAAATGTCTTCTTGGTTATCTCATACTGTCCAGTCTCAGCAATCACTTGAACAACTCTTTGAAGCTCAGCATTGTCCTCCAGTGTCATTATTTTTTGTTGCAAGTCCATGAGTTCAGACACATAATCTGGTGTAAAAGTCTCTGGGGTCGGTGCACAGATGGTATCGTCTACGTTTTCCTCTGTAGCATCTTCATCCTCTTCTAATTTGAGTTGATTTTCTACAATTCGTGGCTCAAATTTTGCACACAAATCTGCTTCTATAACTTCTTTAACATGCAGCTTGGGAATGTCCTCATCTTTTTTTACATCATCAGTTTTAAGCACCTTAGATTCTGGTTCATCTTCTATTCTGCCTTTGGCATTACTTTTCCGCTTGCGTTTTTTACCTACATCTTCTTTACTCATGTCTTTATCCTTCTTCTCCCTACTCTTCTTTTCCTTATGTTTGCTACCCTCCTTGTGTTCTGGCTTGACTTTTACAGGGTTCATGTCTGTTTTCACAGCAACAACAGGAGGTTTCTCTAGAGGGATTGTGTTTTTTTTATCTTCTTCGTCCTGAGAAGGTGAGGTATCAGAGTCACTACTGTCATGGTCTGTCAACTCTGCAAATAATGTCTTCAAAGGACGAGAGGAAGCAGGTCTAAGTGTAGATGGAGGAGAAGATTCTTTTTCATGAAAAGGGGATCGTTTCTGAGGGGAAACACTTGCACGTGGTGGAGGGGAGGGACTTAACGACTTTTTTTTTGGTACAATTGGTGTAACTGTTATAGAAACTGGTGGTGGCAATATCTCTGAAACTTGCACCAATCTTTCTTTGTCCTTGCTCTTGCTACGATGGTTCTCAGACTTTTTGTTACTTGACTTAACCTTATCTTTATCACGATCCTTTCCCTCTTCCTTTCTCTCTCTTTTATCTTTCTTTTTGTGTTTATGTCTCTGTTTATCTTTGTCTTTTTCACTGCTCAAGTGTTTATCTTTCTCTTTTTCTCTATCTCTTTCTTTGTCCTTTTCTTTATTCCTCTCTAGAGGTGGCTTAATAATTTCTTTCACAGACTTTTTAGAAGTCTCTTTTTCTTTATCCTTTTCTTTGACAACAAGTATCTTGTCTATCTTCTCAGGTGGTGTCTTTTCTACATGTTTATTGTGTTCTTTATCCTTGACTTTCTCCTTGTCTTTATGTTTGTCCTTTTTGCTTGGCTTGTCTTCCTTGACTTTTATCTTTCTTTTTCTTCTCTTCGTGCTCATCATGGCTTGTCTTCACAGCAATGATTGGTGCTGGTTTTTCTAGTGGAGACAAATGTTTGGAGTTGGAAGAGGCTGATGAAGATTTGTCTTTGATTTTGTCTCGCTGATCCTTGCTACGATCTTTTTTATCATCTTTGGGGCGTTCTAAACCATCCTTGGGCCGGGGTGGTTTGGAACTCCCGGCCCCCCCAGTCTTGTCCGAGGGGGGCTTGCTGCCCCCAGCTGGAGTATTTGTACTGGCAGAAGTTTTGGCAGTAGTTTTCTTGGGATCAGGTGAGACCTTAGCGGTCTTGTGTATTGGTGGGCCAAATAGATCCGCAAAAGAATTACTCACCCTGGGTTCCTCTGGTTTGTGCTCCTAACAACAAAATAAGATGTGTATTAATTTTAAACGTCATTAGGAACAAATGGTATATTATATCTTTTACTATCAAATTTATCTACACGAGAATTTTCTAATAAATTATTTAATCATCTATATCGGGGAAGTATGGCAACTTATTGCTCATTTTGATTTATTTTTCAGACTGAGTGCATTATTCTGTGATTGAATGAATTTCAGTTGGGTGTACTGAGGTTGGTTTTCCCTAAATAGTTTTCCTCTCTCCTTACAAACAAATGTAGGGGTATTTACTCTAAAATTCGACCTCCCTTACCTCTATTAATCTATGAATACAACTAGAATGGGTACTAAGACATAGAAAAAAATAAAGTTGACTTAGAGAAAGAAAACAATCTTGGGACCAATGGATTTGTGGAGTAAGTGTGGTGGTGGGGGGACGGGACGGGACTTGACATTGAGCTATTATTTTAACACTAGTTTTTTATTTTTTTAATATTAAAGATATAGGTTTTTAATAATAAAGTTCCAGATTTTTATGACTTAAATGATATTTAAAAAAATGCATACAAAAACTCATAATTAATGCACATGACTAAATTCAACAGGCATTTTACAAATATAAACTAGAAAATTGATTTAGGAAATGAAAAGTTTCTAACAACTAAACTCCTGCATTCAGATAAATAGAACATTGATTTACAAATATCCGCATTGGAAATACTAGCCAGCCCCTCCCAACACACCCCTTCCCCAGCTTAGTTGCAGTGTCTCACCAGGAATATGTATTTTCCAACCAAACAAGGAGGATACAAAGATCATTTCCTGCCCTACATTATCTTTTTATTCTGACAAGTGTTTTCTTAAAACATTTATGGTTAAGTAACTAGGTATTTATAAAACATCAATAGTATTTAGAGATATGCTTATTCAACATAAATGATTAAACACCATTTATATATTGCACAATGAGTATAAAATCCTTCTACTTCCCTCAAAGTGTTCTGAACACATTCCAAAGCCAATTTAGATGCTTTTACAATTATGAGAAATTAATTATTATAGTTTATATGTATGTTATTAATGAGGTCCTTGTTGACCTTGGTGGTCTTGAGGTAAAGTTCTCGCCTCAGAATCAGGTGTTTATAGGTTCAAACCAAGTTGAGGTCAATGGATTTTTCTTGAGCGATAAAAATATGTAGCACAACTTCCTTCGGAGGGGAAGTAAAGCCATCGATTGTTGCATGTAAGAGAAGCCTGGAAGGTAGTGAAAGTACCTTTCCAGGCAAAATTTGTAAGCTCTTTCGCTCATGCTCATAGACATTCTTATGTGTTGATATAACCAGTGGTTCAAAGAGTGCATGTTAAATACCTCAAATAAATAAGATTTTTTTGTGATGAAATATCATTTATTTTCTATGGATACCATGGTTTTAAATTTTAATCAATAAATACCTGAAACCATAAAATAAAAAACTTTGTAGTTTAACTTATCTAGAATATTTGAATTGAGCATGTGCTACTATAGCTTCAATGTATGACCTACAAAAACTAAAGAGTGGACAGACCCATATAACTTAAACCTTGGTCAGTAGTAGCTTCAAAGAAGACTAGGAGTATTTAAAAACTATATTAAAAACTATTTAATTAATTCTAGTAACATCATAACAAATCATAACAAATGTTTTTGAAAACAACATAAAGATACTTTAAATAAATGGTCTAAAGCATTTGACCTAAATTTTTATTTATTTAGTACCAGGTCTTACTACGTGACCTAAATATTAATTTCACCTAAAGTCAGTTGGTCTAAAGTAATGATAATAATAATATTTAGCACAGCGTCTTACTACCTGTTCGGGTTATACGCTTTAAGTACTAATTACGCTAATGGATTAGGAATTGGGAAGGTTTAATTAGAGGAAGTGAACCCGCATTTGCGTGGAGGGAGAGTGGAAAATCATTTAGAAAAAAAAAAAAAGTTCATCTGACAGAGATTCGAACCTCAATCTCCCCGTCCTCAGCAGTCGAGCTCAACACGACAAGCGCGTTAGCCGACTACACCACCAAGGCGGGTGGTCTAAAGTAATTTGGCCTAAAAATTAACTTCTGAGAAAGTCATTCAGCCTAAAGTTTTGACAAAATGACTTCAGGCCAATCATAGATACTTCAGAAAAGAGGGAGGGATGAAGCTATTTACAACAAAATAAGGGTGAAGTAATAGAGAATGCCATCTTTCAATAGTGGTTCAAGAAAAGGTTAATATTTCTACAAACTATAGTGACAGGTGAATTAATACTCATATACCTGACATGCAAAAAACATATCAAGTCATTGTCAAGGATGAAAAGAAACACAATTCAAGTGTGTCCAATACAAATATATCTTAAAATGATATGAAATGCTTTAAAAACTATATAAAAATTGTGGAATGACATATTTTAAAATAATAAAACGTTTTAAAATAATTAAAACATATGGGAGGGTCAAGGTTAGTCAAATGTTTTTGAAAAATCTCTTAAGATAATTTAAGTATAATGTTCATTATGTATCATAGTAAGTATGTATTTTTCATTCATATTTTATTAACACACCAACCCACCTTATGTAAAACCACACAAACAAGCATTAAGAGACAAATTAAAATTAAAATAAGTAAATAAAATAGCATGTTAAATTTCTTCATAGTGAAAAAAACCATATCCAGACTATGAACAGAAGCCACCAAATTTTGCAAAATTACACAATTTATATTTTTGACGTTTACTTTGACCATTGGGGGACTTTGATGTAAAAATCATACAAATCAATCTAAGAGCTCATACAGAGAATCATATAAATATTTATATTTTCATACAATTTGTGGAAAATTTGGTAGAGTTGGCAGCTAAGCACTTTATTCCAGCAACAATATTTCATTAAGATGAGTACTATTTTTTTATTTAATTATTTTTCCAGTAGTGATGCTTTGTACATGACTTTGCTAGTTTTAAATGTTTTCTTCAGTAAGCACGGTATATTGTCATGTTTGAGCGCGGGGGGAGGTGGGGGGGGGGGGGGGGACATTAAATGTATTATCTTCGATGTAAAAGCTTTTTTTTCTGTGTGTAACCTGTCAAACTCCCTTCATTCAAATTTAAAAACTGCTCAGACTTTCTAAATATCTCTGATAAAGTATTGAGTGAATAGAATTTCTAATCAACTCTCCAGTCAATGTCTTACATTTTCTCATTTTTACAAGCAAGACTTTCACACCTGCCTGTAATGGCATTTATGACTACTATCCAAACTACACCCAAGTACTGCTCAAATATACATTACAAGAATAAAGGTTTATAGTGATAAAATACAGCCAAAGTTTAAACGGCAGTTAAAAATTATGTATTTTTACCATTTTAATGAAAAAAAAAGTTAAATATTACTAACAATTATTCTCAAATCGATTTGTTTTCCGGAGAAAGCAATTATCCTTGATACGCTTAATATAAAGTAGCCGATAAGATGATCATTCAAAGTTTTTTTTATAAATTTCTTTCAATAGAACATCTAATTAATTTACCATGTCTTGAAACATAGTAAGATTTATATAACATTGTAATGGTTTAAGCTTTGTAAAAGTTATATTCATATTGGAAACTGTCACTGATAAAGTGAGCATAATCCTCTAGGTACTTTATGAATTTTGGCCACACTCATGATAAATATGCTTCATTTACAACATTTGAATTGGAGTGGGGTCCTTTTTTGTTCTTTAAAATAATTTTATTTACTATAATAGATCATACAATTCAGGGTTTTGCTGTCCCCATCATGGAGAGAATCTGTCAAAATTGAGACAATCTTCAGTTTATTGCTTAAATTGTTTAATAGTTATTTTTTTTACTATACTTGAGTATCTCCACTTTCTTGGTAATCTTTTAAAAAATAGGGTAAGGAGTGTAGTAGGTTTGGGTGCTGCACAAGGATATCGCTGCCACCACAGATGTCCCCTTTGTAAATGAGAGAATAATTAAAGTTAGAGTAAATACAGGTAGAACCTGCTTCACAATTGTTCAATGTAAATTCGCAACAGCTAAGATGCAGCAAAGATGACAAGTAAGAGTTTCTTCAATACCTGCAAGACATACGAGAAGATAACATCAAGATCATTGGAAATCTGAACGCTCAGGTAGGGGTAGATAGATCTGACTATGAGGAGGTAATACCCTCTTCTGGGTATGAAGCAACAAATACAGAGAGCGAGAACATCCTAAGACTTTTGGTTAAGGAACAAACAACCTTTTAGTAAAGAATACATACTTCAAAAAACAAGCCAGCCATAAGATTACTATATATGGCTGGGATGGAAGATGTAAAACAGTTATTGACCGTGTGATGACTGATAAATACATTAGGGTAAGAAAGAAACAAAAGTTGATCCAAATGAGTGTTTGGACAGACACATGGGAACTGATCTTAAGGTGGGGATGTAGGGAACGCGAGAAAAGGTCAGTGTTTTTATAGTTTAACATTATTTTGGTCAAAATAAATAAAATATTGCTTCACTTTGAACATAGAGTTTAATTTTCTTCTAATGGTGACAAACAGTTGTTGAATATCTGTCATGAGTATAGCAACATTAAATTACAAACTTCTTAAATTAAGAGAAAAAGTCATTAAATTCCAGGACACCCTGGACAGATATTCAAGAAATGTTTAGGTTATCATCATCATCATCATCATCATCATCAACTGTTTCCAGCCTATGGCCGAGTCCGTTTAGTAAAATGCCTCCATCTCCATCCACTATTCTTCCTTCTGCATTCTCTTCTCCTCTAACTTGCACACTTGCTGTTATTTGTTCCTTCCATATCTTCCTTTGTCCTTTCCTACATACTTAATATTCATTAATCTTCTTGGAATCCTCTCCCTTTCCATCCACATTACGAGTCCATACCATCTCATATTGGCTTCCTCAAATATCTCATGTAGCTGACTCTTTACCCCAACTCTTGACCACATATCTTCATTCCTTTTGGTGACAGCTAACATGCTCCTTTAAAACTTCATTCCTGTGGCCTTCACATTCCTTGTTTCTCTTTTATTCAAATTCCAAGTTTCCACTGCATACGTAACTATGGGTATATTCCATTCACGGTAGGAATTACTCTCTGAAAGGTCTTTTTTACTACCAATATACTACTAATAATAGATTTCTGGTAGGGAAAAGGACCTTTCAGAAAACAATTCCTACAGTGAACGGATAATATGAAGTATGCTCTATACAACACTTTTTACACTTTAGGGGACTTCTCTTTTACATAGTAGGTCTCTTACACACCTGTAGAGAATATCTCCCTGCTGCCCTTGTCTCTCTTTATCTTCTCTGCTACCCCCTTTTGCCTCAATCACACACCAAGATACTTTACAGTCTTTATTGTTTAACGTGCTATGGTTTCGGCACAGAAGTGACATCAAGCAACCCTGGACTATAAGAGGCCCAGTGCAGTTTCTAGGTCAGCACCTAAAAAGTTCCAACTCCCCACCCCCAAGGGTGAGATGATGCAAATCAGTCCGAATACCCCGAGAGGCGAGAATTAACTCCTCCTCCCCTTCTAGTCACCCACTGGTTGGATCAGCCCTGTGGACTTTGCCTTCCACCTATCCAGGATAGTAACCGAAGCCATTTACTTCCGCTCACAGAATCAACAATGCAATCTCCACTTTTTCCCGTGTGTATGGGAATGGGATTACGCCCATTGCTGTGGGAAAGTAATTCCCCAATACTACGAGTGGAGGCACCCATTTCCTAGCTCATGCACTACTAACTGTCCCGGGTTAGTGTAAGTGGCTCGCTCACACAAACGGCGAGGCTTAGGCCCGCAGGCCCAGAAACCCAGGAGCCTGGACTCCACCGTGCTGCCAACGCCATCACTCATCAGCGATTAAACTCACTACCCCACAGATTCCAACCCATTTCTGGGCCACCGATGCCGCCTCGAGTAAGCTCGCGATGTGGGCTTTCAGCCCAGCCCTGTGTATTACTTATAACGAAAATATATTATATTTGGAAGAAGGTATAGGAAAGGTGGATAGAAACATATAAAAGGGGACAAACACAATATGGCCTTTACAATGAAAAGAAGAACACAGTTCACACTTTACATTACTGCCAATGGACAAAGAGGTAATGGTTGCCTCTTAAAGAAAATTGATCGTCACCGCCCAATCTCCCGGCCTTCTATCCACCTTTCCTATACTTTCTTCCAAATATAATACAATTACCTCATAAAGCGAAAAGATTTTATAATAAAGGAAATTGATAAAACTAAAGAAAAAGGAAAAATAAACTACTAAGAATAAATTAGATGAAGAAAGCCCACCTAGGGAAAGAGGAAAGATGTGGGAAGAATCCAATGCACAAAGGTGACATCTTCTTCCTTTCTTCTGTCTTCTATAGTAGAAGTAGTCACACACACATTTTAAACACAAATATAATAATATTTCGGCGAAAAGAGGTTTTCCTTATTGAGTTATATCATTATAATGAAAATAGTAAAAGGGAGGCATACCAGTCTGCAGGGCTACACCCAAGCACCTGTAGGTAACCGATGCAAGCATCAGTCTCTCTGGCACGGTAACTTTACAGTCGTTGCCTCTTTCAAATATACTCCCTCCAGTTTTATCATCTTTGTTGGCCTTGTTCTCTGCCTTGTAATCACCAACATTTCACTTTTCACCATACTAAATTTCATTCCATACGTTTTCCCTTCTTCATTCCATTCGTGCAGCTGTTTCGGTTAATTCCTTTTAACCCCATACCATCAAGTTATCTGCAAGCAACACCCAGTCTCTCTGCCACTATATTTATGATCATTTCCATCACCAATACAAATAGTAACAGTGAGAGGGCACTCCCCTGCTTGACTCCATTTTTTAATTGGAACCACTTCATCCATCCTCTCTTCGTTTTTTACACAGTTCAACACTATTATCATACAAATTCCCTACCTCCTAGCCATCCTCTTACTTAGTCTCAGTTTCCTCTGTTGTTTTCCATGTGAAGAAAATTAAACTCTATTTGTATTGAAGCAATATTTTATTTTGACACAATAAAACGTGCAAAAAATTGACCTTTTCTCCCATCCCCTACATCCCAGCCTTAAAGATAAGTTCTTTGTAATGACTAATACAAAGAAAATTTCAAAGATTAAGGAGTAAAATTAAAGGTGAAAGAAAATAAACACAAGTACTAATGAAAAATGTAATATGTTCAAAGCAACAATAGTCAAATGTGCTGTAGTATGTGAAAACAGGTAGAGTAAAGAAGAAAGAAACTAGTTGGTGGAATGTAAGAGTAGAGGGTGACAAAAGAACAAAACAAAATTTAGCAAAGAAAAACAAAGATGTGGTAAAACAAAATCAAATCAAGGGCTTGTGCCACAGGATGACCAATATATAGCAAGATTTTAGCATGAACATAGAGATAAGAGTGATGAAGGAAGAAAAGGAGAAGAGCTGGAAGATATCTAATCAAAATCTCGAAGAAGAAACCAGAAAATGTTATAAGAATTATTGAAAAGTAAAAGCTCAGACAGAGATTACATAAAAGCAATAGAAATGGAAGCATTGTCAAAGGTGTGGAAAGGATCTGAGTGGTAATGAAGAGTTATTTTTAGAAATTATTGAAAGGGGAGGATGAGGAGTAACAACAGCCTATCTCATGGGCATAAACAGAATGTGCCCTAAGACAGATTAAGAGAGGAAAATCCGAGCCATGGTGGAAGCCTGGCATTCTACACATTCACAAGTTATGATTAATACACGTCTCGTCAGAGGTGAAGAAAGGGTTTGGCAGTCAAATAGATAAATCTGTGCCGAGACCGAGAATTGAACCCTGGCCCCCACACAGAAGTCCGACACCTTACCCCTAGACCGCCAGGTCACCCAAAGAGAAATATAAAAAGGTGCACAAATTATAGAGGAATCACCTTATTGAAACACAAATTTGAAGAGGAACAGCATAGGTTAATAAAAAACAGAGGAATGTTAGATCTTATTTTTATACTTTTAGACAGGTAATAGAAAATTTCTGGGAGAGAGGAAGGGAATTGATAGTCGTGTTATGAGTTGGAAAAAGTCTATGACAGTGTTCTGAAACAAAAAGTATGTAAGTGCTTGGAAAAATGTGGGCCTTCAAAGCACTATTATGAAGGATGTAAGAGCAGCATACAAGTGGGAGATGGTAAGTCTGATTGGCTTAGAACAAAGAGAAGGGTTAAACAAGGTAGTTTCACGCCCCTCACTGTTTTTCATCATTCTAATGGATGCAACCATAAAGGAAATCAGAGAAATAGAAAATGGTGGGTAAATACTTTTGACTTACGGATAATGTTGCAATTTGGGAGGGACAGAAATAGAGATGGAGAGAAGACTAAATCACTGGAACACTAAGTTTAAGGAGTATAGTTTGACTGAGAGCAAAAGCAAGATAGTAGCAATGAGAGTGAGCATGACACTCACCTAGTGCAACCTTATACTTGATAGAAAGAAGATTTATTTTGTGGAAACTTGGAAGTGTCATGACAAATTATGGAAGGACCAAGCTAGAAGTGTAGGACAGAGTAGTGTAAGGATCGGTTTCTTTAACCAGGTACAAGACAGGAGTACCTTTAAGAACTAAAAAGATGATGATCAAAACATGATGAATATATATCAGAATATATGTGAAAGTTGATTTGGCTATGTAAGAGAGACTGAGTACTGTAAGGCTAATGTGGTTTGGAGGAGGATGCAGGATATTCGAATTCCAAGGCAGTATACTATGAAAGAACTAAATGGAGGAACCTAATTTAAAAATTCATAATAGCTTCCTGTAATCATATGATGATGATGATGGTCACCTTAATTTTGTGTCCTTACTATACAAGGATTTACTGAGCTTGTTTATAACTGACAACATATCACACTATATAGTGGTGCTAAAAATTAATTCAAAAGTGATTAATTTTCTAGACGTGACATGGTTCAAAAACTATTTAAAAAATTTAATACTGAACCTATAATATTTATTGTGGCATTCAGCTTTGTAATTAGATAAGATTGAAAATAAAATATTTATTTTGTGGTTTTCATAGAACAAGCTTTTACGTTTTAGATATAGTTTTGGTATTAACATTTTTATACTTATTAAAATACTGCAAGTGATGAACACAGGGATGAACAGGTGTAGGACTTAGTTCTATCAAACTGTCTAAATTGCTACAAGCCACAACCCTCAGCCTTAGGAAATATACCTTCTGACAAGCCGCATAAGCCAAGAATTCTAGCTTACTGTACGCGAGAAGACAACCGCTCATGTAAGGTCTACAGTCATATATATTTAGTGGTGCATGTAGATAAGGAATTATCTTACTTCTGTTTATCTTTTAAATTGATGTGATGAACAAGATTATACCATGTGACAACACTATGCGATGACATTTTATAAATCAATTTTTGGACTGAAAACACAGGATGTGAATTATTCGGTGGGGAACAATTATGTGGTAAAATACATTATCGTGATAAAAAAAAACTAAGAGATAAAACATTGCTTATGATTTGTCCCCAAACAAATATAATAATTGTGTGTATATTTTTAAAATATATTTAATTTTCAGAAAACAGTTTTAATAGAATCTTGTACTAATGAGTGTACCTTGACTTTATGTTTTTTGGGTCCCTCCGAACCCCCCAGCTTGGGTTTCCCTATGAGAGGTGGGATGGGCACAGAACTCTCCCCAGACTTCTCCGCAGTAAGGGGAGGTGGCTCAGAACCTACCACACCCACCTGGGAACAAATCACAACAAACTTTTACTTTGGAGACTAGAAAATAGAGTCATATTTTGTACCATCCATTTATTACAAGTAAATAAATTTTAAGCCAACTTTAAAAAATGGCTATGACAAACACAATATTTTGTCGATAAAATGAATTTAATTTAAATGTATGGATATTTGTAAGATTAAAATAAATTGGTGTTACACAATCATGTGTATCTATTAAAGACTCCAATAATTTTAGGAAACAGGATTCAGAAAGTTAATTATAAGGAACTACACCAGTATTAGCATGGAAAGAGGATGGGAAACAAAACTGTGAAAGTCACAATGTGGATAGTTACCCGAATGCATTTGGCTGGTATTTAAATATAATTTTGATCTCTCAAATCAAAGATGAACAGGCTGAGACAGCAATGTTAGAGTCTGTTGAAGTAGTTATGGATGAGAGGAAAAAAGTGATGGATCCAATTAAAATTTAACAAAGATCAAGGGTCATTTCATGCAAATCAACACACTCTTTACAAAATTTTTACCTGATCATCTAAGATTTTGATAAAATTTGGTATATAGATAGTATGTATAGAGACTAAGAAAAATACCAATTTTTATTTAAATATCTCATACGGTTTTCAAAATATGGCTATGTAAAGTTTTCAAACAATGGCCAAAAATTCAGCCCTGGATTATTTTCTAATCATCATAGCAGCTCTCTGAATTAATCTAGAGAGGTGGGAGGGGTGTCATTTTACTCAGTTTTTTTACGCCCATTACAATAACATGCAGCACAACATGCATTGTCATAGCAAAACATTTTCAAAACTCAAAATCAAAATTTTGATTTTGATTTTCTGAAAAGTGCGTCATCAAAAAATTTCCGAAAAATCCTGTGCATAGTCTGTACCTGTGTTAAGTGATTTGTGTAAAAAACTTCTCCAAAGAAATAAGCAGAAGGAACAGTGTTCATACAAACATCCCTAGACAAACTCCAAATGTCAGAAGTAAGAGGTTATATAACTTTGTTTATGACCAAAAATGGTGGCTGGTGTATATTTTGGAAAAGAACGGAGGATATGATGAATTAAAAGTAACATTTCTACATCCTGCTGGACCTTCTCTGTCATTTTCATATCCGATTAAGCCAGATGTATTGTGGATATAGTTGAAGGATGTTATTTGCAAAGTTGATCCTACAACTCCTATCGAAGGATTTATGTAATAATTCCTGATGAGACCATGAAAGTACACAGGCTGTCAACCAACTCTAACTAACATTTGACTAAGTAGTAAGTGTTATAACACTTGACATATTAATTTAATGAAGCCCATGAGACCATAATACCTATTGTATAAATGTACTTCACTTACTACATAAAAGCTAACGTTCTTTAGAAATCCACCTTGTTTTGAAATAATTTTAACTATGAACCCATTATTCTCCCACTTTTAAATTTTGACAATCACTTAACACAAGTACAGACTACGCACAGGATTTTTCAGAAATTTTTTGGTGACACACTTTTCAGAAAATCAAAATCAAATTGATTTGGTTTTGAAAATGTTTTGCTATGACAATGCATGCTGTGCTACATGTTATTGGAAAGGGCGTAAAAAAACTGAGTAAAATGACACCCCTCCCACCTCTCTAGATTAATTCAAGAGCTGCTATGATGATTAGAAAATAATCCAGGGCTGAGTTTTTGGCCATTGTTTGAAAACTTTACATAGCCATATTTTTAAAACCAAATGAGATATTTAAATAAAAATTGGTATTTTTCTTAGACTTATACATACTATCTATATACCAAATTTTATCAAAATCTAAGGTGGTCAGGTAAAATGATATTTGATTTGACATGGAATGATGACCATCAACATACAAATGTAAATCATTATAAATACAGCATTGTCCATATGGAGAGGACTTAATTTAAATTAGTTGCAAAATGACAACTTGGCACGGGAATCAAGCCTGGACCTTTGGTTTGGTGTGCAAATGTTCTACCACTGAGGATTTGTTCCGTATTCAGAGTCATTCATCACTCATAGTTTAAGGCACGGTCTTTGATGGACGTGTGGAATCATTAGCTAAATATGAGTAAACAATAGCATTATGAGCTATCAGATACCACAACCATTTGCGACTTGGCAGTGCTGTTATGTTGACAATTATATAAAACAAGATTGTAATTTTAAAGCGAGATTTAAATTATATCAACACACACACACACACACACACATAGCAAATCATTGTAATTACGGCACTGTCTGTATGAATGGGACAACTTTTCAATTAATTTAAATTAATTTAAAAATGACCCTGAGCATGGGTCGAATCTTGGATAGCTCCATGGTAAAGCACTGACATGCTAAGTCAAAGGTCTCAGGTTCAATTTCCATGTCAAGGTTGTCATTTAACTAATTTAGGTTAGTTCAAATTTATGAAAACGTTTGATGGTGGATGTAGAGGTTTTAATCCAGGAGTTCAGGATTTGACTTGTTCCAAGTCTCCGCTGGGTGTACTGGGAGATTGGCTTCCGTTTTGTTTGCACTGGTTTATTCTCTATCCTATAACCATGTGAATGCTGGTGTATTTCCTCTTGAATGCCCTTGTCAATAGTCTTAGTCACTATATTTATAACCATTAGAAAAACTTTATCAAAAATATAAGTAAAATTGACAATTCCAGTTAAAAAAATTACTAATTTATACTTAAAGCTTATTGATACCTACTTTAACACATTATTAGTTTGAAATACTGTTTCAAAACCTTATTTTTTTATGTTACATTTCGATAACTCTCTTCTCAGTCCCTAGTTGAGTGTTTTTTCAACTGGAGTGCCACGACCCACTGTGAGAGTGCTGTGAGAAAATGCAAAATAACCAATGTAATTATTATAGTTATCAAAACATAATCATTATTGCCAGTAAAACAATATGCACTAAAAACAAAGCCTGCACCGATGATCATGTAGTCTAAGGCATCAAGTTTGTAAAAGAATAGCTTTTCAATGACAAAGCAGACGGAGTTTGAATCTTGACCTAATTATATTCAGGGTGATTTTCTTCTATCCTTTATCACTATTTATTTATTTATTTTAATCTTCAAATAATAAAGACATAATACCCTCCTTAGCCTTAACTTTTAGATTAAGTCATTGTGTTAAATATTTAATAAAAGAAAAAGAAAACGACTGTCAAATTCTGTGTTCACTATAAAACACAAAAGAATATTATCAGAAAGATATCTTATTCATTGCTAGACTACTATAGGATGGGAAAATTATTATTATAATTAGCATAGCGTCTTACTACCCATTCGGGTTATACGCACTTACGCTAATGTGTAATGGTAGGGTGATTGTGAGATGAAATGGAGGACCTACAATTTAACGTGGAATCCGAACCATGGTGGAGGCCTGGCATTCCCCACATTCACAAGATGTGATTAATACACGTCTTGTTAGAGGTGAAGGAAGCGTTTGGTAATCAGATAAATTTGTTCCGGAGGATGGAAAAAGTTGTTCCACTTTGCTTACTTTGTCATTGTTCTATGAGTGTGCTTACATTCATTTGCAGTGAAGCAGATCTATAGAAAAAATTATTTCAAGTGTGCCGTGGCATTCCTACAGGATTGACTCATGTTAAAATGATAAGCTAACATTCATAGCTGAGACTACCCGTTCGGGTTATACGCTTTAAGTACTAATTACTCTAATGGATTAGGAAATGGGAAGGTTGAATTAGAGGAAGTGAACCCGCATTTGCGTGGAGGGAGAGTGGAAAACCATTTAGGAAAAACCACCCCCAGTTCACCCGACCGAGATTCAAACCTCGATCTCCCCGTCCTCAGCAGTCGGGCTCAACACGACAAGCACGTTAGCCAACTACGCTACCGAGGCGGGTAGCTGAGACTTTAATTTCTTCATAATATGTACTCTACTCCTACTCAATGATTTATCATCATCCATAATTTAAATTTAATCTTCTGTAGAAAATATACTAACAAATAACATAAAATAACTTATGATGTATATAATTATGTGTTTATGTATTTATTATTTTAATAACATTTACTTAAATGTGCATCATTTTCCCTGAAAACTTTTTTTTGCCTGATTTAATACACCCCCACAAATAAACTTGGGAAAAAATACAAAGTAGAGCCACAGGGTGGCTACAAAAACCTTATTTTACTATAAAATTCCACGACTTTTCAAGGTTTCTCAGACAACACTTAAAAAAATTCCTCCAACTCAACCTTTTTGAATTTTTTCTTAATCAATGGCAATTTTTTCCATTTAATAGATTCATCACATATTTTAGGAAACAATACTAGTGGGTATTAAACAACAACATTCTTACCAGTTCTTTTTATAGTAGTTTTTGTTTTAGGTATCATTTGTGTCCTTGTGTAAAAGAGTTATTAAACAATCCCAGTACAACCTTCTTATGTTAAGAGTGCTATATTTAGGCAGTGCATTTTGTTAACATCAAGAAACAAAATCACTCACTTTTGTTTTAGATTTTGGATGCAGAATTGGTCAATTATTTCAATTCCCTGACTTGCTATTATTTTTGATTAAATACCCTGACATAGTCCTGCTTTCCCTGACATCAAAAAATTTCCAAACTTTTGCAGGTATTCCTTGTCTGTAGTCTCCATGAATGATTAGTAACAGAGAATCAGAAAGTGGACTATGAATGATCTATAGCAGGTGTAACAAATATCTGTAGTGACCATTTTGCGAGTGTAGTGAGCGTACCCACCTCTGTAACTGGAGTGTGGAAAGAGATGGGAACAGACAGGTGCAAATAGCCAGGTAGTAAAGTAGTCTTCCTGTGAGTGTGTTTGGGACCGGTCGTGTTAAACTAGAGTTGTGGACACGGTAACCAAGTATTGTATATGTATATATTGATGTATAATAGTTGTACCAATGTTTGTACTCTTAAGTGTAAATATATATATATATATATATGTATAATATTTGTAAATAGTAAAACACGCTACAATTGGTGGCAGTAGCGGTTATTGTGAACTTGAATTAAAATGGCAGAAATGTGTGCAAAACCAACTGTATACACGGGTTCTGGTGATTGGTGTGACTATTTCAGTTCCAACTGGTGGCAGAAATCAAGGGTTGGAGTGATGAAAAAAAATGTTTGTTCATGGGTATGTTTCTCTTGGGGTAGCTCTGAGTGTGTAGAGAGACCTGCCAGATAGCGAGAGAAAAGTATAGACAACATTAGTGGAGAGGTTAGGAGACAAATTTAATCCACGTGAAAGAACAGAACTTGATAAATTACAGTTCCAAAATCCAACTAGGTGGATTGGTGAATCACTACTGGAGCTTGCTACGAGCTTAAGAGCCCTCACGACTTGCGCATACCCGAACTATAAATAGCGAAGCTAGGGACGAATTATCGCGGGATCGGTTCTTGGCAGCTCTTGGGAGTGATATAAGACTTCGTGTGTGGCAAGAACAGCCTAAAACACTGGACGTTGCCGTGAGTTTGGCTCTTGAGTTGGAAGCTATAGGTCAAGTGGAGGCAGCCGTTTGCGTGTGTCAAGTATCCGCAGATGATGAGTTATTGCAACTGATTAAGATGAGTGCCGCTTGTGTTGTAACTCAAGAGCATCACAAAACAAAACAAATAATGAACCTAGTGATGCAGACAATGGATGTCGTCTGTGATGTTTGTGAATCTTTGAAAAAAGTTGCAGGTACCATTCAGAGAATGAAGCAATGTGTCAACGTGGACGAGAAATAAAGTGCTACCAATGGGGTGAACTGGGATATGTTCGGGCAAAGTGTATTAAGGACAAGAAACAAAAAAATTAGTGTGTGCGGGTGTGCCTGAAACCACAACGGCAATAAATTCCAATTCAAAACAGTACCGTGTTATAATAGGAAGTGTAGAGCCGTGCTCGGCCGTGTTCATGGAGGGAAAATTGTGGGACGAGCCTATAGATTTACTGAAAGACACTGGAGCGGCTGTTTCCCTCATAGATGAGAAAGTTTGGCAACGAGAGTCAAATGGCAAACTTCAGCCAACGAACAGGTCAGTTATAAATGCAAGTGGTGATCATATGGCTATGCTTGGTACAGTGAGTGTACCCGTTAGAATAGGAAGCTATTTTGTAACACAGGAAATTATTGTTGCAAAGGGACTGACACATATGTGCTTTATGTCATCGCAGGGGCAGTAGGAACTGGAGATAAAACTACCCAGGGCGAGAAGGCATCTAGCTTATTTGATTTAGACTCAGTCAAGCTATCACTTACCCAACGTTCCATAGCAGAAGCCATGTTGAACGATTTTACAGATGTATGTTCTTGGGGACCAAACGACCTTATTCGTACTAATCTAGTTTATCACGAAATTGATATGGGTGGAAGTACACCCATATGCCAACTACCGAGAAGAGTACCATTCCACTATAAGGAGGAAATGAGAAGTGTTGTGAAAGAGATGAGTGAAAACGAAGTCATTTAACCCTCAACCTCCTCATGGAGCTCACTCATTGTTATGGTGAAGAAGAAAGATGGCGTAACTAGGTTTTGTATAGATTATCGGCGGCTGAACGATATTACAAAGAAGGACGTGTATCCCCTTCCTTGTATAGACGATCTACTGGAATCTCTAGGAGGTGTAAGGCTATTTTCCACAATCAATATGAGGAGTGGCTACTGGCAGCTTGAGGTTGCTCCTCAGGATTGTGAGAAGACCACATTCACAACAGGAGATGGGCTGTGGGAGTTTAAGGTGCTTCCCTTTGGAGCCTGTAATGGCCCAAGCACATACCAAAGATTGATGGATCTAGTTCTATCTGGCCTCCAGTAGGATACGGCATTGGTGTACCTGGATAGTGTAATCGTGATTGGGAGAACCTTTGAGGAGCACATTAGTAGACTATGGGAGGTGTTCAAGAGGTTACGGAAAGTTGGCCTAAAAGTGAAACCATCAAAATGTATCTATTTCGAACAACTGTGAAGTTTCTGGGACACATTATTTCAAAGAAAGTTGTGGCCACTGATCTGGAAAAAGTTAGTGCAGTGGTGGACTACCCCATTGCTTGTGATGTCACTGAACTCAGGGCATTTCTGGGGTTATCTTCATATTACAGACGTTATGTAAAGGGATTTTCAAACATTGTGGCACCCCTGTACCAGCTCACACAAACAGGAGAGGTTTAGGTGGAGTGAACAGTGTGATTGTGCCTTTAAACACCTGAAACAATGTCTCACATCTGCTCCAATTCTTGCCTATCCAAGGATGGACACCGAGTTTATCTTGGATACAGACGCCAGTAGGACAAGCATTGGAGCTGTTTTAAGTCAAGTATAGGAGGGAGAAAAACGCGTAGTATCCTACCTTAGTCGAGTGCTAGCAAAGGCTGAACATCATCATTGTTTAACTAGAAGAGAGATATTGGATTTGGTGTATGCAACTCGTCACTTCCAGAGTTATTTATACAGCAAAAAGTTTAAAATACGCACAGATCACAACTCTCTTCGCTGGATGAAGCAGTTTAAGGAACCTGAAGGGCAAGTTGCCCTGTGGCTAGAGCAATTGGCTGAGTTTGAGTTCATGGTAAAACATCGTCCTGTAAAGAGTCACGGAAATGCTGATGGATTGTCACATTTTCCATGTAAGCAATGTGGGCAGGAGGAGCTGCCGGTATCCACTATATCTCAAGATTACTCAAGCTGGGCACTTCATTGGTCAGACACGAACATCAGATTGCTACAGGACGCTTATGAAGCCATCGGACACATTGTTAAACTAAAGCGGGAAGACAAGGAGAGGCTAAATGCCTGTGAAGCATCCAGTAGAGGAGAGAGCTACATGGGTTTGTGGGCACAATGGAAACGACTAGAGTACATCGGGGCCTTCTGTACCATTGCTGGCTGGAAGAAAATAAGCCGGATATACTTCAGCTTGTAGTACCATGCCACCTATACACCAATATTTTAAGATCGTTGCATGATGCGGTTAATGTGGCCACTTAGGTGTTACCAAGACGTTAAAGAAAATCCGACATAGGTTCTATTGGCCGGGGATGACCAATGATGTAGAGCTGTGCTGTAGAGAATGTCCCGAGTGCGCGAGAAGGAAATCACCGACCACCAAGCTAAGAGCACCCCTTGGGACTTACCTCATAGGATTTCCCCTAGCATGTAGCTGCAGATATTCTGAGACCCTTGCCAAAGACAGTTCAAGGAAACAAATACATTCTTGTAGTGACTTACCACTTCACCAAATGAACGGAGGCTTATGCTATGCCAGATATGGAAGTGTCAACAGTAGCTAAGCTCATTGTGGAAGAGTTTATCTGTTAGTTTGATGTGCTAGTGAAACTTCATAAAGTTCAAGGACGCCAGATTGAGTTTAAGCTATTTCAAGAAATGTGTCAACTTCTTGGGATAAAGAAAACTCACACAACTCCATACCAGCCACAGTCAGATGGTCTGGTAGAAAGAATCAATAGAACTCTATGCACAAAGCTTTCCCAGTACGTCAACAACTCTCAGGACAACTGGGACAAGGCCCTGCAACAAGTTCTATTAGCATACTGGTCCAGTCCACAAGATTCGACGAAGTTCCCCCTTACTATCTCATGTTCGGTCAGGAGGTACGATTACCAATTGACGTGATGTATGGAGAACCAGAGCCTGCCGACAGTGTCGTAGAGTATGCTCGGCAGTTAAGAACAAATTTAGAAACTGCACATCGTTTGACACGAGAACTTCTCTGCAAAACACAACGAGTGCAAAAAGATGTGTACGACTGGAAGTGCATGGATAGTGCCTATAAGGTTGGTGATCGTGTGTGGCTGCACCAGCCAGCAGTCAGAAAAGGAACTTCACCTAAACTGCACAGGGCATGGGATGGCCCATATATTGTGAAGACCATAATATCAGATGTAGTCTACCGTATTAAACGTGAATCACCCAAAAGGAAACAGATAGTTGTACATTTCAACCGGCTGAAGCCATGCAGTTCGGTCCTAAGGGAACCACCTTCAACAACAGAGAGGGAAGGGACATATGTTAGAGAAAACTTGTCACCTGAGAAAGACTTAGGGTCTAGTCTTTTACCAAGAAGTTCTAGTTTAGATTTTTATAATAAAGGTGAAACAAAAGCTAATAGTCCGAAATTATTTGTGCTACCCAGGATTACTCCAGAGAGACACTATCCTGTGAGGCAGAAGCCCACGGGATACTATCTGGATGTGTGATCATAATGATTTTCCTGTAGAGTGGAAAAAAAACCTCTCCGTGTGATGTATTATAGTGGCTAGGAGAGCCTCTTAAAAATAGGAGGGAAAAGTGCAACGAATAGCTGTAGTGACCATTTTGCGATTGTAGTGAGTGTACTCACCTCTGTAACTGGAATGTGAAAAGAGGGGTGGGGCGACAGGGCAAATAGCCAGGTAGTAATAGTAGTCTTTCTGTAAGTGCGTTTGGGACTGGTCGTGTTAAACTAGAGTCGTGGATACGATAAACAAGTATCATACTGTATATATTGATGTATAATAGTTGTACCAATGATTGTACTCTTAAGTGTAAATATATATATATATATAATTTGTAAATAGTAAAACACGCTACACAGGGTTATTCAATCGGGAGCCTGCATCTAGCTCATGGATTAAAGGTTCAGCCGTCCCTGGAGAAGCGTCATGTAACGTATATTTGTGTTTGGCCTTGAACAATGCAGGTGGCCGAGATAACTAAAAAAACTTCTCGCATTCACACAGCTGTGCACAGCAAGTTGAAATTTGACTGTCTTATTGTTTGTGTATTCTTAATAGTAATACCTAAGTGGTTTGCTTGAAAGCCTTAAAGCTTATATTGTAAGTTTGTTCATTATCTAGCTAAAATTGCATTTTCTATTTGAGCAGTGAGAAATGAAAGCTCAATGATGAAAATTGTTGTTTTAACGCTGAGTTGATAAATATGTACATTCCGTCGGGATTGAAAGGTAGCAACTTATTGGCTCAGCCCGCACGGTATGCTATTCCTCCACACATGACTGCTGAATAGTTTACCTAGCTACGCCAAGGCCAGAGTCAGAGAAAAACCTTAAGTCCTTAAATTACTTCTTGACTGTTGGGAAGGAGTGATGGGGGAGGGGATATGTCTTTTTGTAATGTCCGTTTGATCTCTTAAATTAATTTTACTTATTTGTTCTCTTCCTGATAAAATCAATTATTTGTTACATTCTTAGTTAATTATGTTTGCTTTAATTAATATATAGGCTGACTTTTTTTTTTAGTTAATATAATAATATTTAGCACCACGTCTTACTACCCGTTCGGGTTAAACGCTTTAAGTACTAATTACGTTAATGGATTTAGGAAATTGGGAAGGTTGAATTAGAGGAAGTGAACCCGCATTTGCCTGGAGGGAGAGTGGAAAACCATTTAGGAAAAACCACCCCCAGTTCACCCGACCGAGATTCGAACCTCGATCTCCTCGTCCTCAGCAGTCGAGCTCAACACAACAAGTGCGTTCAGCCAACTACGCAACCGAGGCGGTTTTTTTTTAGTTAATACTTAACCACGCCACACATTATTTTGGCAGCAGTGCTACCCACATTTAGTGGTTTTACATAGTAACATAAAGCAAGTCTCCTCCTTTAAGAATCTTAATAACTGTGAATAGCTAATTATGAATTTATTAATGAGTAATTTTTATATTCAACAGATATAATGCAAATAACAACTTAACTTTAAAAGATATTTACTTTATTTGTAAAAAGCTGAGTCAAAAAACTTATATAATTTAAGGGTCCCAATCCTGATTTAAAATATTATTCATTGGGCATATTTTAGTTATAAAAGTGAATTTATTTGTTTCTTCAAAGCTATTATGATTGTGTATAACTTTGTGGGACCATAGTTCGATTCTATACGTTATTTAATGTTACAAAAACGATCACAATATAACTAATGGTAAAAAGTTTTGATAAATACTTTGAGAAAAATTGTAGTTTAATAAGATTTACGTTGATGAATATTTTCTAATAAATTTAATGTTTGAAGTGTGTTTTTTTTGTCAAATCTGTCTTTTTTACTAAATCAATTCTGCAAATCTAACCAATGAAACTGGCCATGTCGTAGCTAAGTATCAAAACAATATCAGAGTGAAGAGGTTTAAATAAGTGAAAAGCAAAGAGAAATCTTGTATTTGGCTTGCGAGATTAAAAATACTTTACATTATATCTCTGCTTTTTAAATGTTTGGAATGTAAATATCTTGAAGCAAAAAATATTGTAGTTCTGTTTTTAAGAATGTCTGTCTTTAGCAAAGATACTTGGAACTGCATAACTGACTGCGGTTCATTTATTTATATTCATTGGGATGTCTGCTAAGGGAGGATATAGCATACATACAGTCAGGGTTTGAGTTTCTGTGAAAGAAACGGCTGGATTTATTTTACCTGTAACTTTATCCAGGCATATTTTAGGATCATTTGTGTATAATCAGGTGTTTTGGTGCTAGTCCCAGTGAAGTGTCAGCCGATTGTTTGTATACATTTATGGAACCACATAATTACTGTGGTGTAGTTTTTATTATTCTTAGAGCATGTACCCAGGCATTTTTTAGTATAATAATTGAAATCAAGTGTTTTGGTATGAGTACCGGTGAAGTGTCATCCAGACATTTGTATATATCTATGGAACCACTTAATCGATTGCTATGTTGTTTTTATTTTTTGGTAGGATATTAATCCTGGCATCTTTTAGCATGATAAATCTAATGTTTTGGAGTGATTACTGAAGAAGTTCCGACCGGATCTTTTTTTTCTGTTGCCTAATATTTATGGTTCATTCTAGCCCATTGTTGTGCAAATATTTATATCTGTAGTAATTTCATCCATTCAATTTTAGATTTTATAAATCAATAGGATTAGGCTGAGAGTCCCTGGTGAAGTGGTGGCCAGACAAGCGATGACTTAATTTGCTGGTTTGCAGCATGGTAGCTAAGTCGGTTTGAAACCGAGATCATAGTGGAAGTTGAAGGCGTGGTGTTGGCGTATGTCTCCCGGTGATGTTCCGTTAGGCATGACAGTGAAAAGTTTGGTGTTCACAATATTCTGAGGCTGGTATAAATATTTTTACTAGAATGATCATATTTTTAAAACAAACTATATCGTTAGTGAGGCCATGGGTGTGTCTTAGTAAGAATTTGATTTTTAAATATCAATTGATCTTAAAAAAAATTTGACAATATCCAAGTAAACATTAAGTGCAATAATATACTCTTTTTTTCATATTTTATTGGTCTTTAGTTATCCACGTGTTATAACTTTTCATTGCCAAACAAGAATCATAATATGATAGGCACTTCACACCTGTTTGTTGGAAGTTTCAGAGATGGTAATGAAAACTAAAGTATACTATATTCAAAAACATTCGAAGAAACATAGACAATTTATTCTATTGCAATTTTCCATACAGCAAAAAGGATAATATAGCCAAGAAAAGATGTTATAATATATTTATATTAAACAAAATTTACAACCTCATCTTACTACCCATCTGGGCTTTACGCATATTAATACACTAGTGAGCTACACTAAAGAAGGTTGAATTGAATGTGGATGTATCCATGTTAACACAGAGAAAAATTTTGAAACAATTTAGGGATAAACACTCTAAATAGGTTTGGCTGAGATTCTAGCCTTAACTTCCCCATCATCAACAAATTGGACTAAAATTGCATGATATGTAAACAAGTGGAATATGATTCTTTTAGCAACTAATTGATTGTTTGCGTTTATATATTAGTTATCTTATAAAACAGAAGAGTGTCTTTATTTAGCCTGAAGGTTGGCTCCACTTGGCTGGTCTGTATTAGTAAACCTTAGCCCTCAAGACCCATTTTTCCAATCCCATACATTACAATGTAACGGGCAAAAGTGTGTTCATAAGCCCAAGGACAGGTTGATACCAAAGAGGTGGGAACAACTTAGTAGTCAATTCTTATAGCCTGTTAGTAAAGATGTAAGGATTAATTGATGTAGGCCCACATTAATTTCTAGGTAGGTCTTTTCATTCTGAATGGGTTGATTTAAAACAGTTTTTTTTTTTAATTCCATGTTTAAATTTTTAAAATAGTTATTGATTCATTACTATGGCAAAGAACACTTTAAATGTGCTTATTCCTTTTCTCAAGGAAGCAATATACTAATAATATGTAAGTTTAGATAATTCCACATTATGTAGGTCCAGAACTAAATCACACACACATATATATATTAGCGCCGCACAATACCCATTCGGATTTTATGCCTTTGTGCCCACATTTGTGTGCAGCGAGAGTTGAAAACATTTAGGAATAAACCCACTCAATGAACCAGACCAGGATTGAACCCGAATCCCCTCCTCATTGTCAGTCTAGTCTATTGTGAGAGTAGAGTCATTAGAACATGTGACCACAGAAGAAGCTGAATCCTGCTAAACCTATATAGTCTTCTTGTTAAATGATTTTGTTTTAGTTTGTTTTGTTAGGCCTTCAAGTCAGTGCTTATCGGTTGTTGCCATGATATGCGTACAGCAAACCAGTCTTGCTCCATGCCTTCACCAAATTCACTATAAGCATTGTCCTTACAGCCATGCGCTTTCGTAGTATAGAGTGTACTTATTCAATTGGATGTTACAGGCTAGGCTTCCAGAGTCAAGCAGATATTAGAGAGAGCATTTTCTAGGAGGGTTGAATTCAGGAGTGCCGATAGGGGAGGATTTTATATGAAAAGTGTGAGGAAGACAATGTATAAACTAGCTTGGATGTCAAGTTAATTTAGTCAGATTTTTTTTTTTTTTTTTTGCTTGTGACAAGGAAGTCAGGCCTCGAATCCTGATTGGTTTTAATTAGGTGGTATTTCTTAAGTGGGTTCTCATGCTCTTTACACGTTAATGTAGTTATATTTCTTCTAACATCCCTCCTTCCTCCTCTCTATTCATTAATGAAAGAGTAATAAGGTGAGGAGGACTAATAAACCTTGGGGTTATTTTCACCTGTGGGAAAGTGAAAAAGATGTCAGTCTTGTGTATTACAGTTTATCATGTAGTGGAGGCCAATATTTGAATCTTCTGTTAAAAAGTATGTTACTCATTATTTTGAAAATGATTGTTTACCAATCAAATTTGCCTTTATTTTAGTTAATATCTGACCCCATTCTCTTATCATCGGTTTTTGTTTATTTCTTCTACTGTCCTTGCAAATCACATTTTTACAAACCTTAAACATAGCCTGTTATTTTATTTTATAAATGAGAAAATTTGGCAGCATAGTTTGAATATTGACATATATAAAAAAAAGGATTTAAGTGAATATTATGGATAATGTCTCCAAATAAAATATTTTCACAATGTTGTATGAATTGATGGCTGCTATTTAGTTTTCTTTGCGACTATAACTTTACTCTAAGGTCCTTACTAATTAGTATCGTTCTTGACTACGATTCAAGGGAAAGGTTTGGGAAATCATGTTTGAACTTGAGTTAAGACTAAAATATTGATTTTTTTTTTCTATGGGTTTGCCTTGTAACATTCCATGAACTATTGTTGGATGAGGTGTATTAGGCATTCAATCCTAACAAATTTTTATTTATTTTTACACTATCGCGTCTCACCACCCGTTTGGTATATACACAATATATTAATAACTCTAATTGAGTAGGGTTGAGGAAGATATAGTTTGAGAGTTAATGTACCCAAAATTTGGTGGTGGTAGAGTGTTAAAAAAATAGGGCAACACATTCTCAGTGAATCTATCCGAGATTCAAAGCCCGAACTTACCATGACTAAAAGACCAAATTGAATGTGCCATAAATTTGGACCTAAGTTTAACTGTATCGATAGATAAAGTTTAAAGTCTGTAGGCTATAATTTTGCTTTTTTTAATGTTGATTATATGTATTTTATGGCTTCAATTATAATTATTATTTACATTCCCATAAGTGGCTCATATGAGTGAAAATTTACAGATGAAGGAAACCTGAAAAGAAGGTTCATTTGACCAAACATCTATCTTTTGAGTGTTTGAACTGTTTTTCAAACTTATTGTTCACAGTTAATTCGGCCATGGAACAACATGGACGTTTAAATGAAGCTGATAAAGGAAGGATTCTTGGTTTAGTGGAGTCAGGATACACGGACAGTGAAATTTCGTGTACAATACCGTGTTCGTGAAAAATAGTTTCGTTGTGGAAATAAAGATGGAAAAATGAAAACAGTCTCAAGTGTTGTCATGGTGGAGGTGCTTCACATAGAACTACAAGGGAATAAGATGCTTGCTAGTTGCTGTAGCTCAGGCGAGTCCATATTTAACCAGTAAACAAATTGCTGCACGGGTTGGAGTAAACTTGTCTAAAGACACAATTTTGGAGTGATTAAAATAAGGAGGGCTCCATTCATTTACTACTGCTTCAAAACAATATTAACAGATTGGCAGAAGCTGGCTCGAATGAATTTTGCACAATAAAACTTAGAACGGCCATTATAATCTTGGAGGAGAGCTAGTTTTACAGATGAGAAGATAAGTAGTTCATCAAATGATGGCGTGTGCTAGTGTATCGCCCTAAAAATGCTTGTTTTGAACCACCCTATGTGCATCAATCCCGTTATAGTGGTCACTTAACCACCTAGACCACCATTTGTCATCACTATCTTGGCTCTACCGCCTGGATGACCGTCTAACGTCATTATCTTGGATTAACCGTCTTAACCATATAGATCACCGCCTAACGTCACTATCTTGGCTTAGTTGCCTGGATCACCATCTGTCGTCAAATCTTGGTTTAATCACCTGGATCACCAGCTTTCGTCAGTATGTTGGCTTAATCACCTGGACCACCATCTGTTGTCACTATTTTGGCTTAACTGCCTGGATCATTATTTTACATCACTATCTTGGTTTCACTGCCTGGATCACCATCTCTCATCAGTATCTTGGCTTTACCACCTGAATCGCCAGATTCCATAGTATCTTGGCTTAACTGCCTGGATCACCATCTGTCGTCACTATCTTGTCTTAACCACCTGGATCACCGTCTAACATCACTATCTTGGCTTAGCCAATTGAATCACCATCTAATGTCACTATCTTGGCTTAACCACCTGGATCACTATCTTGGTCAAACCACCAAGATCACCATATCCTGTTTGGGGATGTGAGGACAGCTCATTGCAAACTAATAAGACCATGTTCTTGTTATTATTTTTAAGTTATCATGGCTTCTTAAACATATAATTGACAATTATTCTGATGGAGTTGGGTTGAGTAAGGAAACATATTAGAAGTAAAATACCTCTATTGGTGTGGAAGGAGGGTGGGAAACCATAAGAAAAGTCACCCTCACTGGACCTGACCGGGATTCGAAACCTGACCTCATATTATTTATTTGAGCTATTTAATGTGCATGTTCCATATTACTTTAATTTTAGGATTGTTAGGGGAAATGTTTAGTAGTTTACATTTCTCCTCTCCTTTATAGAAATGAGTTAACATAACTGGAATGGTAATTATATAATAAAAAATGCTCAAGTTGCTTGACCCATCACAAAAGGTAGCATAATGTCTGTTCACGGTAGGAATTGACTTCTGAAAGGCCTTTTTCCCTACCATAAATCTATTATATAGTAGGATATTGGTAGGAAAAAAGACCTTTCAGAGAGTAATTCCTACCGTGAATGGAGTTTAGATATACTTACTATACTACAAGATGTATGTGCTTGGAAGGGGAAGGGAGACAGATGTTATTAGCAGGACAGTCATTGTATGCATGAGTATCATGAACAATTGTGTAATAACCTGATTGTGGTTTTTCGTAAACGTAATTATATTATTCTTAGTTTAACTCGTCACAGTGAAAAATTACTCAATTTTTCTAACATATTCTATATACATACTTTAAATTCTTTATTATAATAGAGTTTGTGTAGTTTAGTAATAACCACACACGATCACATAATTGACACTAGTGAAATAATTCCTACTAATAGATATTTTTAAACTTAGCTTCAATACTTTTTATTCTTGTCTGATTTTAATATGTATAGTTTTTTAATGATCCGGGTCTTACTATCCGTTTGGGCTATTGCATTTAGTTAAAGTAGCAAAGTAGGAATGACTAAGATGGACTTTGAGATGAAAGGTAATTACTTACAATCTTGTGAATATCAAGTTTGTAAAAAAACATAAATAGTAAATCTAAACAGGATTTGAACCCTGGTGTCTCTGTAATTGTAAAATCAAACTAAACAAGCTATATGTTTTTAGATAGTGTGCCCACTTAACCAGTAAAGGGTGTGTGAAAGGCTGCTACAAAGCAGTGCTGATTTTAAAACATTGATATCATGCTATGAGTAGATGTGCCGGTTATGCGCTAGCGATCGAGAGTTTAATTTGGCAACACTGGAAATCGAATGACCTATTATATAACAAAACCAAAGGAATTGAAGTGTACCACTCTACATTATATGTAAATAAAAGAAAACACTATCATTTTATTGAGTGCATCATGTAGAATGATTTGTTTAGCCATATCATTAATATATATTTTATTTCAACCAAATTGCTAGTATCATAAACTGTGGAAATTATTTAAATATCAACTTGTTTCAAACAAGAACACATTAGTTACCTAGTATAGGTATATAGATTGCTCATATAGGTCACAAGCTATATCAAATTCAACTTTTAATTTTTTTGGTTTGCATAAAATTACATTTGTCAATATGAATTAAATAATGTTACTGAAACGAAATATCATTTGGATTTTTTTTTTTTTTGTTAAACCTAAACATTCCAGGTAGACTTATTAGGTATAATATGTTTACTATCACACTAATAAATATTTAGTAAAGTTCTTTTTAGGTAAAGATGTTTTATGATATAAAACCCATAAATACATTATTTTTAAATAACCACCTGCATACAACATCTCAAAGTTAATATACACATTTTAATTTTATTTTGTTGTTTTTAAATACGAATTATTTGGTATCCTATCTGTTTTTAGAAAAATATGTTAAGTAAAGACCCTCAATTATTAATACAACTACTTAATTAAATAGTTATTTAATTAGTCATATTAAAAAAATACAGGCTTCGGAGACCAATGTCTTCTCATTGAATTACTACACATTCAGCTACCGACTCAGTTAAGAATAGGTTTAGTCTATTGCATAGATTTAATCTATTTTTCTTTTGTTTTCACACAAATAAACACATTTCTTGGATTGCTGGTACATTCAAAGTAATTTTTTTTTTCTTTCCTTTTTACTTTAAAATGGCACGTTTCTTTCAACAAAATTATTCACTATGTCGCACGCAAATCCATAATAACATTGATGTTGATGACAAAATGTTGAAACGGGAAATGCTGGATTTGGTTTTGCAATACAAACACAAATTTGAAAAATACAAAGTGAGATGATGAAGGCGTTGGATCAACAAGTCATTTGTTTGCCTCCGTATCATTGTGAACTTAAACCTATAGAGATGGTGTGGACTCAAGTAAAAGCATTTATTAAAATGAACAATGCTAGTTTTAAGGTTAAAGATATGAGGTCCTTCATATCTGCTGCGTATGAAAAGGTTTCTGTAGAAAACTGGTTCAATTATGTAAATCACATCAAAAAAATTGAGAATGACATGTGGAAAGCAGACGAGCTGCAAGATGATAAAGAGCTGTTTTTAATAAGATTAACCTTATCATCTTCATCGTCCCCTGTGTCATCTCCTTCACCCATAAGTCCACCTACTCACTCTCAAAACTTTTGGAGCCGCACCTTTGTGTGGGGACAGCAATGAAGCATAAAGATATTTTTGAAGTTATACTTCTCTAGGCGTGTTATGAAAAAATGATGAGAGTGAAATTTTAAGATGCGCGCGCATCACTGTAACACAAAAGTAACAGTTGAAGTTAAACCGCTCATTAAGTCTCTAAAAAAAAAGCTACCAACAAAATAGAAATAGAACCTCTGTTAGCCGCGCATGTTGGTATGCTCGTCGCCTCTGATCACTGTTTTCATATATATAATATTTATCCACATGTTTCTAGTTTCTAGATTCACAACACGTGTTTTAGTTTCATACAAATGCGAATTATCTATGTGCTAATAAATTATATTCAGTAGTGATTTAAATTGAATATTTTGATTAATATTATTTACTTTCGTAAATATTAGTGAAAAAAATTGTGCTTATAGACTTTTTCAAGTGCTACAATATAATTGAGGTTAACTATCCGTATGTATTATTTATTGATATAAATTTTAAAAAAAAATTTTGTATTTATTTATATTATTAGTTTAAAGTTTAAGTTCCATTAATAAAACATTAATGTTTATAGAAACTTTAAAACTTATTTTAAAGTTATACTAACTGCCATATTTAGTGACGAGATGTCTTTGGACTTGGAGGAATACAAACCTCTTTGGATCTAGACGAAGATTACACAGTTCGTAGTTTTGTTTTGTAATACTGCAGAAATGCCATGCGTTGTTTGAATGTAAAAATCCAACAATAAAAGGTACGTAATTGTTTTGTTACCACTGTCTAAATTGAAACAAATTTTGTGCTTGACATACGTTTTGTTATTTTAATTAATTCATTATTAATTGGAGTACAGTTATGTAACTAATTGTATTTTAAGCCAATACAATAATATGCCCCATTTAAATTTATTGAAGTGACAATCATGATTTAATAGTTGCGCCTACTCTTGAGTGGTGGCAAATAAAAGGTGCAACTTTGCTCTCAATTTGTGCCTGCTCCTTTTAGTGAATAGGGATTTGGAACATATTTCAAACTTGCGCTGGCGCAACTATATGCTCCCTTTGGTGAATCCAGGCCCAGTAGTGATTTTAAATTGAATATTTTGATTAATATTATTTACTATTCTAAATATAAGTGAAAAAAATTGTTCTTATAGACTTTTTCAAGTGCTCCAATATAATTGAGGTTAACTATCCGTATGTATTATTTATTGATATAAATTAAAATATTATTATTTAACATAATTAATATAAATATTATTAAATTATTTTTTATTTTTTAATGATGCCAAAGAAGTATAACTTCTTACGCGCGTAATAAGTACACACACCCATTTTTTTAGATTTAAACTAATATGTTATTTACTTTCCCCGAAGGTTAAATTTGCCTTTAATGGTTTTTAGAACTTCCCGACTACCCTAACGCAACCCCCATTATCATTACTGGTATTTTAATTCATAAAACTATTGTATATATTAATTTTATTATTATTATATTACTTATTATTACTAGTATTATATTATTGAGTTTTAGCCTTTACTATAATAAAGATGAATTAGGTAATTGTTTATAAAAGTGCATTCACATTCACATGCAAACAGGGAATATTTTTGAATAAACCTATGTACTTGGGAAGACCACCTTTGAGAGGATTTGATCTCCAACCTATTCATTGCAGGTGAGAGTGTAAAGTGTATATCAAAAGTAACATTAATATGATAGTAAACAGAATACACAATTCTTGACAACCAAAACTTTAAATTGATTGCCATAGCGTGTATAAAGTTTGTATAATTTGCTAAGTTTGCATGTAAAAGCTGTTCATTTGTTTTGAGTGGGTGAGATCTGGCAACTGTGTGCTCCATAAGACCTGTATCGCAGAGTAAGAGTGGAACAGATATTTTGTTGTCAATACAGTACTCCAATATATAATATACACCAATATATATTTTTTCTTCAACTTTGTACCCCTGAATTTGTTGGTACATAATGCAAATTATATATATTCTATAATCTACATTTAGGAGAGAGAGAGAGAGAAAGGGAAAGAGAAAAAAAATGTGCTCCCAAATTGCATGTACTAATGTCTGGGTTTCCCCAAATATGAAGAGTTTGTTCCCAAAACCAGTACAGTCCAAAATTACTGAAAAAAGTTCAAAAATAAGTAGCTTTTATCTTGTTCCTCCAGGCAAGGAAATAAAACATTTATAAAACAAGTTGTGTCCTCTTAAAACATGTGGCCCTTGTCAGAGATCTTAGTGAACACAAGTTGAACCCACACTTATGTCTGCTACAAAAAAGTTCAGTCCTCTGCGCATGCAGATAAGCCCATCATAACAAGTGTGTGGTGGCAGAGATAGTAGTTTAGCTGACGTATTAGAGAAGGTGGAGAGAGTAAAACCTTGGATTTAGGAATAGAGGTTTGCAATCTTCGCTATACGACAGCTGATGGAACGATGGTATGAATTTGGGAAAGACTTGGTAGTGGTATTTATGGATGTGGAGAAAGGCTATGATAGTTTGGGTAGAAATAAAGTCTGGAAAGCGATGGAGGAGCCTGGATTGGAAATAAGAGTTGTAATGAGAGTAAAGAGTATAGGATAACATGAAAAAGAAGGGGGGGGGGGGGGGAGAGTGGTTTCAAATAAAAAATGGCATGAGGGGAGTGCTGTCTCGCCAAGGAAACTTGAGGAAGAAAACATGAAATCCAGGATGTTTGCTGATGACTTAATGGTTTGGGGGGAGAGGAAGTACAGGAACAGCTACAGTAATGGAATGAGGATGTGAAAAATTGTGGAATGGAATATAGCATGATGAAGTGTGAGATGATGGTAAAGACAAGGAAAAGGATAAGGCCTAGTAAAGCTATAAAGTTGGATGGAGTAAAGTTGAAATTGCAGAATGTAAAATATCTTGGCAGCATAACGAGGTGAAGGGTGGGTGTAGAGGGTAACTAATAAGAAGAAGACGGCAGGGGGAGTTGTTCTAAAGGCATGTGAGAGACCTGTTATGAAGAATAGAGGCCACTGAAGTGTAAGGAAGTGCTGTTTAGGATGAAGTATGTAGGAAAAAGACTTCAAGGGAGGCCAAGAAAGAGATGAAAACAGCCGATAACAGAAAGTGTGCCAGTGAGAGGAGGAGAATGGTTAAAGTATAAAGGAAGATGGAGACATTTTACTAATGGTACGCAGCCACAGGCCGTAAACAGTTGTTGATGATGATGTGATTACTTATAAAATAATTACTATTACAACATAGGTTAAAATCAGTGAGTTTCAACTTATGTTTAAAATAAAAATCTTCTGCGAGGCTGGATGGACTTTACATAAGAAATTATATAAATAGAAAAAGTCACAATTTAAGTAGGTAGGTATTTAGGCAAAATGTATTTTGTTAAAACAATTGTTTACTATTTTAGCATACTTGAATAAATGAAACTAATATCAGTAATAGGGTATGGCCATAGTTAAGAATGTGTTTTAAGTTAATGCCAAATATCACATAAAAAATATTAACTTTTTAATACATACATAGCCACAAAAAGTGAAGCCCTGTTAGACCAAAATTCCAGATAATCCTAACACACTTTTCCGAGAAAGGGGATTTTTTTAAGTCAAATGAAATATATTTTATTGGCTAACAAACTAAAAGTTAAAAGAGAATCATAAGAAAGTGATATTTGATAATAAATGCTTAGTAATGTAGTCAACACAATGAGTTTTCCTCTAGCTTAAAATAATTACAGTATACAATTATTATGTTTTATACATCAGTATAATAAATGAAATTTGATAAACTCAGTTAACTGTAATTTAAAATTCGTAAGATACTGTATCCGAATATTCTCCAGCTTAATCTGAATTTCTGCTAATCCGAACAAGCTTTGGTCCCAATTAATTTGGATTAACAAGGATTTAGTCACTCTAGTGTATTAATATAATATAAACTTATATTTTTTCAAGAATAGGTCCTAGCTTTTTTTTATATTTGTTTGGAGTACACATACTACTTGTTGCTAAAATTGACAGAAAAGCTACTTTTGGTCAATTTTTATAAGAAAAAAATTGGCTTTTCATTTATCGATTAAAAAAGTTATTTTTAGTCAAAAAAGTGGCTTGTTGAGACTCATGTTTTCATGCATACTTTACACATGCACCCATTTCAAGTTATTAAACAATAAAAAATTACCACTTCCAGTCAATGTTATTACTTGGGGGCGGATTTTGCCCTAAATGCCTTTTTTAATGCTATGCTTTGAGAAGTAGGCTTTTGAGGTATAAGTTTATTTTCGAGGATTGCAAAGATAATGTGATAGTTTTGGCTCTCCCCCCTTTCCCTCACTCCTTAGGTCACTCCACGTGGATACTCGTGATACATAGAAAAAACACATGCGTCCAGCGGTCTGATAGGTTCAGACTGGTCAGAATGTCGACGAAGATTTTCTTCTAGCTCACAGCAGTGTCAGTTCATTCAATGACTATGTATATTAGTATATTACACTGTTACAATGAATGACCGCTGTGGCAGATATGTTGCAAATGTTGTGGTTGGAAAACTAGACTCTACGGGTACTGGGAAACCTCACTTGGTTGTTTCAAAGATGCTTGAGGCAACCAACAGCTCGACAATTGCCATAGTTGTCTGTGATGCTTTGCGTAAATATATAATGTAATTTGACAAGATATACTGTGTTAATTTGATGATTTTTACTGTTAGTCCCATAAAAATGAGAATTATAAATCAGTTAATTTGTTTATTTTAGGTGTCCTGTGTCCATCAGAAAACAACATGAAAGATTTTCGGTGCTACTGACAGACAGTGCGGCCTACATGTTGAAAGCAGCTGCAAACTTAAAAGTATTCTACACCAAGTTAATTCATGTGACTTGTCTGGCGCGTTCTGTTCATAGGGTTGCAGAAGATATTAGATCACATTTTACAAATGTTAACGCTATTATGTCTACAGTCAAGAAAGTGTTTTTGAAGGCTACATCACGAATCTTCTCATTTAAGGCCGCCCTGCCTAACACACCCTTGCCACCACAGCCAGTGTTAACGTGTTGGAGTACATGGCTTAATGCTTGAGTTGTACTACGCAGATCACCTAGGTGACATTCAAAAGTTATTATTCAATACACTATCTTTAGGTACATTCACAAATTAAAATTGCAGTGAGCGCTTACCATTAGTTTTATTGATTCCACCTGTCCGTCCACATTATTGAAACATATTTTTAATTTAATGGTTGTATTTGTAGAACACAATATATTGAAAGAATTGTGAGTTTTGCTGTATCAACTGTTTTGTTTGTAGGTAGTCCAAACTTTTGACGAGGAACAAGCTTTCGCCATTACAGAAGCAAATGCTGCCAATTTCCTGCTCAAGTATCATTGCGGATCTGGCATACGTAAAAAGCAATTTTGGAAATCTTCCTGGAGCAATTACAGTTTTAGAGGTGAGGGATTTGCCTCTTATGAGAGCTGTGAAGATAATGCGGGGTATAGAAAAAAACCTGAATCAGGCTTCTGGCTCAGTTGGTACAACCATAGTCGACAAATTTAACAGAGTATTGCAGCGAAACCCTGGGTGGAAAGTGATGGCAAGTATTGCAGACATCTTAGAAGGACCAAATACATCACTCCCAGAAGTCAAGTTTAGCTCAACAGAGATAGCTTGTCTGAAGTTTTGCCCGATGACTTCATGTGAAGTCGAGAGAAGTTTATCACACTATAAAAACATTTTGTCAGACAACAAAACAAAATTTACACCTAAAAATCTTGAATATTATTTGATAATTAGCTCTAATGGTAATTAATTTGTGTTTATGGATCATGTTTACTGGATTTTTAAAATTAATAATATAAATGTTGAGTGTTTTGGTGCATTTTTTTCATTACTATGCCTATTTATTTGTTTATTTTTTCTTTTTAGTGCCTATTTATTGCCTCTTTTACTTTATAATGCCTATTTATGTGCCTATTTTTTAGATTTTTAGTGCCTATTTGCATGCCTTTTTTAAATATTTAGTGCCTTAAATCCGCCCCCTAGTTATTACAGAAAATCTTCCAAGATAATTCTAACAAAATCTTTGTTAAAGAATTTTTTAAAGAAATTTAAAAAATTAGATGTAAGGTTAGAATCTATTATTTTTAGCAAAAATTGAGTTTTCTTTAAAGGGTTTTAACACACCATTCGCCTTGAGTTACAAAGAGGGTATTGTGGACACCTTGAATTGAGAGTTTAATGCGTTAACAGACATTGGTAAAACCTAAGTATGTATTATGAACTCACCCCTCCACCCTTAATGAGTCTCCTCCGCAGATCCTCTGACGGGTTCGGGAAAATGTATTTTTCTCTCACCACCTTGCTGATGGGGGGCCCGTTTGACTGCAAGTTGAGGTCATAATCAAATCGCACTTTCTTCGGCTCGTCCTTGTTTTTGAAGTAGATTTCTATGGGGATGATAAAACCAGCGTAGCCTGACTCTTTCACAGAATATGGAGGATCCTTGATTACTGAAATAAAGATAAAATCCCAAAAGAATCTGTGTTAGAAGAGATACTCTTTACAAACTTTTGCAAATCTATTACAAACATATTTAGACATATTAACTTCATAAGGTATTTTTATCAGCTATTCAACGTTTAGTAGTGAGCATTTAGATAATGTGTCTCTGCCTAATGATATGGGGAACCCGCATTACAATTATCAGCCAGAATTAAAAATACTTCTCTGTATTATTGGGTTTATTTCTTTTCATGTGTGGTAAAGCAAAGGTCTGATGTCAGGTTGTAGTGTTTGTACTAAAATTGAGTAAGGTTACGCTACAAAGATCTTGTTCGGTATATTTTGACTAAAGATGGGATGCCTAAATCCTAGAAACCTATGGTATTGGAGATTAAAAAAACTAAAAAAAGTATATTTAAAAGATTATGAAGACAGTGACCTAAAATAACAATTTTAAGGAATTGGTAGAAGGAATTATCTAGACTTGTGTAGTTGGGAAGTAATTACAAACAAAATTTCACTTGTAAGTGGCACCAAACTTTAAACAGCGTGTTTTTTTTTAAAATTAACTAGACATTTGTGTGAAAAGGAGAACATTAAGAGTTTTAAGAAAAGGAGAATGTGTCAGACTCAGTGTATGGATGTTGTTGAAGTGAAGGGAGTAAGCAAGGATGGAAAATGTGGAGAAAGTTAGTGAGGATGGATTAAGTACAGAGTTTTTTTTTTGTGTAGTTTCTTGCCTAACACGTAAAGGAGCTGCGTGATTAGGTAAGTATGAAATTTTAAATATGTTTACATTAATCAAAATTGTACATTTTAAAAGATTCAAGGATATGAATTTGGATTAGAGATTAAAAATACAATTTAAGATTCGAAGTGGAGAATTATAGGATTTGACTAAGCTTTAATTCTGACATTAAAATGAGTATGAATTTAAAAAAAAATGTGACAGAATAACTCATAATTTAACCGTTTTCCGCCTGTGGACAGGTTTGTTTAAATGAAATTAGCTATAAATGTTAGAACTGCTGATTTCAGTTGTATATTTACTAAAATATCCAAACAAATGAAATCAGTAGTTCCAATAATCATGAAGTTTCAGTAATCTCCAATGGATTGGTAGGGTTTAGATTCTCCCATAATGCATTAATAGACAAACAGAAATTACACAAGACATGTTTTAACCCTTTTAGTGCCACGCCTATTCAAGAATTCACGCACAAAGGATGCCAGAGGCCTGTTAGGTTTTGTGCGTGAAGAATGCCAAAGCTATTTCATCATTTTTGTAATGGTATGAAAGAAAATTCACCAAACCTTTATTTATGAAGCAAATATTTTGATTTTTCTACCATTTTAATGTAGCCGTTCTTTAATAATAATAGATTAATACAATTTGATTAAAATTATTTAATTCTAAATTTTTATTAATTTTTTCAAAACTAATGCTAATTAAAATATTTAAAAAATATTATGTAAAACATTTCAATATTACTTTTTTGTAGTGTATTTAGTTTTATACAAGAAAATTAAGTTTCAAATATATATTATTATAAATAGTAATTACAGGAATTTTTATTTGATATCCTACATTAGGTATTTTTGGGTCGTTATTGCTTACCTTGCAGCAAGATTTATTATATTGCTTAACTCATGAATAAATATTTAGGCCTAAACATAATGAGTGGGTTTTTTTTAAAAAAAAACCTTTTATAATGAATAATTTCATATTTTTTTAAAATATTATATAAATTTATGAAGTCATTACGTCTATTTGCTTTATTGGTAAAGAAATCTTTTCATTCACACAACAAAGCACGAAAATCTAAATAGTATATTTTTCCAAACTCGGAACAGTTTACCTGTACATTTGAAAATTGCTTACAAACTGTTTACATCAGTATAAATGTGAGCCACACTTGTGTTTTACCATACAGCTTGTACGTAAACTGACATTGCACTTAGCACATTGAGTATGTGACCCTCTCATTGTAAATGTACTAAACTCCCAGTTACAATAACATCTATTTACTGTTGATTTTTGTTGCCAACCTTATATAAAATAAATGAGGGAAATGTTCTCTTTCCAGTGATATATAACACTACTGCACTAGCTATCAGATAGAACGAGATTTATCTCAAATCTGGAAAGCCAACCTCATTGGCTCTGGCACTTTTAACAATAGAAGGCGGAGCTGATCAGATCGGCTCGTGGCACTTTTAGCGATAGTAGGCGAGCCAATCAGATCGGCTTGTGACACTAAAAACAACATTTACTTATAACATTAAAAATTGCCATCAAAACATATTGATAGCTGATTGTAGCATTTTTGAATTAATAATAAACGTGTGAAATATATTAAGCAATTAAATCTTCGAGAAATTTTTATATGACCTTTTAAATGCAAATTCTGGATAATTTTTGTTCTTCTTTAAATGTGAAGTATCTATGGCAACATTATATTAACAACAACAAAAGTTTCCCCAGCCTAAGGATAATCCGAAGTCTCTAGGATCCATGAAAGTACCCTTAATTCACACTTCCCGCACCATTCTTTTCAAAGAATGCATCAACCTGTTCAAATAGCAAAGAGTCTTGCTATGTCCTTGGACCTAAGTGTCACTACCTACCAATATCCTTAGCAACTATGTTAGTGTTTAAAATAGGCACCATTATATTTTTTGTGTCGTCCATTTTTTCCATTTTTTATAAAACTAAACCATGCCAATAAACAGTTTGCTACTTTTGGTGATAACAAATGATAGGCATGAATTGATTAATCAACTTTTCAAAATAATAACCTTCATGATAATATAAACTGTGTCTGTATAGCAGCCTGTATAGTTTAAAATGTGGCTAGCATAAATTTCAGCAGATGAAAAGGTATTGATAAAAATTTGCCAGTCAAACATCACATTAAGGACGTGTCGACAGAGTATTGTGTCCATCCTTGGACTCTAGGAGCACGTGAGGGGTACCATTTGGACAGGTTTACACTTTTACACATCTTTGACAATGCAAATGGCAGGGTATATGTCAAAGCAATGATTTATTTATTTCCCTCGTCCAAGGAGCATTGATAAAATATATTTTAACAACCATATTATTCCAAAAGTCAAATATTTAAGGATCCAAAAGAAAATTATACATTTTTAACATACTCTTTTTAGTTTGATTGTTATAGACAAAGTTTAGCCATATTTTTTTTATTTGCCGCACCATAAAACTTAAATAAAGGATTGACTACCATTTTTAACCTAAAAGAAAATGTTTACTTACTAACATATAATGAAATTCAACTTTTTATTTATAGCAAATCAGGGTCTCTATACACTACTAATTAAGGAGAGATACGTGTATGTACTAAATAGCATATAAATTAGATTCTCTATAAGAAAAAAAAAAGCTAAATGACGTCAGCCCGCAAACTAGCTATGCCGCCTAAGCATCCGCTGTATTTGCTGAAAATAGTGCCAACATTTAGAATAGTGGGTGTTATAAGGTCAAAACAGCCGTTAGCCTCAGTTTTCTAGACCAGAGCTGCTACTTATGTATTCAAGTAGCTCCTCAATTTCCTCACAGGGCCGAGTTGACCCCGTTCCAGGCCCAATGCTTCACAGAAAAATCTAGAAGTGCCAGGGGTGGAACCCAGAATCTCTAGTCAGGAACTCTGACCACTAGACACCAGCGATAGTATTTTATAAAAAAATAATTTAATAAAAATCATTTTGCATAGTTATTATTTGGTATATTAATTAGTAATAACATAAATTAAAGTTGATATAAGCCTGGACTACTTCAGTGATAGGTGGTCAAATTTGAATTTCATTCTGGTATAAAAACCTGGTCTCCCACTCTACCTCACCCAAATGCAGGTGCGATTAATCTAAACTCTACCTTGTTTATCTCTACCCCAATAGTGAAATGAAATGCAGATACCCGAACAAGAAGTAAAATGTGGTGCAAGAAAAAATTTATTATTTCTGCTAAACCAAAGAAAGGTCTTAAATAACAAACAAATATGACTATTACATGACAATTTACAAATATGTAGAGGACACACTTTCCATTAGCTGCGTATCTTGGTGTTTTGGTTAGAGCCTCTCCTTTCATTCTCATTGGTTGGTGTGTCTACTCAAGATAATTAATAGTATGTAAATAGCTTAAATTGAATATCCTAATAAATTATGCAGTAAGCACTAATCATTGCTGCATAGTTATAAACACTATCATTCAAAGTATTGTATTAATTAAACATTATGTTCATTTTGAGATATTCAATTTATCTGTTATGTGTTATACATTGATCTAAACCCAGCCTAAACCTCAGGACTGGGTACTTAATTTGAACATGTTTAAATTAAAATTATCTCCATCTATAGTATCCTCTGAACCTGATTTGGTTGCATGTCTAAGGCGCTATTCTCCCAATAGACTAGACTGTCAAAGACAGGGAGAGCAGAATTTGATCCCAGTCGGGTGTTCTGAGGGTAGTTTTTCCTAAATCGTTTTCCACTCTCCTTTCAGACTAATGTGGGTAGCTTCCTCTAAATACAACCTTTCTGATCCCTAAAACATTAGTGTAACTAGCACATAGGCGTATAAACTAAAAGGGTAGTAAGACGTGGTGCTAAAAAAAACCTCCGAACTAAACTTTATTGTTTTAAAGACAAAAGCATTTATTTTATTTACAAAGAATATTTAAAAAGGAAAAATAAACTAATGTTGTATGCTAGTATGTCACAAAAAATTAGCCTAAATAAAATTATGGTTGATGCTTCTATTTCATTTTTTAATTTGAAAAGAATTAACAGATAATAGTATAATTATTGTATTCTATATGCACATGATTTGTGTGTTTAGCAAGAATGATCTGCAAACAATATCAATTACAACATCAGACAATTCCAGTAAATGAACACTTGTATTGTAACAGATTATAATGCGTGCTGACCTCTTTTAGGTTTGGGAAAGGTGGTATGCAGGTAGAAAACCACCTTTTCCACAAAGTGGTAGATCTCAGTGTTGTCTGCTCCTTTGACAAAAACCTCCCAGTCGTGAGTGAATCCCTCCACTGTTGTCTTGCTGCGCAAAGAAGCCTCGTGTCCGATTTCAAATGAAACTCGTACACACTGAACAAAAAAAACAAACAAAAAACTATAGACAAAATTATAAATAATACTTCAGAATGATAACTAAAGTTTGTAACAGTTATGTTAAAAAAACTACGTGTTCATTTAAATTGAAGGTTATTAGAAAATATTTGTAGTTAATTTTTGCCTAGTTTTATGTTGTTAATAATACCGTAACTTATTTATATACTTTTAAAAACTAGGCCTACTCATACTCTGCATAGTAAATAAAATATTTTTTAAGGAAAGCCTCTTTTCACTTTGTTGAGGTAGTTTGTAATATATTTTTGGAAGAAGCTACAGGAAACATGGAGAGAAAACATTTAAAGGGTACCAACACCATATGGCTTTTATAATGAAAAGGAGAGCACAATTCACACTTTACATTGCTGCCAGTGGACAATGAGGTAATGGATACCTCTTGAAGAAAATCAATTGCTACCACCTAACCTTCTGACCTAGGTTTCATCCTATCAGAACTCATCAGGGAGTAATAGATTGAAATTATAGCATAAACAAAGTATTAAAGTAAGCACGCCAAAGCAGATTTAAATAAAATGTTTTGCAGAGCTCAGGAATGGTGTGAGAGCAGATTTGCTTGATGCAATACTAACCAGAAAAGATGCATGATGAAATTAAAATGGAGATTAGAGCAGAGGAATATTTTCGGCTTCATTTTTTTTTTAGCACCCATTCGGATTTTACACTTATGTACAAATTGCGCTATTGGTATAGGGATGAGGAAAGTTGAATTTAAAGGAAGTGGACCAACAATTGCTAATGGCCAGAGGACTAACTTGTGTTGACCACATGACAACCTTTATCTGCAAATGTTGGCACTATCATCACTAACAGTGGTGGCCACTCAGTCATTATAGCACACTTGCGGGCTCAAACCATGGAGTTTTTTTTTTATGGAGTACCCACATTTGCATGTAGAGTGGGATGCCATTTAGGAAAAACTACCCTCAGTACACCGAACCGGGATTGAACCACAATCTCTCTGTCATCAGCAGTCTATCTATTGCATTGAAGCGGGTCTTAAGATTATAATTTTTAAAATAGTGATCAGGCAAAATGATCAGAAAACAAAGAAAATTACAAATAGGTCTACAATAGAAATATAGGTATGTTTATCTAAGAAACATTTTGAAATAAGTTATTGCAATCTAGAGGTTACACTAGCCTTCTGAGCTTATATCTTTGGAAAAATTTGGTTTCATAAAGTTTTGTGGTGATAAGTTTTAAGTGATGTATGTATTACTAAGAATAACTAGGGAAGCAAGGTATTTATGAGTCATGTGTGGCCAGATAATAATAGCCTAGTGCTTAAAACTAAACAATTAAGTGAAATCATAATTATGTAGCTTAAATTGCCACTTTAACATAGTCAAATAATCATCTTATTAATAAGTTTTGTTAGAGCCATTAATCCATTGGTTCTCAGTTCCTTTAAAAGGGTGTCTACAGATTTTTTTTTAGTGTTCCATTTCTTGACCTTTTCTTGGACATAAGACTAGTTTTCTTGACTTTTTTTTTTATAAAAATAAGAATGACAAAGTTTGGAATGTAAAAATGTGTATATGTATTATTTTTATGTCCCTGTCAAGAGAGCCAGTTTAGATAAAAACCAAACTTTTTATTGTTCAAGGAGGGGTTATTAAAATGTATTTTGCGCACAAAAAAGATATTTAATTTTCATATTGGATGGGGTATGGCTTAAAAAAATAAGTATTTAATCAAGTCAATTTAATATATTTCATTCTTAAAATGTGCTAATATATATAAACAAACAAAACTATAACATCAAAACAATATACAATACTAATAGAGAATACTGATAATCATAGTAGTTTTCAATCAAATGTAATAAAAAGATATAAAAATATATTATTATTATTATTAGCACCGCGTCTTACTACCCGTTCGGGTTATACGCACTTATGCTAATGGGTAATAGAAGGGTGATTGTGAGATGAAAATCGAGGACCTACAGTTTAATGTGGAATCCGAACCACGGTGGAGGCCTGGCATTCCCCACATTCACAAGTTGTGATTAATACACATCTTGTCAGAGGTGAAGGAAGGGTTTGGTAATCAGATAAATCTGTGCCGGAACCGAAGATTGACCCCGCACCCTAGCACAGAAGTCCAACACCTTACCCCTAGACCACCAGGTCACATTAAGAAAATATAAAGGTTTTACACAAACACAAGCAATAATGCCTGAAATCAACCATTTTAAAAGCTTTGATTGGAATACATAATTTCAATAACACTGTCATGGTGACTGGTCTACTTCATATTTTTTATGATTGACTATTTTGTCATTCAATGTGGCAACTTCTTCATTCCATTGCTCTACAAGTCTTCTTTTTGCATCTTGAAGAATATTAAGTTCTTGAAGCTCGCTTTTTTTCCATGATGTTTTTGATCAGCTTCATTTTTCTTAATCTTGAGGGCTTCTAGCTTTTTTGTTATGCATTTCTTGCTACATTAAACAGAGTAATTGAAAATCCCCTTTCTAGTGCGGCTTTTCCATAAATCATTATCAGAATTTTATGAAAGAACTTCACCATGTCATTATTGCCCACTTTTGAATCAACTAGAACACTCATAAGTAATGCATAAAGAGTTTGTGTCTCACAGTTGAACTTAAACCATGCATATTTATAAATGGCATTGCACACACATATTCGAGTGGTTTCTTTTGACAGTGTCAAGCACGGATGGTGCCATGTGATATTTAAAAACAAATTCTTCAAGAGCAAGTGACTAAGAAACTTGTAATGTATCACTTTTCATTACATCTGGAGAGGCAAGAAGCGCCTTTGACAACCTTTGATTGGCTCCAAAACCAATCTTAACTTCGGATGTGGTCTTTAACACGTCTATTTTCAATCAACGCATTGAATTATAAAATTTGTTGATGCTGGTGAATTTCTTTCAACAGCTTCCACATATTTATGAAGAAATGGAATCATTATAAGTGCTCGTTTGATGACTTTAGAATTTTCAATCTACTTAATTAAGCGGATAATCCGAACGAGTAGTAAGACGCGGTGCTAAATAATAATAAAAATAATAACCTACTTAATAAAATAACATTTTAGTGGAAAAATTGACAATCCAGTACTCCAAGAGTATTCCCTTCTTCTTGTGGGGAAGTCCGTAAATAGACAATAGAGGGCACGGAGAATTTCCATTAAATCTTGTTATGAGATTTTTATAAGCAAATAGAAATAGCTTTTTTTTAACTTCAGACCACCACTTTAAGATATTGACTTTCTTGGCTTCCATGTTAATATCTTGACTTTTTCTTGACCACTGTCTTTGTTTCTTGACTTCCTTGACCAGTAGACACCCTATTTAACAGGTTAGCTGGTATGTCCTCATCTCCAGCAGTTTTCCATCTTTGTATATCCTTTATGGCTCTCTTCACTTTGCTCATTAAAATGCAGGGTCCTTTTTAGTTTCCTCTACCTAGTCTTCTGCTTCAATCTCTAGGTTCACTGGTCAAGTTTTTAACACTTAACTCTCTTCTGTAACCTTACTAAACTTTTGTTCTATTGAATTTTTCACAATGTCACTATTGCTTCTGATTCTTAATTTTTTCTAAGTCCCACCTCAGTTTTCTCTTTCTCGTCTTCCTGAACCACTTCAATTTTGTTTCAATGTAAGCCACCAGTAGGTTGTCGTCCGAATAAATGTCGGCTTCTGGCAATATCGTCACATCCTTCACGCCATTCCTGAACCGCTGATGGATGTAGTCTAGTTGGTACCTGCTAATGTCTCCTAGGCAATTCCATGTGTACAGGTTTGTCTTCCGTTTCTTGAACCAGGTGTTTGTCACCACCAGGTAATTCCACTGGCAGAATATGATGAGAACCTGCCCTCTGTCATTTCTCTTCCCTATACCATGTGGTCCTATGTAAGATTAAGCAACATGACATAAAGATAAAAATGTGGTATTGTGTATGCCAGATGAGAAATCCCTGTCTAATCCAAGAAACTATTAATCTTAATATTGCTGTCAGGTATCATAATGAGTTTATTGTGATCGCTAATGCTGTTCGGTAGGATTTTTGGGGGATAGAACACAGCTCATGAGTGTCAAGATATTTTTTCTCTGTCGCACATCAGTTAAAAGGATTTATTTTAATTTTTTTAATAAACAACAAGAATATGATAACTCTAATAATAATAATATTAAGATTATTTGTAAATTTTATAATATAAGTCATGAAATTAAACTTGGTCATAATGTGAAGCACTATAATTTAGGAAATATTTTTAAATAGATGGAATAGAATAGTATAACGTATTTGTAAATATGGTATTTTGTGATTTTTTTTTTGTTTCATCAGGAAAAGTTATGTGTTTTTAGTTTCTAGGATAGTTTATAAAATACCTTGATCACATGTTGAGATATTTCCATTCCTTTAAATATTCACATTCTTCCGTGATTTAGATCAGTAGGCTACAATTTTAATCTATTTTAATGAGACTTAGAAAACCTACAATCTTAACAGGTTAGCCAGACAAAAATGTTTGGTCGACACTATTTTATATTCATGATTAGTAAAAATATGAATGATTTTTAAAATATATGTACTTTAGCACTTTATGTTTTTGTGTAGCGCTGCCTTTCTGCACTGAAGTACCTCTTGTCAATCTCAACTTTTGGGTCAAACTCTTGTTCAAAGAGGGTCCAATTACAGAAATTCTGAGCAAATTATCCAGTGTCTCAGTCTTGAGAGAGTTCCTGTAAGCCGTCTTGAGTTATGGCAGCTGAAGCCTCTCACACATAAAGCTGTACTTACTGATAGAACAGCACAAAATGTGAAAATCTGTAGTAAATTGGGGAAACTTGCTGAACACTTTTCATTCTGAATCTTATCCAGCTTCTGATTCAAAGTCAATGAAGGAAACAAACGTTTCTGTTCTGTCCATTCTGCAAACAGAAGATTCACTTTCTCACTGAACAGACTTGGGTTAAAGTAAGTGAAGAGCTTTATTATTTCTTCTATCCAAAATTGAAGAATTTTTTCTTTAGGAGGCCAACCCAAGGTGTCAAAAACCGAGATGTACTCACATCTGTTAATATAGATTGCAATCTTGTTACTTGAAAGCACACGCTTTCCAAAGCACTTACACACGTCGGTTTGAGACACTAGAATCTGAGCCTATATAGTTTGGGTGTGTTTGAAATACATTTTAAAAAACAAAACTTCAACCACCAGACCCAAATGTTTGGTCACCAGAGGCGACTGGAAATTTCGCGCCTTGTTATAACATAGGCCTAAGACATAAAAAGAACAACCATTAAAATATTTTATAAAAATATAAACATTACAACTATGCATGGAAATAATTATCATACTCTTTTTCATAAATATTTTAATTGATTCAAAATTTTGTTTTTTGAATTTTTAATAGACTTAGAAGGTTGGGTTAAGCTTAGTTGATTAGTTTTCGTACTATAAACAAATAAGAGAGTATTTTTATCTAATTATTATGATTAAATATAATAGATGATTTAGTGTATTTAGGGTGATTGTCTACAAACTGGGGCTTTTAATGTCCCTACTCTCATATTATATATAATTCCTATGTAGATGTTTTATACTTGATAGTATATTAAGTTGTTGTAATGTTGATTTCATTCTACTAGTTCTACATTTAAATTTTAAAAATATATACAGTAAGCCCTCAATTTTACGGACCTCGATTTGACCGACTTCGGATTTAACAGACAGCTTTTGTTATTTGCGATTTTATGGACATCGGTCGACAAGGCTGAAAAATTTTGGGTTGTGAAAGGGGAAGGGCATGAATAGCCCTCTCAATGTCACCGCTTAGTGCACATCACTCAAAACCGGTTTCATCTGATTTCAGAAATGTGTGAATTGATGTGCCTCACTGTTCAGTCGGCCCTCGTATCTTTCCTCCACACTTGCACCGGCCGCGCCACCCACCACCCACCCTTGCTACTGCTGGATCACCCCCCCCCCCCCCCCACCCACCACACAGTCCATGTTCTCTGAGCCGTCCGTGACGACTCCACCTCAGTACACAGCGCCAGCGCTCGCTATTGGCCTGCGTGAAAGACACTGTCTCTCACGTTTTCCCGCACCAATGGGAAGCCCCTGTTTTCCCCATTGGACAAGGCTAGGCAGCAGTAGAGGGTATATAACACGGTGATTTCTGGAGCTTTTTTTGAGTGGTGACCCAACCCTGGTGAACCACATTGCAAAAGAGCATTAATAAATTGTCATCATTTTGGAAAGAGCATTTTCATCGGCACTCCCTATCCTTCCGCAACTATCCCTTACCTCCCATCGCGCCTCACGTTGCCGGGACTGTTCCTCCTGCCTCACGCCGACTCACTGTTGCCGGGACTCTGTCCTCTCACCCTCCAACCTGATCTCCCTTCCAACGATGACTGACCTCACGGGATGGGATACACCCGCCACGCCGGTAAGGCCCACAGACAGAAGACCCTAAAGAAGACAGCGGCAACCAAACAATACTCCACCCGTGAACCCAACTTCTACGATCCCGACTGCAACCACCAGACCTCCGAACACCTACACTTCGCTCCAGCATCTCCAAGAGTCCCTGCCCCCGAGTTAGCTAATTCCTCCCCTCAACTTCCCCTCGCACCGACCATCCGACCCCCACATACTCCAATTTCCCCTTTTAGCCCTGAGGGTTACCATTTGCATACCCTAGGCACCCAAGAACCGGCCTATGTTTTCTTCCCCATCTCCCTTCCTTACCCCCACCCACTGGACCCGCGAGATCGACGCCTAGAAACAAACGTCGCCGGGAGACTGGACTTCGACTAGACAAAACCAGTTACCCTGAAGCCGCATTGAAGGGATTACAACATTAAATTGTTTGCAGCTTAGTTAATTGTTATTCCTGGATCATTAGGCTTGTTTAATGTATAATACTTTGAGACGTGTTTATATATTGTAGCTGTAGCTTAGTGTTTTATGTGTAGTATTTATTTCCATATATTTACTTAACTGTGTGTGTTTAAAATGGCTTCACCAAAGAAAAGAACTCTATTAGTTTAAGTATCAAACTAAAAATGATTGAAAAAATAATTATGGGGTATTTATTAGTGGATAATATTTGCAGAAAATTTTGAATTACAAAACAAACTGTGTCTGACATAAAAAGCTTAGGGAAAAATGAAACTGTTTTCTTTAAAATATGATGTAACATCTTCAATCAGTGAGAATAATCAAAGAAAAAACTTGAAATTACCAAATAAGAAAGAGTTAAAAGAAGGAATTTATAAATGGTGTGTGCAACAGAGAACAAGTGGTGTCTGTGTACAGTATGTTGAAATTCAGGCTGCAGCTGAAAGGCTAGCTAAACATTTGAATGTATCAGAATTTACAGTGAGCAGTGGTTGGTTGTGGCAGTTTGGTAAGAGACATAACATCACAAATCGAAAAACATGCGGTGAATCATGAGTGATGATTTTGGTAATGTGCAGACATTCAGGGAAAGTTGAATCGAGCTTTAAATGAAACAGGACTGATGTTATTTCTGCTGTACAATGCAGATGAAACTGGTATTTTTAAGAGGTCTTAATGCCGACAGTAGTAAACAGTTAAAAACTGTTGTAGTTGGCAAATCCCAACGACCACGAGTTCTGAAGGACATTATGGATGATCTGCCTGTGCTGTACTACAGTTATATACAGGCCTGGTTCACTCAAGAAATATTCAAGGAATGGTTTAACCTCAACTTTGTACCTGCAGTTAGACGATACCAAACAAAAGTGCTTATGATCCCATAGGAAGAAGTCAAGGCTTTATTACTTTTGGATAATGCTGTGAGATACTTTGCAGCTCTGATGGAAAAATCAAGTAAATGGTTTCACCCCCTTACACTACTTCACTTATCCAGCCTATGAATCAAAGAGTTGTAATGGCCTGTAAGTGTTTGTACAGGAGGAAGTTCTTATAAGAAATCATGGAGGTGCTTGAACAGCCTGCTGAAGTGCTGGAGGATACTAGGGGTAAGAGAACACTAGATAATATAAGAAATTATACCATGAAATTGGTCATTTTCAATTGGAGTACCCGCCTCGGTGGCGTAGTTGGCTAACGCACTTGTCGTGTTGAGCTCGATGCTGAGGACGGGGAGATCGAGGTTCGAATCTCGGTCAGGTGAACTGGGGGAGGTGTTTCCTAAATGTTTTCCACTCTCCCTCCACAAATGTGGATTCACTTCCTCTTATTCAACCCTCCCAATTCCTAATCCATTAGCGTAATTAGTACTTAAAGCGTATAACCCGAACAGGTAGTAAGACGCTGTGCTAAATATTATTAATATTAATTGGAGCAGTACCTGGCAAAATACCAAAAACATGACTCTCTCTAACGCATGGAAGAATATTCTGTGGGACAAAGATGGTGAAATTGATTTGGAAGGATTGGAACGACAAGATTTTGAAGAACATTTGCAGATGAGAGCGGAAATTGGTCTAACTGCAGAACAAATTAAAGAGTGGCTGGAAGCAGACGAGGGGGATCCTGGACACTACGTAATGACTGAGCTAGAGATTACAGAAGATGTAAGAGCTGCTACAAGACCTGAAGATAAATATGGTGAGGACGAAGATGAAAATTGCACAAGAGAGACTCATAAGCTTTTTGAAGTTAAAGAAGCACTAGATAAGGTTGTTAACTATCTGAATGTGACTACAGACATGGAAATACAGTCTTATTACCAAAATGTAAGACGGTCAAGGGAAGTTGTGGTTTGAAAACAGCATTACAAATGCCAACCACTAAAAATGGATGTTTGTTTTACACAGTTAAAAAAGAAAATGATGACAAATTTAATAAAGTTCATGTTTTTTAGCTTCGAAGAAAAACTAAATGCAAAGACAGACATGAAAATGCATTACTAACGCAAAAAATATTTTTTCTTTTATTTTTCAACTCACTATATTGTTCACCCCGATTTTACGGACAGACTTGCCCTCCAATTAGTCTGTAAAATCGAAAGTTTACTGTATATGTAAAACATCATTCCCTGTATTGTCCTAACTACAAATTCAGTAACTAATCAATTAAATACTCAAAATAAATAAAGCAACATTTTTTTAACTATAAACAATATACATACATGTATATTGTGCATGTGTATATATGTATTACATATATGTATCTTAAATGATAAATGTTTATTAAAAAAAACTTTAAACATCTTAATTTGAGCTTTATATCTTGGTCTCCAGTTTTCATATGTGATTTCTATGGTAGATCATTAGTTAATTTCCCAGTTAAGAGATGGAACTAGCTGCATTATTGTTGAAAGAAATTATTAAAAGAAGTTGTCCAGTTGACATTTCTATTCTAATTAGTACTTGTCTTTGTATGCATATTCTATTCTGTGTTCATTGTTGCTCTTAAGTGTTGCACTGTCACTATTGAAAGCATCATTCCCTTGGTGGGTTTAAAATTACTTATTTATTGCAATACAAAATTAATATGTTATAAAAAAAGAAACCATAATAATATATTTCATTAAGACATATTTTTTAATATTCTAGAATAAACCACAGAGATAGTTCAATATCATAATCATCATTCCCATGTACTTTCTTTGGGCAGGGGAATGACAGGTAAGCCAGGGGAATTATTACTAGAACTTCCATGTAATAATGAATAATGTTACATATATACAACAATATTTTTCAAATTATCAAGTTTCTATTAATGTTTAACTATTTTATTAAATATAAATAAATTATAAATAACTAACCTATAATGCTTCTATTATTTAATGAATAAATTATATAAGTAGTATTCAAAATTTGAAAAGATTATTTAATTTAGTAATATATTTAAGAAAGTAGGTATTAAGAAACAAGGCCTATAAATTTCGTAATATGACTCAAAAGAATTAGCTAAAATATTTGTATTTAGGCCTAGCCATCAACGATGATTTTTTATTTTTTTTAACTAGTAGTCCTAATAGGTACTTTGTTTTCAAATTTTTGTCAGCTAGTCGTTTTAACATCCTAACCTACTTAAGATTTATTAATTAATTCATAATTTTTAGGTACTCTTAAACATCATGAAAAAGAGTAAGAAAAATATAGTTAGTGAGGAAGAGTAATTAAATAAGAGAAGAAAAGCGGAACAGGAATGATATAAAAAGAAGAGAGAAGAGCAAAGACAAAAGGAACGGCTAAAATATTTGAAGAAGAGAAGAAAATTGTAAAACCTATTAAAGATCAAATGCCACATGAACAAAGGAAGAAACAGAAACAATGGAGGACTAATTCTAAAAATTACAGAACTAACCTCAAAGCAAAAGAGAATCAAAAGACTAACCTAGATATAGATAAACCAGACTCTGTTTCTGAAATAGGTGCTTCAACAACAAAAAGAACAAAATCTGGGAATAAAAGAGCTAAGAGATTTAGAAAAAGACAAAATAGAGATTTGAATAAAAAGGACGTGTTGATAAACCAACTAAGAAGGGATGTCCAAATATATAGGAAAAGATGTGAACATTTACAGAAAAATAAAAGCCACTGCCCACCTACTCCCAGCACCCGTGTTAAACATATGCTAAGAAAAGAGGTATGGCCAAGTCCTCAAGTTGTTAAGACACTTCTATTTGCTGAAACTATCAAAGATCAACTTAATGAAAACTACAAGACGGTAGATTCAGACAAATAAAAGCAATTATTTAAAAAGATTATTGCAGAGAAAGTAATCAAGAAGTATTGTCTTTACAGGCAGTGTTCAAATGTTTTGCAATGTCACAAGGCACTATCACCAATTGGTAGCAAACCTTTTGATTAAAAATATGAGAGAAAGACGAAAAATTATTTCCAATTAATTAACATAAGAAAGGATGAGATAGAAAACTTTTTCGGATTGGACAGCAACAGTCAAATTTGTCCTAGAAACAAAGACTTCATCAAAAAAAAATGACAAAACAAAAACGGTATCTGAACGACACATTGAGAAACCTTCATAAGAATTTTTTGAAGTACTGTCCAGATAAATTGCTTAGTTATGAATTTTTCTGCAGACACTGTCCATTTTGGGTGAAAGCAATAAGAGTGAGTGATCAAGATGCTTATAAGTGTAACACACACATGTAAACATGGAACTATTAATCAAGGGATTGTTCAAGGTAGGTGTTTTAGGAAAAAATACTACTGCTGGTAATGTGGAAGAATTCTGTTGTGTTGACAAAATTGAAAAATGTCTTTTACGTGAATGTGACATTTGCATGGGTCTTAAGTCTTCATATAGTGACTTTATTGCCAATTCGGCTGGACAGTATTTCAAATGGATGCTAAAGAAAGAAAGTTTTTTTGACACAAAGATAATAAATGAAAAAACTGTTGTAAAAATGACTAAAGGTTTGATCGAAACCACAATCTATGATAAGGTGCAAGAATTTGATAAGTATATAATATGTTTCTTAAAACATGAAGGGGGAGCATTACATCAATACAATGAGATAGTAACAATGAAAACAAAACTTGCAGAAAATGAAGCTCTAGTTCATAGGGACTTCAGCAAAAACTACTCTTTAAAATATGCTGAGGAAACTCAAAGCTTCCATTTTGGTGGATCTCGACAACAAATATCACTGCATACTGTTGTTGTTTACTCGAGAGAAGCTAATGGGGAGGTGCCGACTAAATGATTTAGTACGCTATCAGCATCATTCCAGCACAATGTACCAGCTATCTGGGCTCACCTCCAACCAGTATTGAACTACAATGAAAATAGTTATGAGGTTGACAGACTTCACTTTAATTAAATTAAACTAAATTAAAGAAATTCACTTGGAATTATTTGGAAGCTAGCCATGGGAAAGGTACTCCCGATGGTGTTGGGGCAGTATGTAAAAGGAGGGGGAGCACCATTACATCGCATGCCCATTACATTGTGTGTCTATTAGATTGTGTTTTTGGTACAAATACATTGCAGGTCTATTACGTCACGTTTCCCCCACCTCTTTACAAACAGCTAACATCTTCTCTGACGTACAACCAATAGGAATGAAGAGACGTATGTATACAATTATATCGTGTTTTGCTAGGATAGTGGGCCTGACTTTCAGCTAAGATTCACTCTCCCCTCTGACTCTCACTTTGAAGGTGGGGCTGGTTGGAAGGATATTGTGCCCGACTCTCACTTTGAAGTTAGGGCTGATTGCAAGGTTAGTGTGCCCGACTCTCATCTTAGATTATCCCTATAAAAGTGGGGCTGGTTAAAAGGATAGTGTGCCTGACTCTCACTTTAAGGTTAGGGCTGATTGCAAGGTTAGTGACCCTGACTCTCATCTCACACTCTCCCTATGAAGATAAGGCTGGTTAAAAGGATAGTGTACCTGACTCTCACTTTGAAGGCAGGTCTGGAAGGATAGTGTACCTGACTCTCACCTGTGACTCTCACTTCAAATTTGGGCTGGTTGAAAGGATAGTATGCCTGACTCTCACCTCTGACTCTCACTTTGAAGGTGGGGCTGGTTGAAAGAATAGTGTTCCCGACTCTCACCTCTAACTAGCTCACTGTGAAGATGGGACTGGTTGAAAGGATAGTGTGCCTGATTCTCACTTTGAAGGTGGATCTGGTTGAAAGGATAGTGTGCCTGACTCTCCCCTGTGACTCTCACTTTGAAGATGGAGCTGGTTGAAAGGATAATGTGCCTGACTCTCCCTGTGACTCTCACTTTGAAGATGGAGCTGGTTGAAAGGATAGTGTGCCTGACTCTCCCCTGTGACTCTCACTTTGAAGATGGAGCTGGTTGAAAGGATAGTGTGCCTGATTCTCACTTTGGAGTTGGGTCTGGTTGAAAGGATAGTGTAACTTATTCAAAACTTAAATAAACTTCAACTATAACTGAGATGCCTAGGCAATTGAATCTACAACACTCCTAAAATAAATACACCACAATTTTGTTTTTTTACTTCTCTTGAAAAAATTGTCTAGATATAAAGGTATATTTTTAATTTGTAGATTATATTCTTATTTTATTACTTCATCTCTGACTTTCATTACACCACAGCCATTTAAATTTACGAATTCAAGTCTCCAAGATTTTTAAATAGATTTTTGGCAAGCCAGAAACTCTCCCCCTCCCAAGGGAAGTCAATTGACCCTTCGTTCCTATTGGTTGAAGGCCGAGTAGAGTTAGCTGTATGTAGAGAGGTGGGGGAAACGTGACATGTAGGACCTGCAATGTATTTGTACCATAAATGCGATGTAATGGACACGTGATTTAATGGACATGAGATATAATTGTATACACCCGTAAAAGGACAGCCAACAGGTTTGTGGCGGAAGGTAATGGTAGCCACATTTGAAGCTTTAATAACAACTCTAATTGAAAATGTTCTTAGGATAGATATTATTGCAATAGCCAACGAACAAATTGAAAATGTATCATTAGCCTATAGTTGGAACAAAAATGCTTGAAACGTTTTTATGGTATCATGCAAGTACATCAAGTAGATGGGGATGCACAATCTGGTATTTTGATCTTACGAAAACTTAGTTGTTTTAAGTGTCAAAGGTGCACACATTACAAAATTGACACATTAAGATATGAATATAAAATACCATATTTTTCGGAGGATGAACTTGCTGTCGGTCATCAGCCAAAATACTGCAAAGAGTTGCGTTATGAAGATGTTTACTCGAGTAGTTAAGATGATGAAGGCAATGAAAACAATGTTTAAGTAAATAGGTTCCCTTTAAGTATGGAGAATGTAAAAACTGGAACATTTATACCCATCAATTAACTGGAAATAAATTTTCTAAGCAAAATCGTAAATATAGGTACTTTGCAGTTTGCCAGAACCAAGTAGAGGAAGATGGTGACATCAAAGTAATGTATTTTAGAGTTAGTGACCAAAAAGGAATTCAGCTCTTCAAACATGATGAAGATGATGTTTCACACATTTCATTGAACAAATAGTTTCAATTCTTCCAGAACCATCCCCTATGTTATGTGGGAACAAAGTGTTTTATAAATTTCCAACTGCAGTTGAAGTTTTTGAACAACATTGGAGCTAAATGTTTTATAATTTCACTTTCTTTACAGTTATTGATTTAATGTTTAATGTATGCAAAATGTTTTTATGAAACATATTTTAAGCTAAAATTGAAGGCTAGCAACATTAGTTGAACATATATTATACTTAAAGTAATTCCCCTGTTAACCTATATTTTAATATTTGAAAATAAATACCAAAATAATAACAATTAAATGTGTTCCTTTAAATTTCATCATTTTAGTAATGTTTAGAACTTAATAAAAGAAATACTTTTTTTTTATCTCATTTGAATGTATCTATTTTTCACCATCAAAATACCCGGTTTGTAGAGAAATAAGGTTCCAAGTCACCCCAAGCTGGGGTAACTTGGTACGGGCTTAAAATAATTTTTATTTTTTTAAATTTGAAAGTGAAAACAATAACAACCATTTGATTAGAAGACATTTTAAAAGACAACACTCACAAAAATACCCATTCAAAATAATATGTATTTAAAATAAATAATAAGAAAAATCAGTAAAGTGTTCCAAGTCATCTTATGGTGAGTAAAAGTGTGGGTTTTTTTTACCTTTAAAAAAAAGTAAACGTTCTTGCCCCAGTATTGTTATTATTTGATTTGCTATATGTTGCATGTATAAAAAATTATAGTACAAGGTGTATTGTTTAACAACAAAGATATAGGCCTACTGCATTTAAACACTTGTAAGTTGTATACCATTCCTGGGTTTTTGTTGCAATAATATTGTTTCCAGCCGTTTGGATTTGTGTTTAAGAATCCATTTCTCGTACTCATTCCATATTATGTCCAAATAATATTTTGCAATGAATCAAATATAAACCCTACTTCTTATAACTTAAATCTAATAAGTTTATGAAATCAGACACCTTGAGTACAAATAAAACAAATTAAAAACTAAGGGGATAGTACACAAAAAGGGCAAGATTATTGACACTTTGCTTTGTAATTAAGCTATCATAAAGTAAAAAATGTTGTTTATCATCTAAACACCCAAACAATAATAAAAAGTTTCAATATTAACATAATTAATATTCCAAGGAATTTTATTTGGTTTTAAAATTAAAACAAAACTCACCTAAATCAAAAGCAAAAACACTTCAGCCTTTGATGTATTACTATTCACTTGATCATAACTGTGGAATTGGGTGTAAGAGATTCAAATGCACAATTTTATGCACACAGGTGCACTATAACTAATGTAGGCCTATCTAAAATAAAACTATTCCCATCTAACTTAACCTAATCTATCATGCGCCAATAAATAGAAACTCTTATTAAGTTGTAATTGGAAAGTTGCTAGGTTGGGATGGATTTACTTTATTTGGTAACTAAATGTATATTAAAATACTTTTGGTACCATATTGTGAGAGTAACATTTATTTAATTATTTACATTATGTTGTGTTTTAGGTGAGTTTTGTTTTAAGTGTATAATTAGCCTAATTTATAATAGAGCCTGCAATTTTTTTTATCAAGTTATAGAAATTTGATATTATTGAAAACTCGTTATTCTTATGTATAATGATAAAAAATACTCAAATAAAACAAAAAAATCCTGCCTTCTTTAAAACTGGGCCTACTATTCACACAACTAAAAACTCAAAAAGGCTAGGCTTTTCTTAAAAATAGGCACTAATTTATTTATTTTCAAACCTGGTACACATACTCAAACACAAATTTTACCATTTGTGTCATTGTTACAAGATGAATATGCTTAAATAAATTTAATAGCCAATATTTCTATAAATTTAGGTTCAACACAAAGCCATAAGGTCAAAATATGAAAATCAAACCAATTCATCCAACCCGGTACTCACAATAAAATACTTAACACCCAATTAATTATGGCTCTATCATTTTGCCCTTAACACCAGACTTGTCTAAAACTAAGATGTTATTGACAAACGGCTTGGCTGTGAATATATAAACAAAATCAAAATGTGAAGAGGACGGGAAAGGAAGTTAAAAAAAAAACTTGAAAGAATTGTCCGTTAGTGCAGACAAATGAACTTCACGTTCACAATAAGTTTATTATTTAGAACCCACCGAATAAGCCATAGCCTATTCACAAGAAGTCAACAGAACCATTCTTGATTTTCTGTGCTTCATTTCAGTTTTTATTGAATCACACACTACATTATCTTAAAATATAAAAACACACAGTTAGAAATATTATAAAGTTCAAATCATGACAACCGCTTTACATAAGCAAGCTCTGTTATATTACACTTGGTATTTAATATTAATGTATGTTATTAACTTCATACGAAAGAGAGGGATTCACTTTTTTCGTTACATTTCTATTTTCTAAGAAAATTCATAGCGAATTATGATCTTCATTTGCTAACAGAAGCTACGTAATCCTAAGAAAATTCCCTAAAATAAAATAATGTAGTTTAAATTGATTACAATACAGTGCATTATAGTAATATTTTACATCTCGAAGTATCTATTTACTAAATTGTTAGTCATGGGAGCCATTCTAATCCCATTAATAACTAGTTTAGTTTAATTTATAAGTTGATCAGTTATAATTTGTGCTCTAGGGTTGATCTAAAAGAGTGACGAAAGCATTAAAAAATATACATATAGTAAATTTTACTTTTGAATTTTTTTTAATTTATATTTGTATATTAATGCCATCATTTATACTTAAGTTTAAAGTGTTTCGGCATTAATCTTAGTGTTTTGTTTGTTTTGAACATTTAAAGTGTTCAAATTGACAGTGAGATGTTTTTAAACGGATAATAACGCTGTTAGCTCTTTATTGTTTGGATTTTTGTAAAGAGTTAAGGGCTGTGATAAAATATTGTAATTGCTGTTATGAATAAAAAATTATTATTCTATTATTGTTGTTATTATTATTATTATTATTATTATTTATTATTATTATTTTATTATTATTATTATTATTATTATTATTATTATTAACCATGTTTGTCAATTCATCGTACAAAAGAAACAAAGATGTTTGATGAACGTAGAGATCCAGAGTACAATATTCTAATGATCTACCTATAAAATTAATTATATTGAAAATAATCTTGTTAGTCCTATTGCTAAGCTATATAAATTTACATAAATAAATTAATGTATAATATTCTTTAAAACTACGATTATTTAGTAGACGCAATAGGAAGAAACGAAGAACAAAAGTAACTATCCAAACTATTGTATTTAAACTTGAATAACTACAAAAATATAAACTGACCAGATATTTGATAATGTACAAAAAGTGTTTTTTTGTACATTATTATTTTCACTATTTTTATATAAATATTTTATGCGAAAACGATTTGTGCATACAAGGAAAAGCATGTCGCCTGTTATGTTTTTCCCTCTAGTTTATTCCCAACTTCTCTAATTGCACTCTTCATTTGAGGGATTTAACTAGGAATGATGTTGATTTCAATTAAGAACCAGAGCATGATCAAGAATTTGCTATCTTAAAAAAATTTATAACTATTGTACTAGTGTTGCATTTCTATTGTAATAATAAACCATTACAATTACAAACTGATAGCTCTAGAGGTGGTATTGGCTCTGTATTGTTGCAGGATGGACAACCTTTAGCCTTCATATCCAGGGCACTCACAGAGTCAGAGCAAAGGTTTCACAAATAGAAAATGAACTTTTGGCAGTGATTGTATCGTTGGAAAAATGTAATATTTATACTTATGGAAATTTAGTCCATGTTAAGTTTGATTAGCATCTTTAAGAGAGTCCCTTTAAGAAGGTTATGGATAAGGTGTCACCTAGGTTACAACGGTTAATGTTAAGACTGCTTAAATATAATATAAACATATAATATCTTTCAGGTAAAGAAATGTATATTGCTGATCCATTGTCTAGGGCTTTCCTTACAATGAACCGGGAGATTTGTTCAATCCAATCCAAGATAACTAATCATAGTCATGAGTTAATCAGTCAAATAAAAATTTCTGAGGGGGAAGGTAAACTTGTTCATTAAAGCTATGAAGATTTAATAATATTAAGACAATTTTTTAAGGAAGGATGGCCTGTCAAAAGAAATGAGCCAGAGAGTTTATCCAGATATTGGAGCATAAAAGACTATTTGAGTGTTTCAGATTATTGATATTTTATTTTATGAAAATGTCTAATTGCTCCAAAAAGTATAGTTATATAGATATGCTTAAATTGTTACATAAACGTCATTATGGTATTGTCAAAACTAAGCAAAGAGTTAGGCAGTGCTTGTTTTGGATTAACATGACTGTATATAGAGAGTCATCATACAATCCTGTGGCTTGTGTAGCTCACTTTCTAACAACAATGTAAAGGATCCTCTACAGCCTTATTCCTTACCAAAACGTCAAAGAGAGCGTATTGGGTGAGATCTTTGTAGTTCAGTAATCAAAATTGTCTTGTCTATTATGACTAATTTTCTAATTCGATAAAAATGTGTACTATTACTACTAAAGATACTGAGACAGTTATTTCCAAGATGAAATCAATTTTTTCCAGATAAGGTGTCCCGGATGTTTTGTTGAGTGATAATGTCCCCTTTAACAGTCATAAATTTGTCCAATTTGCCAATGAATGAAATTTTAAACCAATTAAAAGTAGCCCTAGATATAACCAATCCAATGGTTTGTCTGAGAACGGTGTTAATGTAGGAAAAAATCAATTATGAAGAGCAATCCTGGGGACTCGTGACATTTACTATGCTCTCCTAGATTATAGAAACACTCCGCTCAATATCTCAGCTGCTCTCCGGCCGAGTTGATAATGTCTAGATCTTTGAAGTCAAACTTACCATGTACGTTATAACACTTACATCCACAAGTAGTTGTCTATCCTACAGTCGTCTGAAAACGTGAAGAGCATAATAGTAGGAAAACTAGCTATTATAACAGAGGTGCTAAGGAGCTGGCTCCTTTCAAGCCCGGGGATCTCATTTACTATAAGTATATATCAAGTGATTCTAAGGACCACTGAATCAAGGGAGTAATTGTAAAGAACCTTCCTATAGGCCTTATTTAATATGTAGTCAGTCTGGAAACATACATTGTAAACGTAATAAGAAGTTCCTTAGACCCTGTTCTTCGGAATTGTTTCCAACTGAACCTAGTCAGTTCGGAGGAGGTAATAATGGCATAAAACTTATGCTTCGTGATAATTCTGTTTGTAGGAATAGTTTTACATATCCTAGCACAGGTGTAGCGGGGGAGTGAGGAGGATGTTAGGTCTGTGTTACGACCTAGAGAACCTTCCTCTACAACTACTACAGAAATGGTAGCTAGAAGTAGCAAGGAAGTAAGGCCACCAAAATATCTTGAGGGTTTTGTTTCATTTTGTTAGTCTCTGATGAAAGAAGTTTATTGTAGTTTTACTAAATTTCGCTATTTAGAATCTCTGAGAGGTGTGAAATATGTCTGTACAAGTGTTCATATGACTAGTATGTCTAAGCTTCTGCAGAAAGGTGTAGGATAATTATGTATTGTTTGTTGTATTGTGTTGTGTTGTGTTGAGATGTCATCATGTGAACATGGTAGTCACATGATGCATCATTGACACCTATATAGAGATGGTATATGCTCAAGCAATGTATTCATTATTAACTTTAATACCTGTTTAATAACTAGTACTGTACTAGATGTAACCGACAAGAAAATAGGAGAGCTTATCATAATTTCTAATTGATCTAATATTAAAACATAACACACTCATGGTGTTTCTTATGTAGGATTGATTACTGGGCTTCCATTGTTTTTAATTTAAACTTTTATTCTAACGATAAAGAACAAAGATTCAGTTTTTTTAACATCGGAAACTCTCATTATTCACTAAAGTAAACGAAAGCACGACCGAGAACGCGTCACACACAATATACAAATCAATGACTTTTCTTATCTATGAGACAGCCAGATGATTGCAGCTGGTTTTGGTAGCATATCACATTTTAGCTTAACTCCAAAAACTTGTGAAAGTCAAGGAAAGTGACGTCGGGCTGTCATAGTAACCACTCTGTGACCCGTGCAGAACTCAGGGGCGCTTCTGAACAAGCCTAACCAGCACATAACTTGTCAGCATACGAGTGCTTTATGGCACGCGCTGGTGTGATTATGGTTTTGCTCATTTCTTCAATAAATGGGGAAAAAGATATAATGGTTTTTTTTTATTGATTTATGTTCTTCACTATGTAATGAAAAACCATGAGAAAATTTGTATGAATTTCAAATTATGTTTTGTTTCTTCTTTTGCTATATTTTGCAAGGAGGTAGGTGCCCCAGAGCTCTCCTTCACGAACCACTCCTGATTGTTATTAAAAACAATGTTTTGTTTATGATCTTATACACAAACATATGTACCTTCCCGACCTGTTTGAATAGGCCCGGTGCCATTGACTCTGAAAATAGTGAAGTTCCTTTCTCGTAATAACTTTTACTTTAAAAATTTTAAATCTATCATTTGAAAATGGCATAACGTGATCTACAGGAATATGTAATAAAAATAGATAGTCTCATTTATAAAATAACAATGATACCTTAACGTCACCTAACTGACACCACCCAAAGTCATACCAGCCTTACCAACTTACTTCCCTTCAGAACCAAAAAAACTTTTGTTAAAAACTTTTTTTTTTCTGTAATGTGTTATTTTTGAGATATTCTAATGGAACGTTTTCATATGAGCACCCGGTTTAAAACAACAAATTATTTTATTGGAAACACAATTGTACAAAACGTATGCAAACAGGACCGTGCGGTTGATTTTATCAGTATGATGCAGGTTTTCTTTAAAATAACCTTCGATTGTGATTTTAAAAGACTACACGAAATGTACGAATTCTATTTTGATTTCGAAAATATAAACCACTTTAAAATAATGATATCAACTACAACAATCTACTACAGTTTTACCCTTCTAAATTTAACTTTAGCAGTAACCCAATATTACCTAGATAGCTCTCTATCTATCAACCACAGGAACATGTTCCGCATCTGAGACATACCCAGTCCATGCAAATGCTACTTTTTAAATCGAGTCCCTATTGTCATAACACAATAATTTTCAATGGTGATAATAAGAAACTACAATTGCTGTACAAAACAATAATTCTCTTACCTGATCTACTTTTAAAACACAAAAACTGAATTAGTATTATATGCAAAATATTTACACTGATACAGATATATTATATATCTGATTTACTGAGTTAAATACAGCACAGCCACTTGCCACTTCTCAAGACAAACTAACATTAAAATCAAATATTGTCAATAATCGTAAGCTAAAAACAGAACTATCAACACGTAGCACGTGCAATTGTCTTTTGTGATAATTGCCGCCTCAGCTTTTAGGAGCGGCCGCACGGTATATTACGAATAAAAATAATAGCTTCGTGCTGTCAGATCAAAAGTCTTTCGGCGAGCACTCGCCAACGATGCGCCTGTACCAGAAACAAAAATAAAAGTGTACCAAAAGCACTTAGGCAGAGGCTTGCAATAAATCATAAATTGTATTCATCAATATCGGAATAACATAGACTATTATAGAAAAGTTTTGCGTAAAGATTTTTACTTATTGACTAGTTTAAATTGTATTTTGATTTCGCTGCTTATGCCGCCACCTTAGGGTGCCACATGATGCGGCCGCCTCTCTGTATCATAGCATGGCACGGCCCTGTATTCAAATATTGTCCTTAGTGGAATATTTTTAAATTACCATTCGAACTATCTTCATTTTATAATTTATATTAACCAAACTGCACATTATGTGGTGATTCTTCTAAAGGAAGTGATCCATTTTTCACCTAATGAAAAGTATTATTATATTGAAAACATGATATGGAAATCCAGTGCTTTTGGTAATACCAGAATAGTTATAGAAACTCTCAGGTTCGTAGCTGGCTTAAGCTTTATTAGTTAAACCTTTTGTGTCTTAACATTTTTTTTCAAATTTGCGAAGGATTTCTAAAACATATTCTGGTACGATTATTATATTTTGATCAAGGCCCAATCTTACAATGTCATGTTATTCTATTCGTTAGGGCTTAACATGAGGTTAGGCGATAACGACCATTACTTTGGATTTTACAATGTTCAATTAGACCTAGCGTCCTCGTTAAAGTGCTCGTAAAGTTAATGCGAGGTCTACCTTCTGTTTAGCATTTTAGCGTCCACATTAACTTCCAAACATTCCGCCATATTGTTTTATGGCAATTTTCATTATTCAAGTGATTTTACATTATTATCTTTAGAAAACTTTGGACATTTATTTATGGATTCTCCCGGTTTTAGTATTGTCCACCTATAGTTAAATTGATGTTTCACCAATGATTACCGGTACCTAATCACAGGTTTGCGATTTTATAACTCCAACGTTCAATATTTTAATTATGTACCTCTTTAATGTACATGGTACGGTATCAACCCACAATTTAATTGACTAGTATGCAATCCCAATCCCTTCCGGTTTTTTTTAAAAGAAGAAGTTACTCCCAGCTTAACACTGAGATGATGATAAAATTATTAAGTTGAATTTCTTTCTTCTATTTAATATAACTGTTTAACTTGCGATGCCAGCGTTTCTCTGGGGCAAATTTTTATAGGGTGACTTGTAAGTCGTCGTACGACATGGGACAGACTTTTATTATAACTATTTTGGCTTAGCCCTACAAGCTCTTCTTTCCTATTCAAAATATGTAAATTCATTTCAATGGTTTCACTTCACAATTTGGAGTGGTCATTTCTGGTTGTCAATAGTTATTAGTAATTGACAATAGTTGTAGGCCACCTATGTTTTTATCTTCTTCTAAGTTATTATGTGTGGGCCTGAATGGCGAATATGGGAAGCTTAAAAAATAGCGTTAAAATACATGTTTGTTTATAATAAATGGAGTAAGTACACACATCTTTATTTGAATAGAAAAAAGCATTATATAAAACTTATATGTATGAATATGATTATTGAATAATATGACGTGCTATAAACAACACTAACATGTATTATACTTTAATCTGTTTTCTTAAAAAAACTTCACAGCTTCACAGACATTCAAATAGTTACTTACAATATACTGGTTCAAATTAAGTCAATCAAAAGCTTTGCAACAAATCTAGTGCTTCGAGTATTTTAATGATAACAACTAATGGAAGGTACCCATTCGTAGCTTGACCAGCACATCAAAATAGTATTGTAAAACGCAATGCCATGTTTAAATAAGGGTTAGGCTTTATGAAAGGTTAAGTTACGAGGACTTTAACATTACATTGTAAGATTGGGCCTAATTTGAATATTGCAAAATAATTACGATGAAATTGGTGAAGGCTTTTATATATAATAGATTTTTGATACTTTATAATTAAACAAAGAAACAATAAATAATTGTAACACTACTTTTACCTTTGAATCTATTTGTTTCATATGGTAACTTTTCGTTTTTAAATGTTGGCTCCAAAGTGTTCAGGATGTACATCGTCTCGAGTTCTTGATATTCGTTCACCACGAATTTGATAACTTGACGTTTTGAGGACAACATAACCTCAATTCTGGTTTGGAACAGTACGATATAAAATGAACTTAAATTTAAAATCTGGCCCTAAATGGAAGTACCGCTCAATATTGGGACCTAGTTTAGAGTCTCTAGATCAACTCTTCAAATGTGTTATATCAGCACAAGTGAAATTTCATAAAATAATAATTTTTGAATTCTACTTGTATAAGAGTTTTGGCGGGATGGAAATAGGGTTTTTCAGGGACGAATAATTCAAAATCTGGCCCTAATTGGGAGTACCCACCTATACAGGGATTTAGTATAGACTCTCTAGATCAACTCTTCATATGTGTTATATCAGCACAAGTGAAATTTCTTAAAATAATAATTTTTTAATTCAGCTTGTATAAAGGTTTTGGCGGGTTGGAAATAGCGCTTTTCAGGGACGAATAATTCAAAATCTGGCCCTAATTGGGAATACCCACCTATACAGGGATTTAGTATAGAGTCTTTAGATCAACTCGTCATATGTGTCATATCAGCACAAGTGAAATTTCTTAAAATAATAATTTTTGAAATTAGCTTGTATAGGAGTTTTGGCGCGACGGAAATAGCATATTTCAGAGTCGATTAATTCAAAATCTGGCCCTAATTAGAAGTACCCACCTATACAGGGATTTAGTATATAGTCTTTAGATCAAGTCTTCATATGTGTTATATCAGTACAAGTGAAATTTCATAAAATAATAATATTTGAATTTTACTTGTATAAGAGTTTTGGCGGGATGGAAATAGCGTTTTTCAGGGTCGATTAATTCAAAATCTGGCCCTAATTGGTAGTACCAACCTATACAGGGATTTAGTATAGAGTCTTTAGATCAACTCTTCATATGTGTTATATCAGCACAAGTGAAATTTCTTAAAATAAATATTTTTGAATTTAGCTTGTATAGAGGTTTTGGCGGGATGGAAATAGCACTATTGAGTGTCAATTTATTCAAAATCTGGCGCTAATTTGTAGTACCCACCTATACAGGGATTTAGTATAGAGTCTTTAGATCAACTCTTCATATGTGTTATATCAGCACAAGTGAAATTTCATAAATAATAATTTTTGAATTCTACTTGTATAAGAGTTTTGGCGGGATGGAAATAGCGTTTTTCAGGGACGAATAATTTAAAATCTGGCCCTATTTGTGAGTACCCACCTATACAGGGATTTAGTATAGAGTCTTTAGATCAACTCTTTATATGTGTTATATCAGCACAAATGAAAATTCTTAAAATAATAATTTTTGAAATTAGCTTGTATAGGAGTTTTGCCGCGACGGAAATAACATATTTCAGTGTCGATTAATTCAAAATCTGGCCCTAATTGGAAGTACCCATCTATACAAGGATTTAGCATTGTGTCCCTAGATCAACTCGTCATATGTGTTATATCAACACAAGTGAAATTTCTTAAAATAATTATATTTGAATTTAGCTTGTATACAGGTTTTGACGGGATGGAAATAGAGTTTTTCAGGGTCGATTAATTCAAAATCTGGCCCTAATTGGGAGTACCCACCTATACAGGGATTTACTATAGACTCTTTAGATCAACTCTTCATATGTGTTATATCAGCACAAGTGAAATTTCTTAAAATAATTATATTTGAATTTAGCTTGTATACAGGTTTTGGCGGGATGGAAATAGAGTTTTTCAGGGTCGATTAATTCAAAATCTGGCCCTAATTGGGAGTACCCACCTATACAGGGATTTAGTATAGAGTCTTTAGATCAACTCGTCATATGTGTCATATCAGCACAAGTGAAATTTCTTAAAATAATAATTTTTGAAATTAGCTTGTATAGGAGTTTTGGCGCGACGAAAATAGCATATTTCAGAGTCGATTAATTCAAAATCTGGCCCTAATTAGAAGTACCCACCTATACAGGGATTTAGTATATAGTCTTTAGATCATCTCTTCATATGTGTTATATCAGCACAAGTGAAATTTCTTAAAATAATAATGTTTGAAATTAGCTTGTATTGGAGTTTTAGTGCGACGGAAATAGCATTTTATGGAAATAGTGTTATTAGTATATTGGTATATTTCGGTCACTTAGTCCGTTTTTCTCCCCCATAACACCACTTTTACTTTTGTAACACTACTTTTACCTTTGAATCTATTTGTTTCATATTGTAACTTTTCGTTTTTAAATGTTGGCTCCAAAGTGTTCAGGATGTACATCGTCTCGAGTTCTTGATATTCGTCTATTATTGTAGTGTGAGCGTTAATAATTTAAGTTATGAATTTTACTTTCTTTGATCATAATTAAATGGTGTAGTAAATCAAGCTATGGATAAAAAAATATTAAACAATGAGGTATAATTTAACATGAATTTAACCGTGATACCAACAACACTCCACTCATTGCTGTAACATCAACAGCAGGGGCCTTTAATTAAAGGAAGGAATTTTTACTAAAAGTGAACTTACAAAAAGAAAAACATATATGTAAAAGCTTATTTATTAATTTAACCTAAAAAATGAATTAGTACATGACCTGCTTCAGTGGTTGCATACTCTAATGAAGCACTCCCGCAATTGTGGGTACACTTCCTTTAAATTCCACCATCACCCCTAATTCATTTGTCTCCATTATAATACATAATCACGCATAACCTGAGCAGTTAGGCTGTGATAAAAAAAACTTATATTCGAACTTTTAACGTGTATGTATATTTGATATAGTTTAGCATATATTTATAGAAAATTTAATTAGGGCCTATATAGAATATTGGTTCAAATTATGGTAGCTATTTTAAACTATTTGTGTGGGCTGATCTAAGAGGCTTATATTCATTGAAACTTATGGGACATAATAGTACCCTTTGGATTTTTGTTCATTGGGTTTATTTTAATGTTAAGCTTTTTTCAATCAAATTGCATTAAGGCCTATTTATTTGTTTTTTACAAAGTATTATGATATTGTATTTAACTTCTTATTATTACTAGGTGTTCTGTCTTATGACATGTCCATTCCTTTTGACAGTGAAACTAGACCTCTGCCTCCTCCTTCAGCTACTAGGATTTTCTTCTTTCCTTCAAATCATATTATAGTATTTGATCCTCCTCCTTCCTAAGCTTCTCTTTCTTTCAACCTTTACTTCTATGACGTCGCACAGAAGACAATTCCTCCTAAGAATGTGTACGATCCAGTTTGTTTTGCGCAGAAGAATCACATCCAAAATGGATCTATTATCACCCTCTTTCTTAGGACTTCTTCATTTTTCATCCTGTATGTCCACCTAATCTTCTCAGGTCTTCTCCAGCACCACATTTCAAAGCTCTTTAAGTATTTCTTTTCCATCTTACTCAGGTCCAAGTTTCTGCTCCATACAGTGTGATGCTCTAAATGTAGTATTTGACTTACTATCTAAAAACATATCCACCATTAACAGATTGATATGTATCAAACAATTATTTTAATGCAACAAACTAAGCTTATATATTAATTATTTAGGACCAATTTATATTTAATTTCTTATCAAATTATCAGACTTTACACTCCTAACCAAAATTCAATTCATTTTAAATATCAACAAAACGTAATATGTAACTCAAAGGGATAGTAAGTCGTGGTGCTAAAAAAAAATCAACAACATGGGATATAGTTACCATTTTGTTTCTGTTTAAAGTTTACAAACTTTAGAAAAATAAAATTACAACTAGTAAAATATTTTAATAATGACACAAGGCTCATTACATGTAGGCCTATCTATACATGTATTGATTCATTTAGACTTGAAAATGTTGTTCTTTTGAACAATAAAACTGGTCTTAACTAAATGTTCAGCAGCCAATATATCAAAAGAACACGCTATTAACATATAGATTTTTTTTCCAATCAGTTCAACCATATAACGTTTATTTTATTTTACAAATAAGGTAGCTTATATTTATATTATCCCATTTTCAATCAATAATTTTCAAGCATCATTAACACACTTGACTTTAACATTTAATCTTTAACATGTTATAATTTGTTCATCCTTTAGATCCTTGTCTTTTTTATGATGTGTTTAAATACTAGGTACTCATTTAATAAAACTTATTTCGTATTCATACATTTCTCACAATTTCATTCGCTTTTATTTTTTTTACATCGGTACCTAAAATATCATACATATACTTAGCCTAATATGATTAAAATATCATTCTTATTTGAGCTATGTTTATATATTTTGTAATATTATGAATGTTCATCATCATCTATTGTAAGACCAACTCACTTATTTATTTTTACTCACATATTTGTTTCCATTAAAATTTCAAGGTGTCTGCAAAGCTTTGATAGTATCCATATCGATTCAAATTTAATATTATTCAATTCAATAACTTGAATCTAACCATAGGCCCCTACTAGCAAAAAATCAAAAAGCTTTACTGGCCATTGCAAATCTCACAATGTGCCATAAATATTTGAATATATTTTTAATAACAATTTTTGTGAGGTAAAATAAATGCTTATTAATTATTACCATATTGCTTGGAAAATAAGCCACACTTTTTCCCCAATAACAACCTTTATAAAACTTTCATTCCTTTAATGCATAACAAATGTGTTAATTTTGACTGAAGATAGGCCTACATATTGAAATATTTTATAATCACCACAACAGATGCTGCTCTTTCATTTTAAACTCTTACAAGGTGAACTATTGTACATGGACATATTGAAAAACTTACATTTAAACATGATAACTTATAGGGTCTAGTGTCCAAAACTAATCTAAGAATTAAAAAAAATATATAATGTGAACTCTCTTTATTTACCATCATAATTTTAGCATTGGCCTCTCTATTTAACTACAATTTTATTCGATTTGATCACTATTCAAAATCAACAAATAATATTTGCCTCAAAAAAACTTGCCACACAGATGTCTAAGTGTTCTAATAAATTTAAAATAAAATAATCAAAAATAACAATAACTTTGTTATTTAAAGTATAATCAAAATTCAGATAAAAAGGCCTAGCTTATTAAATACAGACCTCAGAAAGGTCAAACTAGACAAATTAAGTTTTACTTGTTAGAGGAGTAAACACTTTTTGAAATAGGCCTACCGTCACTTTTTCAAATTTTCAAGATAAAAAAAATATACACTTTACTGGTATTTTATATGCAAAGCTCATCTTTTTGTTAAAAAAAAGGCTTGTTTTCTGTAAATTCTTGACATAAAAATGAATAAAAATAAATATGCCAGTGTTATTTGCAAAATATGTATTGTATTGTAGATAACTAGGGCTTGGATTTATATTTGCTTAACATCAAAGAAATATGTATTTTATATGCGCTTAAATTTGCCTAAATATTTGATTAAAATATGTACTTATGAACTTTTTTCATAAGGTAATATAATTAAATACAAAACATATCTTCTTTAATGATTGCTGGGATAGTTTGACATTAAATTCCACCATTACAATGGACTGTAACCCACATCTTAAGTGTTTCAAATTTATAAAAGCTTGTCTGTTATTCTCGCCAAAACAATGGATAAAAACTATGATCCACATCACATACTGTTATAGGAGCATATTTAAAACTAGCAATATCTGACAGTGAATATTCTTCTTCATTGGACTCTAACTTTCTGTTGCTACTCAGAATTTCACTGAACTGTTTTAATGTATTGAAGCCAGAATTTTTATAAAAGACCAATTTTAACTTATTTACTGAATCCTTTGCACGTTCACCAAGAGAGAGTTCTAAAAAGATGTTAAATGTTTTGAATATTGGTCACTAAGGACACATTTTTTGTCTCAAGTCTTTTAATTTTTCAGCTCAGGCATGGAAGTGTAGATTTAATGTAAATTAAGTCTTTTTGAACACTTCTTTGTAACATTACTTTATTTGCCTCACATATGAAATTGGCATTTTCATCGTCCAACACTGTGATCATTTCTTGAATTTGTCCGAAATTGTCTGCATAATATGTTGCATCATCTATCCATGTTCCCCTCTGGTTTAAATAGGCTGTGGCAATGGTAAATCAGGTGCTTCTTGTTTAAACAACGCCACTCAGTTTGAGACCTTCAAAAAACCTTCACATTTGAAATAACTTGATTCACTTCAGGATATAACGATCGCAAAGTTTCTGCAACTCGGTTCACACCATGTGCCAAACATTTTATATTAACCAACTTGGTGTACAGTATTTTTAATCCCTTTCCCGCCTTTATCTTGTAGGGTGCTGCATTGGAAAGAAATAGATGAACATGGTCATATTGTGTTCCATTGGGCCAAAGTAGCATCATTGAATCATTGAATGTTTTCGTGAATGTTGAGTTGTTATATTTTTCCAGACATCCACTAGTTATCAGAAATGAAGACGATGACTCATTCTTTAAAGTACCAACAATAATATTAGCAATATAACAGCCTGTTGAATCTGTATTCTCATCAATGCATATCCATACAAAATTGTCACCAATTTCTTTCCGAATTTTTAATATTATCAGTATATACTTTCGGTAGGTACTTTTCCTGACAGTTGACCCATCGAGAATGCTTAGTTTTGTATATTTTTCAAAAGTTCTTTCTAATACAGGATTTTGCAATTTATTGAGTGGAATAGCTGCTGCTACAAAAGCATGGCAAATGTCTTTGAAAAACATTGAGCTAGGTGATCCTATAGGTTCCAACTCTCGAATGTTCAAAAGTAGCTATTTGGTGATTTTTTCAACGATGCATTATTTACATGCTTGGCTGTTGCTATATGTAACTTGAGATCTTGTGTCGGCAGTGACATTTTTTTCACAAATATTACAAAATAAAATAACATCACTATATTCTCGCACATATCCATTTAAAGTAACACACTTCGAAGTTTTTGGATGAATCCTAAATTAAAAATTGCTATCTTGTTACTGAATTATTGATGCAAATAAATTATATTTTTAGTGAACGGTTCAATTAGCACCTCACAATAGGTATGTGAAAAGAATGTCTAAGCAGCTTACTGTGTGTTTGAGAAGAAAAGAAGCACCCCCCACCCTCAGCCGCCCCCTCCCCCAATGACCACCCCCATCCACTTTTCCAATAAGCGACAAGCCACTAGCTTAGGTAACTAATGAGCTGGAAGGCTATGCCAGCTTAAATTATTGTGGTTCTTATGAGTAAACAAAATTTAACCTTTCTTCTAAGACTAAGAACAGCATAGAAAGTAGACACAATCTTTTCTTAGAATAAATGTTATTTGTTGTCAAAAGGTTAAATTGTGTATATATTTTATAATAAAATTAACAAAATATGTGTTTATAAGCCATAACAAAGAAATATGTATTTATTAACTAAAAATAAAAAAAATATTCAAAAATATTTGTTTAAAAAATTAGATCTCAAAGCAGTGAAAATCATATAATTCGTGAAGATATATTCATGGGCATAAATTTGATAAACATTTTCTAAATATGTAACTAAATATAAATCTTAGCCCTACAGAGAACATTAATAGTGTGCACCATGTTTACTTATAAGCCTATTCTAATTAATATTATGAAAATCATTGTGAAAAATCTGGAAATTTGAGTAACTTTTCTAAATGTCTTTGAATTATCCAAATTTTCTGTTTTCCAATTGCATGTTACCCCTGTTAGTATTATCTGTTAAATGTTCTTATAAAAAGGATAGATAAATTATTTCATACTATAGTTAAAAAAAAAAGAGCCCAGATGCCAAATATAAGATAATTTTCAAAATGGGGCCAATCCCATTTTTAATTATGATACGACATGAAGGAAGGGATTTCATTGCACAGCAAATTATTTGCTAGCTATTGCGTGAGATAGGCACAAAGTAATAAAGTAATGTGACTAATTCTCTAGAAGACCTAAAGATAGGAGGAGTGAGGTCCACTAGATTGCTGGCTGCAGTTACAATTAAAACCATTGTTGGCAAAAGCATATACACATAGGATTTGGTAGAAAGTTTGATATATCAGTAATTACAATAGCTGCTATTGGTTTTTGTTATCAGATTGTGTTGATGCGCAAGGACGTTCGTCGTGTGAAGGTGTTGGTTGTACGCAAGCTGATTCGAAATGCAGAGGCCTTGCGTAAGAGGAAAGGAACTGAAGATCAAACACAGAAATGCCAGAGGAAAGCTACAAGGCTTGTAGATGAAGTTATGATATTAAAAGTAAAGTACCTAGATTGACTTCTACAACTCTGGATAGTTGATATTTGTATACACTGTTAAAGTAAAATTTGGACTTTTTAAAAACAGGAACTCCAGAATCTGAAAAATAGTTCTGGGCCTCATTCCCATATCACTGATAATAATTGCAAGTGTACCAGTATTTTAAACTTTCCCTTGGATAAATTATGTTATATGGGGTGATTAAAATGTACCTACATTTTAACAACAATTGTTAAAAGATCCAAACCTCTTCTATTTGTTGTACTACATTTGAAAAAGTTGACAAATACAATACAATATTTAGTTTCTAGAAAAGCTATTAGTATAATTGACAGTTCCTTATCTCAATATTGTGTAGAATCATGCTGAACTTATGTTGATTTTAAATTAATGATTTGGTATCAAGTTAAAACATATTAGCAAAATTAAAATCTTCTTTAATATCTTAGTTATTTTAATACTTGAGGATGGGGATAGGATATACCATTTATTAACATGATTTATTTCCGCTATAACTATCCAACTTTAAATTTTAATACATACGTTAAAAAACTGAAAGCTGGTGAGACTTTGCGAATGCATTGTTTAAAATTCCCTTTGCCTATATTGGGCTTAGTGTTTTGAAAATAATTATCTATACAATTTATTTTTGTTTTACAGAAACTAAAAGATGATGAGATATCAAGATTTGCGTTATTAGGGGAGGAAATCGAGGAACCTGATAATTCTCATGTAAGTATATTCTTTCGTTGGCATAGTGTCCACTTTATTTGTTATAGTTTGTTTATCAAGTAGCCTACCTATAAAATAAATTATATGGTACTTTAAAGAATAGAGAAAAATAATTTTTTTCAAAGTGCACTCTAATGATTTTGGTTAAATTTTTATATCTAGATATTTTATCATTATAAGCAAGATGGCAATTCTAATTTTGTCATGCAAATGACTTTGAAGGAACTTTACATGGGGAAATTTTCCAATTTTGATTATCTCTCCTCAACTATGAGATACAAAATAATTTACCATTGGAAACTTATATTAATATTAAAGATAAAAATCTTTTATTTGAAATATATTTTCATAAAACTAAAAATGTTTAAGCTATAAACAAATACATACAGTCGAACTTGGTTATAGCGTCATCAAAGGGGCCAAACAAATTTTGACATTAGGTCAGAGTGACATTATAATTGAGGTACCAACATAACACTTTTAATATCTTGGAAGGAAGGACATTTACAATAAAATATATTTTAATCCAAATTCACGGCATACATCAGCCTTTTTCCATCCACTTTCACTTGCTCTAATGACACATACTTTCTCTTGAATAAACAGAACTTTTCTTTTTGTACTACAACTTGCCATGATTATAAAAAAATGTATGCCTACGTATAATGACTACACGATAAAACTACCAAAACTAACGTTGAACTTATAAAACATGAAAAAAACACCTTGGCTTTGAGCTTAGATGCACACACAACACAGTTCCAGCCAGCTCAGTGACAATGAAGGAGGTTAGTCCTTTCTTAATTTTGACTCCATGACTTTATTTTACCATTAATGCTATTATTAGACCAGTGCACTGTATGACCAGTACATTCCCAGCTTGCTATAAAATAGCCTCTGTAGGAATTGGCATTTTAAAAGTTTTTTTTTACTTATATGTACATTTAAATACAATTTAAAGTGAAATATCTAAGAAGTCTTTGACACTGCAACTGAGTGGTAGTGATGTTAAAACAAAAGCTTTTTTTTAACGTTAATAGATGACAGTTTGACCCTACTACGGAAAAAATGACGCTACGCCTGAGTTGACAGAATAGCCGAGGCCGTTATAACCAAGTTCGACTGTATATTTTTAATCCAGGTCTTTGTAAATGAATATTATTTTTATGCTCTTTGGTGGACAAAGATATTTATCTTTTCTCAATTTTTTTGTAAGTGTTCCTAGTTCCTAATGACAGTGTAAGTAAGCTTGTAAATTATTTCATTTATGAGCTTTGGTGTAGTGTTTCTACAACAACGTATAGACATATTATTTTGTTTCACAAATTAAAAATATTTTGAAACAAAGAAAACTTAAGATCCAATAAAATAATCTATACTTTTTAAATTTTAATACAAACACAAGTTGTCTTTTTTTAAACGTCTATCCTTAAAAATATTTTATTTCTAGCCAATGGGCAGGTTTGATTATTAAATAGGTATTAGTAATAATTACCAGCATTGCTATAATTTATATAAAATTTAAAGATTAACCAAGGATTTTCAATAAACATTTACATTTCACTTTAATTTATGTATGTGTGTCATGCACAGGATAAATAGGGCTAATCTTTTAAAACATTTAATACTTCTCGATGTAATTTCTGGACCACACAAAAAAAAGTTGGCCATTGAATTATTGTTATTAGGGGTTCTGTTATTCAACAGGTCTGTAGCACTATCCAAATTAAATCTACCACCATGTCCTAAAAGAAGATTCCTTTTTTTATATCCTGACAATTCATCTTTTTTCTTTGGCCATTGATTAAGAAAGGATAAGTAGGCCCATGTATTTAAATTTAGGGCTGGGCCAATCAACTATTTTACCAATCGTGCTGATACAGATGATTTATTGCTATTTGGGTCGATCAATGAGGCCGACCATTCAGTTTATTTAATTTTAAATATTACAAATATAATATGTATTAATAGTACTAAAAATAACTGTTCACTTGAGTAATTTTTATTTTGTTCAGTTTAGTAGATTTACTTATACAAGTTTAAATGAAAACTTGGAGTCAATTTAAATATATTTCATTTTATTATTGGTCCTACAACATTTTAAATATTAATTTGGGTCAAATTGACTCCAATTTTCTGCCAGTTAAGTTTGTGATGATTTTATAAAGGAATTTTATTTTAAAATCTGTGCATAGAATTTGATGGTAAATATATTAATTTTAGAATAAAAACAGAAAAATATATTTTGTGAATTTTATTTGTTGGAATTTAAATAAGCTTATTTAATTTAAAAATAATTGACTTAGTATCCACTGATGAATAAATATAATTATTGAAATAAAGATAGGTCCTGAATCCATGATATAGTTTTGAAACCTCTAATATTCCTTTACTTTTAAATTCCCTTGAATCTTCCCCAGTTTTAACTTCCCTTGACTCTTCCCCAGTCTTAACTTTCCATGACTCTTTCCCATTCTTAACTTTCCATGAGACTTCCTCAGTTTTAGTTTCCCTTGACTCTTCTCCAGTTTTAGTTTCCCTTGACTCTTCTCCAGTTTTAGTTTCCCTTGACTTTTCTCCAGTTTTATTCCCTTGACTCTTCTCCAGTTTTAAGTTTCCCCTTGACTCTTTCTTCCAGTTTTAGTTTTCCCTTGACTTTTCTCCAGTTTTAGTTTCCCTTGACTCTTCTCCAGTTTTAGTTTCCCTTGACTTTTCTCCAGTTTTAGTTTCCCTTGACTCTTCTCCAGTTTTAGTTTCCCTTGACTTTTCTCCAGTTTTAGTTTCCTTGATCTTCCCAGTTTTAACTTCCCTTGACTCTTCCCCAGTTTTAACTTCCCTTGACTCTTCCCAGTCTTAACTTTCCATGACTCTTTCCCATTCTTAACTTTCCATGACTTCCTCAGTTTTAGTTTCCCTTGACTCTTCTCCAGTTTTGATTTTCATTTTGACTCTTCTCCAGTTTTAATTTCCCTTGAATCTTCTCCAGTCTTAATTTTCCCTTGAATCTTCTTCTCTTGGTTGATGGTTTATTTGCTAGAGTGATCTTGAAAAGATAATCCCTCCATACTCACAACACTACAATACAGCTGCACTCTTACTCACTGACCTTTATTTCTAACACCACCTCCCACACTTTCTGGGCCCCTTGTTATCGATGAAAGATGTAATTGTTTAATTAAAGTATACTAGCAGCCACCTTGCACCCCTCTCTAGCAACGGAACAAAGGGCAAGATTGTCTGCCAAGAGCTTACTGATGATGGGTCACCAGTACCTGACATTTGCAAACAAAAATCAGTTTTGAGAATGGGTGAGCAAAATGCCTATCATCAGTTTACCAACTGTGTCATTATCGGCATCGGCCCAACCTTAATTTAATATCTTTAAAGTGTCTTCTTAGTGTTGAAATAAACATTCTTGAAAAAATACTAACCTAAATAAGGACTAAAATAACATATCTTTTATATCCAATATGGAATGTAATCACCTTTAAAATATACTTCCTCTTGAATTAGCTTATATTTGTCTCAAATCACTTGAGGGTGGTTGGGGGTGTGGATTATCAAACAGATATAAACTCGTATTTATATATGATATATTTATACAGCCTATGCTGAAAAATTACTGCATGTCCACTCCTGCTCTAAACTAGTAATAATTTCTAACTTTCCCCTGCCTGAGTGCTGCATAAGTTCTTGTGGAGTTGGCTGGGAAATATACATGAAATTTATATGACAAACTATCCAAATACAATAAAAACATAACCTAGTAATTATTTATTTAACAAATTAATACATACATTATACAAGGAATTATTTTGAAATAAAAACATTACAAAAATATATAGACGTATCTCTTTGGAAAATATATGTGAATGTGTTTCTTTATCTCTTTCCTGTGCTTCCTGCTTATTCACGTCAAATCCTATAGCCCAATTTGTTGTTTATTTCACTTTGAGCTGGTGCGTCACACAGAATAAACTATAGAACACTGTTTAGACATGCTTGGTAAAAGTGTATTATCATTCCCTTGCACACATGCGCGTGCACACACACACACACACACACACACAAACACAAAAACCAGCACCAAAGGTAAAGAATTGACAGGCCTTTAACTAAAGAACAGTGCTAAGGAGGGTAAAGTGCAGGGTTTATGCCCCTCTAAAATAATAATAAAACACGTTAAAAAAATTATAAATAAATTGACAGCTCATAGAATTAACAATAAAAAAGTTTGTTATTTATAGTTAAACCAATATCCAGAGATTCTAGTATTTCACATTAATGTTAACTGTTTTCTATATCCACAGCCTTTTTTATTACAAGCTATAATTTTTTGTCAGTGTTCATGTAGGTGTTGCTATAACATTGTCGATTTCCACTTATAGTCAAAGCTTTTAAAGTACAAAATAACAAAAATACATGTAATTCATGCTCTAAATGGTTTCATAATATTCTCACTTTATTTCAAAACTATATTGGGTGGATGTGTGTAAGCATTTTATCATTGAAAATCCTTTCCTTCTACACAAGTTTCCACAATCTCATTTCATTACTAACTTCTATAAATTGGTGTATAAAGAATGATCCAAATGACAGTGTTTTTTAAGTTTTTCTTATTGTATTGAACTAAACACTAAGCAACAACATAGTACCTAAAACAATAACATACCCCTAATGTCCAATCAGAAAAGATAATGTTTAACTGCATGGCATAATACTTATGCATTTAAAACTAAGAGTGGTGGATGGTGGAAAAAACTCATACAGGAAATGCCAATTTTTTTAGTAATATGTGATAAGAGCATGATAATATAATTTGTAAAAACTATAATAATTGTTCCAAAAAAAACTCACTTTTTAAAAACTTTATTTAATGAGAGGGTAAAAGTGGGTTCTTTCATACTTTTCTGTTTTTTTCTGAAACTAGGTTATTTATAAAATTTATTTTATGATATTTCAGATAGAGGCAAAGCTTCGTGGTCATGTGCTGTCTCGACTAGCTGCACACCCAGTGATGACGACTAGAGTGCAGAGGTTCCGAGATTCTTTCCCTGGTTGGGCTATAACATTGCCTGTGCTCCTGAAAACACTTGGTGCCAACCAAAAAAAGAAAAAGTGTAAAAACACAGATGAGGTTAAAACCAAAAGCAAAGCAGATTTGAACAAGAACAAAAAATCAACTCCAGACACACACAGTTCATCAGTTCTTTCACTCAGTGAATATGAAACGTGCACTGAAAAACAAAACATATTAAAACCTGTCATAAAAAACAATGTGTCAATAAGTGAGATAGGTTCAGATAGTGGTGAAATGACAAAAAATGGCTTAGAAGGTGAAAAGAAGAAAGTGAAAGTGGTTAACGAGAGGACTAAAGTAGAGGTTTGCAAGTTTTCAGACAATTCACAAGAAAATGCTGGTTCTATTCATCCAATTTATAGGCAAAAGGGTTTGAAGAGAGACAGAGCAGTTCATAAGTTACCAGACATTTCAAAAGAAATGTAAGTTCTATTGATCCATTTTATAAGCAGAAGACTGTAAACAGAGGAGTAGAAGTCCGCAAGTTACCAGACATGTCACAAGAAAATGCTAGTTCTATGATCCAGCTTGTAAGCAGAAGACTGTAAACAGAGGAGTAGAAGTTGGCAAGTTACCAGACATGTCAAAAGAAAATGGTAGTTCTATTGATCCAGATTGTAAGCAGAAGACAGTAAACAGAGAAGCAGAGGTTTGCAAGTTCTCAGACATGTTACAAGAAAATGCCAGTTTTATTAATCCAACTTGTAAGCAGAAGAATGTGAACAGAGAAGCAGAGGTTCGCAAGTTCTCGGACATGTTGCAAGAAAATGCCAGTAGTATTGATCCAGTTTGTAAGTGGAAGGCTGTGAGTAGAGAAGTAAAGGTTGGCAAGTTCTCAGACATGTTGCAAGAAAATGCCAGTTCCACCGATCCAATTTGTAAGCAGGAGAGTTTAAAAAGACAATCTGATCCTTTCTTTGTAAATGATGGAGATGAGGTAAGTCTTTGAAGCAAATATCCCAAAGTTAAGCCATTTTATCCCATTTAAATACAGTAGTACAGTAGGTCTCCACTCATATGGTGGGCTAGGTTATAAACCCTTTGTGAAAAGTGGAACATACCCTTTTTTTCTATATATAATAGAATGTAATAAATTTAAAAAAATTGATAAATTGTCCTAATACAGATCCTGAGCGCAAAAATATGTAAACACACCAAATTACCAACAATAAAAGGGCGACCGAAGTCATTCTTGAACTCGGTTGTTGAGTGCTTCATGCCATAATACGCCAAAAGAGCAGAACAAGCACCAAATCTAATGAATATATATAAAAATTGAAAACCACTGTATTAGTTGAGCATCGAAAAGCGAGGCCCTACTTTAATATGTTTAAGAATTTTTAGCAACAAATTTTGAGTTTAGATTGAAAACTAATTGTAACTTTTAAGGAGAAAGTGACATTGCAAAACCCAATTTTATTTTAGGTATGATTAAGCCCAAATTGTGGAGGGAAAAAAGAAAGCATTAATGAAATCAGGACTTCCCCTTCCCAGTGACGAATTAAAAGCCAAAGGACTAGATGTAATGTTTCTGTGTGCTTCTTGATTTGAGTTAGTTTTTAGGTTGTTGGCTGATGCATTCAATTGATTCAGAAAGTGTACATTAAATACCCCTAGATAAAAAGTATACTAAAATGTAAAGTTTAGAAACTTTACACCATGTAGGTCTACAATAACTTATGTTTTACTCTCTTCTGTGGAAGAAGGGGACTGGTGTGCCCTGAAAACTACATAATTATGTGTTTTGTTGAGTTTTAACTGTGAACTGTGAGGCCTACAATTTTCTGGTACGTGGGAAGGCCTTGCCCTTCTCTCCTATTTTCAATGTTTAATTCAATATAGCCGTTTGGCGCAAGTTGTCCTTTAGTATTTTAAAGCTATCTTAGACTTTTAATTTTTCAAGAGCAGGTAGCATTTTACATTTAAACTGAGGCATACTATATGCTCAGTAAATGTTTAAAACTACAGAGTAATAATACTTTTTGTCACTACGCATTATATGTGAATTAAAGATTCAAAGGCAGTGATCATAGTACCAAGCCACTGTCATCAAAAGTAAATCCTCCTTGATTCACTATTAAATTTTAAATGTTAGCATTTAATGAAATAATAAGACTTTTGAGCTAGATGAAGTTCTTCACCAACACATAATTCAAAAGTTAAAAGGTGAATTTTAAGCATATTTTTATGAATTGTTTACACTCATCATCATCATCAACTGTTTTCAGCCTATGGCCGGGCTAGTTTAGTAAAATACCTCCAACTTCCTCTTCCCTTCCACCACTTCCTCTCTTATTTACTCCTATTCTTCTCCTCTCACTCACTCTCTTGCTATTATCTACTTCTGCCATCTCTTTTTTTGTCTCCCTTGTGGTATTTTTATTACACTTCATCTCCATAATTCTCTTTGGTATTATTTCCTTTTCCATCCTCATTACCTGACCATACCATCTCAGCCTTGCTTCTTTCACTAGCTCATACTCCTTGTACCCCTATTCTTGGCCGAATAACTTTATTCCTAATCCTGTTTCTCCTCGTGACATATAACTTGCTCCTCACAAGCTTCATGCCCATGGTCTCCTCTGTCCTTGTCCTTAAATCTAATGTCCAAGTTTCTTTTGAAAGGTAGCTATGGGTACAAAGTATACTCTATATAGTATTTTCTTACAACTAAAGGACACTTCTTTTCTCCTTGGAAGATCGCTTACACACATATAAAACTACTCCCCCTGCTCACCTCTTCTTATTAGAGCTTATTTAATCCCACCTTTCACCTCAATTATACTTCCAAGATATTATATATTCTGTACCTTTCTCAGCTCTATTGCATACAACTTTATTGCTTTACTAGGACGTATCCTCTTCCTTAGCACTATCATCACTCATTCTTCATCATGTTAAATTTCATTTCACACTATCTCACTTCCTCATTCCATTCTTGTAGCTTTTCCTCTTCCTTCTCCCGCATACCATCAACATCTTGGATTTCATTCTTTCCTCCCTGAGTTTCCTTTCCACTTTATTCATGGCCATTTCCATTTTATTATAAAGAGTAGTGGTGCGTTACTCCATTTTTTGTCTGTACCGAGCCAACATAATATAGTTTTATACGTTACTTTATATCTATTACTGTTTCCAGCCTATGGCCTGGGTCAATTTTTTATTCAAGTCATATATTTTCCACTACCGGTTGGCTAGGCCTGTTGTAGCTTCATATGCCTTATAAACTAACTTAAGACTAGGACAGGCACAACATCCAGTCCTAGGCCATTAATTTATCAATGTGAAAGGGTACATTCATATTTAATCAATGCTACATTTTTCGGCCATGCTGGGAATCGAAGCCGGGACCCTTAGCCCAGTAGGCAGACATGCTACCGACTGAGCTAAGGTGTCTGATATGAAATACCTAATTTGTTTGGCCTTTTTGGTAAATAATATCTGCTTCGGTAGCTGTGTGGTCTAACACGCTAATCTCGTGTTAGATTAGACTGCCAAAGATGGAGAGATCAGGGTTCGGTCCCAGTTGGGTGCACTGAGGGTGGTTGTCCATAAATGGTTTTCCACTCTCCCTCCATGCAAATGGAGTTGCAACAACTTTTGTCTACCAAATTTAAAATGCTTTTATTTGATTTATTTCTGGCTTTACCAGCGTCCAATATTCACTTCAATAAAGTGCTGTGCTCTAAACATACAACTTAAAAAATTCTCTTTCAGTCCAAGTTCAATATTTGATACTAGTAGGCTTCTTTCCTTAAAGAAAGCGCTTTTTGCTTGTTCTATTCTGCTTTTGCTTCACGCATCTCTGTAATCTTACTTCATAAATAACAAAATTGTCTTACTACCTCTACTACAATATTGATATTTAGTGAATTGTTGTTGTCAACTCTACAACTCTTCATAACCTTTGTCTTGCTTTTGTTTATATTCAAGCCAAATTACTCTACCAATAGTGTATTCATTCTATTCAGTATTTCCTCAACATCTTCTCTTTTATCAGCCAAAAGAACAATATCATCAGCAAACCTTAACATTGTTATTTTTTATCCTTGAATTTTTATTGTTGACCCATACTTTTCTTTTACGTCCTTCATTGTTTCCTCAATATAGAATGTAAATAGAAGAGGTGGTAGATCACACCCTTGTCTCACTCCCTTTTTAATTGATGCTTTCTCTCTTTATTCTATAATTTTATTATTGCCATCTGATTCTTGTAAGACTTCTGTCTCAGTATTTCAGCCCTATCTTCCTTAAAACTTTAAACATCTTGTACCACTCTACATTATCAAAAGCTTTTTCCAAATCTACAATCATAAATATATCCTTAATTTTATTGATCCATGTTTCTATTACTAGTCTTAGGGCCAAAATTGCATCATTTGCTACTTTTCCTGAAACCAAATTTATCTTCATTTAGAATCTCCTAATTTTATTTCCATTCTTCTGTATATTTTTCTAGTTAATAATTTTGGTGCATGAGATGTTGAACTAATTGTACAACACTCCTCACATTTTTTAGCTCTTGCTTTCTTCGGAAGTGTATAGATGATACATTTATGGAAATTCTATGATATTTTTCCTGTTTAGTATATTTTTGATACTAATTTGGACACCCATTTCATTCCTTCTTACCCCATGGATATGTAATTTTTGGAGTACTGATATGCAATTTAGAAATTTAGCTGTTCTGCAAAAGAGCTAGCTCAAGATAGGGATAGATGGCGTACTTTTGAGTTCCTAATGACATAGGGTACATAAGTACCTAAGTAAGCAAGCTCCTGCAATATCCAAGTAGCATTTTGTTTTTTACTTAAATACTGGTTATACCAGTAAAATGCATATCAGTCAAAAGGAGGTTGGACGGATGTTTATAATTCTAATAAAACTATAGATGGGTCAAATCCTATATTTCTCAGATCTGAATTTTAAATTTCTTTTGAATCCTTGAATCTTTAAAAATGAACACTTTTTTTAAAAAGTAAATTGTACAATTTAAATGAATCTTAAATATTTTGAAAACCATAAGATTCGAGTGTCCCATCTATGAATAAAAACAACCTCCTTCAGAATTGTGTCTTACACCACCTACCTACAGTTTTTTGGTGTGGATCGCATCATACTTACTGTTCGTACTAGTGGCATATTTTCATTAATGGGCTAGGAGTGAAAAAAAATAGAGTAAAGAGGCAACCGTTAACTTTTTGTCCAGCTGCAGCAATAAAATGTTCAAGATTTTAGGCTGTGTAAGAAGCCCTTTTTTTTTCAGTTTAAGAACGAATATAGGCGTTAATCAGAACTGGACCAAACTCTAGTCTGTTTTTTTTTTTAGCCATTTTTAGTCTATTATATTTCATAATAAAACTCAACTATCTGTTGTGCATATCTTATGACTTATGTTTTAATCATGAAATTAAATCAAACATTAACAAGCTTCTTTTGAGAATAGTATTAAATTATTATTAAATATAAATTCTTTTGGGAGTAGTATTAAATGGGGGCCAAATTTTATTTGAAAAATAAATCTAGACTTTCAGATTAAAAAATAATAATTTTTTATACTTTTAAAACTCACACATTTCTTCTATTTGTATTTCATAAATGAAAAGAGGTTTGCTTTAAATAATTACACATATTAAATTTAATGTCTGGAGAGTAGACACTAAACACCTGTAATTTTTTAACTAATGTCTCTTTATATTGTAAATTTTCAGGAATCTATAGAAAGGGTCAGGATAGAAGAGAATAGAAAAAAGAGAGAAATAATTGCTAAGAGGGAAAGTAACGAACCTAACAGAAAACAGAGGAGATTACAGCAAGGAATATCTCAGGCACCGAGGAATAAGGCTCGCAGGTTCCAAAATACCACAGTAAAAAAGAAAACTCTTCCTGAAACAAATGTCATTAGCCCAGGTGAGATGATGTTTTATTTAGCTTTTCAACTATTTTTTTTATATGTAGATGTTCTTAGCATAAGTACACTCTGTCTACCCTGAAAAGTAGCAATTTTACCTTGTTGAATAATACTATGACCTTATCATATAAGCTATACCATAGTGGAACAATGTAAGTAAGGTAAGCTTGCTACCTTCAGGAAAAACAATGGGTACAAGCCAAAAAAAGTATATTAATACTAAACTTTGGTTACTGAAGATATAAAATATATTCTTGGTACCAATTTTAGTCCCTGCAACATTCTATTCTTTACTTATTTGAATAAATAAGTTTATCTTGTCCTATGTAATGCCGGGATCATGATTGACTTAATGGGATGGTTGTGTTTTAAATAGAAACTATAGTGATGCATGTAACATTGACAAGGTGGTAATTTGTCCCTAGAGTTGTCAAAGAAGGTAACTTTCACATTATATTATGCCAAGTTTAACTTGGGTTCCTTACAGCCAATTATATTGCAAGCAACATCAACACGGTTATTAATACCTCATTTGTTGGTTAAGGTGTGCAGACACATACTGTTGTATCTCTTGCAAACATCAAAGCTCTGTGGCCAGTAATTTCATTTATTTTGCAACTCTAATAAGTTTTATTTGCACATAGTTACAGCCTAATCAGCCTTAAATGCATGGGTTCAATTTTTTTTTAACAATGTGTTTTCAAAATTAACAAGTTCCTAACTAAATTTTGCTTGCATTTTGACAGTATTGATAATTGATAAATTACCTTCATATTATATGAATCTGGATTATGTCAAAAGGAGAATTGGAAGAATGGCGCATGGTCTGACCCATCTTCTAAAACATTTTCCTTTTTGTGTTTGGATTGGTAATCATTGCTATAAGTGCGCTCCCTTGAGTAAAGTTAGTTTTTAATTTATATCATAAGTAGAGATGGGTCGAATCCACTATTTCTCGAATCTGAATCAACATTTTATTTTTGAATCTCGATCTGAATCCTAGCAAATTGTTAGAAATTTTAATGATTTACAGAGAGACCTACATTACACAATAAAGGCCTAAACTGTAAATTAAGATTTATTTCAATCATGCTTTCAATTTTAATCAACCCCAACCACCCCTCGCAAAATACAGGTTAAAATCCAGACAAATTAAACAATCTTGATTCATATTATTGTTTAAAAATCCAATTTTGAGTGTCTTTTAGTTATTTCTAAAAGTGTTGTTAGAATGAGGTAAGGTTCTACAAAACATGTGAAATAAACAGAATAGGCCCAGTTACCCTTTGATCAACTTTAATCATCATTGAAGGATTATAATTTATTTTAATAAGAAATTAAAAGTAAAAATACAAACTGATATTTTTAATAAAAACTAAAAACAACATGCTTAACAATTAAACATACATTGGAAATAATGAACTCAATAATGCCTTAGCATGTTTTATTATAATTTTCTTATATATCTACTATCTATCTTCGCGTAGAAAACCAGAATTATATTCGACTCTTGTGATATATCGATTTCTGAGAATACATTCTATTTTAAACACGAATAAATTTTCAACTCCAATATGTTCATTTCTATTTTATTAGGCAGGATTACGTTTGAATATTTTTACAATTTACTTCTCTAACATATTTAAAAGAATATTAAACTCTCAGTTAAAATCAATTTAAAAACAAATTATGAATTAGCAAGCCGTTATTCGATTCTTAAAACTCGAGAGCACTTACTAAGTGATCAGATTACCTGAATTGATTCTAAACAAACAATTGATATACAATATGTAGGCCAGTAGGCATAAATAAACAGTTTTATCATTGTCTGACTGTTGACAGTATTTATTTTTCAGGAAACCCAACAAAATATCTAACTTAAGGATAGAATGCAATACATTGGGGTTCTTTGTATAGTTGTAGATAATTAAAACCAGGTAGTAAGAATTAACAGTATCTTTATCTAATCATCACTCTGGTGAGTAAACATAATATACATCAGGCTGGCCGACTTTGTATCATGTGTAATGTGTTCTTAAAAAAAAAGAAGCCATAATTTGTTTTATTTATTTATTTAGAGTTTATTTGTAATTATAGTTTTGATTTTCAGTTTTAATGTGTTCATTAAAATATTTACAAGATTGTTCTTGAGGTGAAAGTTTTAGAAATGGGCATGTGCCCAAATGGTCGAGTCAAAGTTTCCCATAGAGGTGGGAGAGTAGGGTATTAGGCACATATGATTTTCCACATCAAACCATTTTTATTTTTTAAATAGTGATTTTATTCATGCTTATCTCTTTTGTCCAACAAAATAAGGATTATAGATTAAGTTGTGCTTTTCAAGTAGGCCTAACTAAGTTATTTTTGAATTATTATATTATGTTTTAAGAGATGACAGATTTGACCATCAAATCCAGTAAAATACCGAATCTCGAATACTTGTCAGGATTCGGTGGATTCGAAGATTCGAGTGGCCCATCTCGAATCATAAGTAATTTAGCAAGTAAATCTATCCAAGGGGTAACGTTGAAGATGGTGGTTTTAGAGGAAATATACCTGCAATAACATGGAAATATGATTGAAAAATCACCCTCAATACATGCAAATGAGATTCAAATCGCGACTTTTTTTTTTAAAACTCATTCCCTAGTATATGCACAACTTTCTGCATAGGCCCGGAAATAATTTTTTCTACTTGTGTACACTTACCCGACAAATATTTTCATTACTTATTTGTGTTCTCAATTATTACTCTATTCACGGTCATATCATAGCAATGAACTGGTAGCTCCATTTATCAGCATCATGATCGGGTATTAGGACTGGCTAAAAGTACAGTGGTTTAATGACATTAAAATAATTTGTTGCAATAAAACATTGAATCACATCTGTGTCAGAGAACGTTTAGGCAAACAAAGACATTCAACACCCGGGAAAGGGTAAAGGCAATAATATTAATAAACACATTTCACGTTTGTTTCTTTCAAATGACATAATTACAAATATAATCGGAAATATGAAGATTAGGATTCAATAAAAAGTGGATACAACATATTTCTAATTTTCCTAGATATAAAATATGCTTCATGTGATTGCATAAACATAGTTAACAATTGCTCAATCACACTTTGTGTCCATTTTGTTGAAGAGGTGAGTATGCATCCTTCATGGGAAGCTAAAAGAAGACTCAAGGAGCAACAGACCCTGAGTGTGCCCTTTCAAGGAAAGAAGATCACATTCGATGATGATTAGTTTTACAATTTACTAACTGTAAAATGTTGTTTATTAATAAAGTTTACCTTGGATTGTATTTAGCTCAATCTTGGGGACTGTTTCACACAAGATACCCAAGTTACAACAAAGCAAATGTGCCAGCACCTTGTAAAGTCTATTCACCCACTCTCCAACTTTACTTAACTCACATTATTATCATATTCCTTACTCTCCTAGTTCTACTACAGCCCTCCATTGCTTTCCATAATTTATTTCTATCCACACTATCATAAGCTTTTTCTACATCCATAAATGCCATTACCAGATCCTTTCTAAACTAATCTCTTTTCCATCAACTGTCAGATTCCTATTATTAAATTTATTGTCAACTTCCTCTCTCAAATCATTGTTCCTCTTTCATATTCCGTGGCACTCTTCCTCATTCTCTTTTCCAGAAGACTGTAATACATTTTCGTGCATTGGCACATTAGTGTTAAACTTATATAATTTCCACACCTGTTCCTATCCCCTTCCTTGAATATTGATAATATCTTTTGTCCAACCCTCTGGCACTTTCTTCTCCCTCCACACTGCCCTAATTACTCCATAGTACCACTGTAGACCATTATCATTTCCACCGTGAGTTCATGCACTCCTGGTCCCTTCCTCATCCTTTTCAAGATCTCTTCTACCTCTTTCCAGGTTAAGTCTGCTACTTTTGTCTCTTCTTCTTATTCCTTCCATAACAATCCTTCCCCCTCAGGGTTCAACAATTTTCTTGATCCCTTCCATATCAGTCTGTAGCACTTTTGCAGACTCTTCCATCCATGTTTTTATTCCTTCTCTTACTATCTTCTTTGCATTTCTCTTTTTCTCCCTATACTTATCCTCAGTCTCTCTTCTTTTTCATGAACCATTTTCTAAATGCTTTTATCTTAACATTCGCTGCTTCCTTTACATTTTTGTCCCACTCTGGGGTTCTTCATTTTCTTCTGCCTTTCACTATCTCCTCTGCCACTTCCACCATGCAATTTTTTGAACCTTTGCCACCCTGTCTCTGTTGTTGTCCTTTTATGCCACAATAGTCTATGATCCCCATCCCTAGCTCATTAGCATAATTAGTAAATATATATATAAAACCTAAACAGGTGTGTGTCTATAAGCCCAGCTAAACCTCGCCAAACATGGGGGCTGTTTTTACAAAGATCTCCATGAATAGTGAGTGAGTTGACCATTTATAAACTTCAGGGTTTACAATATAAATATGTTATGGTTCATGGTTTGCAAAATAATGCATAATAAAATATATATACATCATAATTTTAAATTATTTTGTGTTGCAAAAGAACAAATACAGTATAAACTACAAAACATAAGAAACTATACTATGATTAAAATGAATATGCATTTCAACAATGCCACACACACAAACACCGAGTCTGAAAGTTCACATTTAAAACAAACATATAATTAACTTTAAGGATGTATCAGACCCCTTATTCTTCATATGCTTGTTTGTTGTGTTGTATTTTAAGTCAAAAATTTTGGACCTATAATTTTCTGGCAAGTGCATAAACCTTGCCCTCCACGCTCAGTTTACAACCATTAAGGTCCAGTTTCATAGTCAGGCTTAATACACCTCAAGTGCGGCGCTATATTAAATACAAGACATCCTACATAAACTCAAATGGAATGGGACATATGAAACTGGCTCATCCCATTCTGGTCTAAGTAGGTGTCATCTTGTATTTAGCATAGTGCCGCACTTGAAGAGTACTAAGTCTGACTATGAAACTGGCTTTTAGTGTACATTTTTATTTTGCTTAAATCAGTTTCACTAAATTGTTATTAATGGTTTTCAAATTAATTATTTCACTTATTTCCAAATTTATTTTTTAAAGGAGAAAATTTGAATTGCCTTGCCTTTTTATGTAATTTCAATTAGAGATTAGTGCAGTGATTTACGCCTGGAGGTTACAACTCTATTTGGGGTTTACTTGTTCTTCCAAGCAGTGTCATAGTTTTTACCTGTTTAAGCTCATTTGGAGATATTGACAAGATTATGTCCGCTCTTGCCTTCTGATCGTTTCTTTCTTATTTTAGCACCTTGGCAGTATTTTCGTTGTTATCACCTGGTTCCTGTTTTGCATTTGTACCGATAAATTCCCACATGTCGTTTTTCACTAGCACGGCCTGCATTTGCAATTTCTATGTGTCGTAGTTTTGTTTGATGAGCCATTCAAGTCTTGCAGTGTTCGTGTTCATCGTGGTTAGTGGCGGTTTCATGTACACCATGATTTGTGAGTCACAGTTCGATTTTTAATTCGTAACTGTACTTATTTTGTTCGTGCACTTAGGCCCATAACCCCCTAGAAAAGTTATCAAGAATATCTTAGACGTGAACGTCCAAATGAACAATGTAACACTTTACTAAACAAGATAATATAAATGATAATAGCACATGATACTACATGCCGATCTTCGAGGTAACGGGCATCCAACAAGACAAGACCACAAAGAGGTAGGAGGTCGTGTGTGCATTTGTACTGTCCGTGAATGTGGGTATGTGCATGCCCAGATGACGACACTAGTTGTGAGCTGACTCTCATAAACAAATGTTCTCACTGTAGCCTATGGTGTTGTCCTTGCTCAGAGCAAAGGACTACAGTCAGAAACTTTACATGCAATAATGTGTGTTAAGTTCAGCCTTAGATAAGGAAAATGCTGCTATGGTTAGGTTATTTTTTATTCAAGCCACCCCCAATAACAAATCTTGGGTGAACCACTGATGTGTGTCAGGTGATTAATCACTAAAAATGTTTCCTCTTCTCTCTAATTGTTGGGATTATTATGTTTTGTGGGGTGTAGAGAGGAGTTAGTATAACCTAACAAAGATGGTATTGTGTAGCAAATGGTCAGTGAAATAAATGTCAAGGTCAATAAGTGAGTAAATTGGTTTTGTTGAGTGGGATACTTTAATACAAGTGTGTTCTCTACACATCTTAAAATCATCAATTGTCTAATTTCTATGGTAATAGACCAGCACCAAGTGAACAGTTGAACTCCAGAATGACAGAAAATAGTAGGGTTAATTACTAAAAAAAAATATTGCCGTCTTCACATCCAAAAATATGTTCATGAATGTTCTGTATTAAACTTTCTTTAAAACATTAAATTAATTTGTCAGTTGCTACCGTAGTATGTTTAAAATTGAATCCTAACATTTATTTAGATTTACATTTTTTTAAAGTATTTAAAAATAAGCAATTTTAGCGTTTAAAACTTTTATTTTAATGAATTTTATTTCATAACAAAAAAAAAATTTAATACATTTGTTTTTTGGTTACATAATTAAGTTTTAAAATCATATATTTATATTCAACCCAAACTTGAGTCGGTTCAAGACTCGTGAGCTTAATGAGAAACTCGCTCGACATCGATTGGGAATCAAAAATCTTGAGTTCACAAACACCTAGAAAACATAGTTTGATAATTTATTAAATACAATGGGTATAAATACCTATTTAAGGAAAACCTCTTTTTGAGGTACTTGTTATGTTTGGAAGAAAGTACAGGAATGATATAAAATGGAACAGACACAATAATATGGATTTTACATGAAAATAAAACGCAGAACTTTCCTGGCGTTGTACAAACAGGTAATGAAGCGGTAATTGGTGCCTCTTGAGAAATCAATTGTTTAAGCTCAGTCCTCCAAACTAGATTACATTCTATCAAAACCTCCCCCACAACTCCATTTAAAAAAAAATTAAAAAATTTCTTTAAAGCGGTTGAATTTCACTTTTGTCACTCTTTCCTGATATGTTCAGCTAAAATTAAACCTAGGTTTGGGTGGTAACATAAGAACTGTATTTGTTCGCTTTTATATGTTTCTACACATCTTTTCAGTACCTTCTTACAAATATTACAAAGTGGATGAAATAATAAATTGTAAACACTTTAAAATTAACTATAAATGTAGCACATAGATTATTAAGTATACATGAAACATCATTCAATAAATATGATTTAAATCTAGAAAAAGAAATCAATGAAAGTAAGTAAAATATAATTTGTACTTCATTTCTTACTTTTATATCATTTATTTACTGTATCATTATAACATTAAGTATAGCATATTTTCTTAAATGTGGTGGCTGGAATAATCTAGTTTTAAATTTGATAAAATGTGTTTATTGAAAAATAAAGTTTGTTCAATATATTCATTCCTTATATGAAGTTGGATACCTTTTTGCTTTTTCTCGACCCCTCAGAGAGAAGTATTTTGATTGTCAAAAAAATATAACTCGAGATTTCTATAAATGTAGATGTATCATGAACCCTTGAAACCGAAAAAGTGGATTTGCAATGCCATCTGTCTTTATTTCTGCCTAGAGCCTAAACCATTTTACCGATCAGGCTGAAATTTTGCATCTAGGGTTTTCATAAGGATCCCCAAAGGGGTTTTTGGAATCAGATATCCAACCCTAAAATTAAAGGTAGTTTACTAAATGGCAAAAAGAGAAAAAGTCTATTTTCTTTAAATCTGCTTAAATGATTTTGATTAAATTTTGTATCTAGATATTGTTTAACATTACAAATAAAATATCTAGGGGTCTGTGAAGATTCAAAAACTTCCATTTGACCTCCTATATTTGTTTGCGTTGACTTCGATTCAAAAGTGAAATTCTGAATTTGACCATTAAAATGCTTTAAAAAAATATTATTTTAATTTTCTGCTGTTATTTTCATTACAAATTAGTGTTAATATATTATAAAAAAATAGTTAAATCAATATTTGTGATCATGAATATATTATGCCTTAAAATGATAAATTAAATTATCTTTGAAAAATAGTATTTTGTATATTATAATAATCTCTAAATTTACAGTTATGTAACTGTAAAGTGGTCAGGGTTTTAGGCCCTTAGTTCTCAACCATTTCTTGTTTAAATTTACATTAGTTTGCCTTTGTTTGTATATTAATATGCTCAAGCTACTCAGAGTACTAAACTGACGCATACATTTTTCACTTCCCATTCGTCTAGGCCTAATTTAATTCTCTTTATTACTATTAAATGGTTAATTATAAGAAAGTGTGGGGTTTTATGGTAATTATAAGTAATGTAAATCATAACCAAAGTTGTAAGCAATGCATGTTTTAAATTTCAATTCTTTAACTTCATTTTCAGGCCTTTAAACTTTTAACCTTATAGTTTTTCATTATTTAAAGTCTTTGTTGGAATATTAGAGTCATCCAAATTTATTACTTTTACTTTTCATTTTAAGCATCGTGCAATGTATTGATAACTGAACCCGGAAGCTGGGAGACGCCCCTGTTGCTTACACGTGTGGTCTTTCGTGGAAGAGGGAGGTTTTGGCGTGGACTCCTGGCCAATCAGTGCATTCGCTTGGCGTCTCTGTTTTACCTTATATGGAAGAGAAGCGTGAGACGCGGGCAGACGCGATCAGGAGACAGCCTGTTAACACTAAAATAGAGTAGACCTGAAATAACTACCTACCATTTCAACCTGTAGATTATTATTATTATTATTATTATTATTATTATTACCGCGTCTTACTACCCGTTCGGGTTATACGCACTTACGCTAATGTGTATGGGTGATTGTGAGATGAAATGAAGGACCTACAGTTTAACGTGGAATCTGAACCACGGTGGCGGCCTGGCATTCCACGTCAACCTGTAGAGATGGGGGAGAGGAGATTTAGCCCTGGTGACTAAAACAAGTTGTCTTTATCAATGTAACTAATTCGTTTATCTAAATTAATTAGCCGTATTACCATTATGTACATTTTTTGTTAAATTAAAACTTCAAATACTACACTACCTCATATGTTTTTAATCGGCTGAGTACCTCTACCCCCACCATTATACTTATAACCCCGAGATGCTCTACCGAAACAACTGACTGCCGTGGACGACCCGTAAGAAGAAGATGATCGAGAATTGACTGGGTACATAACGTATGATATTTTTATCCAACATTAAACTTTTTTTATATTCGAACTTTATTCAGCTTCTGGAAGATTTCATATTATTCGATTCGACTTCGAATCGAATTGGAAAAGTGTATATTCCTATTTCTCTATGAAGATAACTTCAAGGGTCTTTAAATAAGCAGAAATTTTGATCATAACTTCACAACAATTTGAGATACAAGATAACATCATTATATAGTTGTAGCACTATTCAAACTTAAAAACTTTTGTTTGGAAAATATTCTTATAAAATCAATAGTTTCTGCACTATAAACATATATATTTATTTGACAATTGAAATTAATTGTTGTGCTCTTTTATGGGCAGAGTTGCTCCTCTTTTCTCATTGTTTCTGTAAAAGTGTATATATTCATCTATGCTCTCTGGTGAAGTGTTTCTACAACAATGTATGTGATTTAATTTCATAAATCTTGAGTTTTTGCTAAATGTCTTTATATTATGAAAAAAGAGAAAGCCTGTGTGGTGCACTGTACCATTTATTTCTTCTAGTTGGCAGATGGGTCATCTGCTACCTAGCTTAAAACTAGTTTCAGTGCATTAACACTGATAACTTAATAAGAAACTTAACTTTAACATAAATCATGGTGTATTGCACCAAAACTTGTACAAAATCATATGTGAACAACCCACCTTAAGGAGAAAAGGGTCCAAATTAATAAGGAATGAAAATATATTTTCACAAAAAGTTTATTTTTTCAAAATACACATTTTATTATAATCTAACCTTATTAGTTTGAATTCAATAATTCAGCACAGTTCTCATAAGCTTATTGTGACAAAAATCACACTCAAGAAAATATTTTATACATAATTTTCTATGTACTATGTTTTATTATAACTTGTTAAAGTGTACAAGACTTCATTTTACCTAAAATCCCAAATCTTGAGGAAATAGAAATGGTAACTAAATGTTAACACCTATTGTTAAAATCAATTAATTATATTAGGAACATGCAAGATTTGAAAATATCTCGAAAATCCAAGAAAAAAAATAATCCTGATCTAGTCTCAAAAATTTAATAATAATAAAAAAAGAAGCAAATAATGGTCCTATGAAATTTAAAAAAAAAGGAAATTTTTATTTCTTATAATGCCATAATGACTCCAAAAACAGCCTTTTATAGAAATGGTTTGGTTATAAATATTGTTTTTCAATATCAAACTTTGACTATATAATCTGTTACACTACAAAATTATATTATTAATTGTGTTCATTGTAACTATCACTATTTTATTAATTGCATTTAAAATGGGTATGAGTTATATCTCAAGTGTTTTAATGTTCTATAAGATAATCCAAAGCAGGCACCAGCTCAAATGTCAAAAAGGAACTCTATAAACTATATATTTACTTTAATGAAGATAATTTACATTTTTGTACTTTCAAAAAGCGTTATCTCATATCTTAATAAAATGTCTTATATTCCCATCTCGAGATCGTCTAGTATTGAAAAAATATTTCTCGCACATTCTACATTATATCATTCATACATTTAGTTAAGTGTAATATTAATCGTTTGGGTCATGTTATTAAGTTTTCCTATAGTTATGTTGGCTCTGAGCCATAAATAAGCAGGAGAGCTCTAAAAAAATTTAAAATTATAATATATATATAATTATTTGTATCGCAAATCTTTGTTATCCTTAAGGATTCAATCCCTAATGTATTTAATAAATTGTAAAAGTATATTATAATGAAATAAACGTAAATACTCAACTGCTTGTTGTGGCTCAAAAACCTTTCGTAAAGCAAAAAACTAAATTATTATTTAATTTACTTTTATAACTCAGCTCTTAAAAAACACAAACTACTCATGTAGTGAAGAATTGATTAAATGAACTTCACCATGACAATTACTTTTATTAATATATTATGTTAAATCAGGGCTGCCACCACATCAGAATAGTGAAAGTAAAAATGAATTAAATAAACTTAATATAGAAAATTTAGAGTAGTCAGCAATTTTACTTTCTCCATACCCCTTATAGGAAGAAGTATTGTGATCAATAAAATAATTGAGGTTGAGATTTTGATAAGGTTTCCTTTAAGAGTGTTTGGAATAAGGTTCTTAACACTAAAATTAAGAGTAGTTTATTTAGGGGAAAACAAATCTATTTTATTGAAATATATTCTAATGGTTTTGATAAAAAATAATATATAGGCAGTTACAAAGAATTTGCACATCTCACTTATCCAGGAAAATGACATACAGGATATTTTACATAAGAGAATATTTCCAATCTTAATAATATCCTTGAAACATTTTGAGATTTAAATAATGTATCATTGTAAAGTTGTAGTACTATAAATATAAAAAATTTTATTTGCAATATATTTTTATAAAACCAATAGTTTCTGAGCTATTAATAAGTTTTTTTTTAAGTTTGTAATATGGGGAGTTGGTGAATATACATGTTAGTTCCTTTTTTCCTCAATATGTTTCTATAGCAGTGTATACTATTTCATTTATGTATGATCTTGTGGAATGTTTCTGCAACACTGTATATTATTTCATTTCATAAATATTAGCAATTTTGAGTAAATATCTCCAGTTTGAGGTAAAGGGACTAGAAATTCTATGCGTAGTACCGCATTAGTTATCTATCTTTTCTTTGCCTTCACTTTTAAAACAGGAATGAAAATAAATATTGTGATTTAGTTATCCCAGAGTTTGCTGTATGGATAAAATGATTAGCTCTCACATGAAAGAATAGGGTTTGATTCAAACTAATTGTCTTGAAAATAATGTCTTTATGTATTCAATATTAGTCCCGTTTAGGCATTAGCTGACCCAGTTCTTATTTTATACTCCATTTTGCCCCTCAAGATAATAAATATGACATATGCACCAGAAACATGGACAGTGAATGTTAGGAAGACTAGGAAAGTGGAGGCCATGGGAATAAAGTTTGTGAGGACACCCCAAATACCTTTCAACAGTTAGAAATTATTTGAAATAATTATTCAGATGTTAAATTTGATGAATGTCTGTAAAGAGTGAAATACATTACAAAATTAGTTCAAAATTTACCAACAAAATTACTATGTATTTATTTTACTTTAATTCAAATCAAATATGAATTGTAATTGAATTATTAGAATATAACACGTATAAATATGTCATTTACATGTTTTATTTAACATTTTGTATTTGAAATTTAAGAAATTTTAACAACTAAAAAGCTTTTTTTTTTTAATTTAATGAAACTTTTCACTATAAACGTGTGCTTACCAATGCCACACAAATTTCTAATAACTAAAGGTGGGGATTCAAGGAAACAGTTGCCCACTGAGCAACTGCCTTCTTGCAGATTGCCAGATTAATTAGACTTTAGATTAAATCTAAAATAAACAAGTTAACATTATTTGAATGGTCCTACTGCATTGCCAACAAAACTCCACATTTGTTCATTAATGAGATAAGGTCAAAAATCGTTCACAATTTTGTAAGCAAGCTTATGACCACATTTACAATTTTAATTTATGTTAGTTAAAATTTCAAAAATAAACAAGTAATAAGACAAATAAAATTCTTGATCGGAGGTATTATTGTACACAGAACAATTGTATTAAGTTATTAAAAAAAATCAAAATATGGAATAAAATACATATTTTTGAATATAAAGAATTTAAAATGCTTAATTTATGAATTATAAAGCACATTACCTGTCTATAGCTTTGATCAACAAGGTGAATTGTATGAGCAAGAATAAGGGTTGGATTAGTTCAGTCTTAGATGATGACATATAACCTGGCCTGAGACAATGTCTCAACATCCACAGTTTGGACCAGCTGCTCAAATTGAGAGGTGCCCAATTGCTGATGGAGTTCAGTTAACTGCAACAAACACCAGCACATCTCATTGAACAAAAACTAATGGCACAAAACTTAATAGACGTGTGAGAGTAGACATTTTGAGTTCAACTTGAGTTGAAATCAAGTTTTAGTAAAACCATCAGCGTTATTGTCAAGTTCAAGTAATTTAGAACATTTAATGTATTTCTAGATAAGTATTAATATTTTACGCGTATTATGAACAGAATTTATTTGCCGGATAGCTATGTGTACGATAAGTATATTTTTATGCAGAAAATGCAAGGTTAGTATTGTTTTTACTGGTGCGCGCAAGTGTATGAACCCTGTTGTTACCACTACAACCTAGTGAGTAGTGACAATGCTCAACATTTGTTAAATAATGGCAGCTAAACGAGTGCGAGGAAACAGATGGTGTCATATGGGTGCAGAAGCTAGGTTGTCTTGAAAGTACTAATTTCGGTGTCTGCCAAAATGTGATCAATAATTTAGCACAATGTTACCAAAATTTAATTTATTGTACTCACATTCAAATAATTTTATTTAATTTAACTATAACTCTACAAATAGCTTGTCAGTTTTTATAAAAGTGTGAATTAAATGTTCTAACTTTATATATAGTTAGAGCCTGGGCCTGTGCTTACCAAACACAAGAACCAAGATTTTAACCTAAAAATAGATTCTGATAGGCGAAATCCCATGAAAAACGTGTCACTATGGCAAAGCCAATTTTAACTTTCAGATAAAAAATATCTGGCGGTCATAAGACGCACTTTTAACTTAACGAACAGATAGAAATATTTAACGGCCAGATTAATATTTATCCACGAGTCATAAGACCGGCACTAAGTAGTAAGCTTTTGAGTGTTATAGTTTTAATTCCAATTTGAGTTATTTTTGAAACTTGTTGAATCCAACCTTCGAGCAGTGGTTCTCAAACTATTTACACATACAGAGCCCTTTAAAAGCTACAAAACCTACTAAGGACCCTCTGTTTTTTAGGCCTCTTTCCCTCTACAACTATAAGTTTTTGAGTTTTAAATAAAAAAATATATATTTGAGTAGTAAGCTTATGTTATGAATTAAGTCTTAAACAAAATTAATTAATTTCTTACATTTATGTTAAATATTTGTCATGGGAAAAAATAGTATAACTTCAAAATGTTTTTTTAATACATTATTATTTTTAGATTTGAATGATGTTAGAAATTAAATTAATTTTATTTTCATTACTAAACTGGATATATATACTGCTAATGAGATGGATTCTCATGAATTTTTAGCATAAAGATCATTAATGAGGTTTTTACTGTCATTACGCATAATCGTTTCACGAAATCCCTGAAACCCCTTCACAGAACCCAGTTTGAGAGCCACTGCCTTAGAGTATGTGTGTTATTAGGCTAATGCAAGAAAATCGGGAAGGATTGACATTAAACAGTAAACTGAAGCTGAGAGTTGAAAACCATTTAAGAAAACCCACTCTCAAAATCGAACTCCAACATTCCTGTCACTAGCAAACTAGACTAGATAAGTAACATTTTGTCAATGTGTCAATCTATCAGGTAAGAGTATTATTGATTTTGCTATTAAAAAGTTTTTATGAACTGACCTGTGTTTGAAGGTAGTCTCGCAGTACTATTGTGTGTACAGGGTCTGTTGCAGCCAGCATTCTACGACGTTGATCATGTTCTGTCTCGTAGTCAAGATCATCCTCGCTAACCGAGGAGCTCAGTTGGTCAGAATACATTAACGCACTGTACAAGAAAAATTTTAGTTTGCTTTTGTTGGACCAGTTTATAATATAGAAGTAGAGCAATAACTTACACTTTATAATCAATTGTGAAAATTGACGGAGCATAGTTTGACGTATTTAATCCTGGTTGTCAATTAATAATTTAATTTGCATTTATTTATAGATGTTTAGTTGATAAAAAAAAGTTTGTTTTTTTGTTTGTTTCGGCCACCAGCTTACTACCCCTGAGTAACAAGGCTGCCCCTTATAGGTTGTCAGGTTGACCTTATCTTGGTGGTAACCTTTCCTAACCGAGGTTATGGGTGCTGATGTTGTCCCAGCTGATCCTCACCAACCCTCTCATTCAGCCCACCCAGCTGGGAGACAATGGTTATAGGCCTGACCATTCTCCTGTCTCTCATCTGCACCTGACCTGCTTTCCAATGGGGTCTAACCCAGCCTTCCCCAAGTTACTCAAATCCTGGGATACGCCACTTGGTGAGATCAGATCAAGTAGGAGAGGCTACACGTAGCCCTATAGGAAGGCCCCATGTTTTTAGTGTCATAACCCAACTAGATAGTTGGAGGACGAAGTGGTTGCAAATAAAATATGGAGTGAAGTACGACAGTGCCCTTTCACCATTACTCTTTGTAACGGTAATAGAAATGGTCATTAACAAAGTGGCAGGAAAGCTCAGGGAGGAAAGAATGAAAGCCACAATGTTTGTTGATGACTTGATGATATGGGGAAGAAGGAAAAGGAAGTACAGGAACAACTTCAGGAATGGAATGAGATGTGAAAGAGTGTGGAATGAAATTTAGCATGGCAAAGTGTGACGTGATGATAATGACAAGAAAGAGAGTAAGAGCTAATCAAGCTATAGGGTTGGATGGAGTAGAGCTGAGAAAAGTACAGAATATAAAATATCTTGGAAGCGTGATTGAGGAGAAAAGTGGAAGTAGAAAGGATTTAATGAGATCAGGAGAGCAGGGAGTTTTTCCATAGATGCTTAAGCGACCTGCTATGTAGAAGAAAAGTGCCCTTGAAATGTAAGGAAGTGTTGTATAGGGCATACTTTGTACCCATTGTCACATACACAGTAGAAACAAGGACAATGAATGCAGTAGAAACAAGAACAATGAATGTAAGAGAAACTATAAAAGTCAAGTCCGTGGGAATGAAGTTTGTGAGGGGCATGTTAGCTGTCAAGTGGAGAACGGAAGAAATTAAAGGAAGAAGAATAGTGGAAGGATAGAGGAAGATGGAGGCATTTTACTAAACTGATTCGGCTACAAGCCGGAAACAGATAAGGATGACGATGAGTTGAAAAAAAACTAATTTTCTTGAAGTAGAACTTTTAAACTTGTATGAAATGTTAAATTTGAAATTTAAAAAATTCTTCAACGTGTTACAAAAACAATATCCATAAGGGGTTTGTTAGTGCTAGAATTTTTAGTTTGAGCCTGAGCCTTTAATAGATGATTGGGTTTGAGGTCAACAGCATTAAAGGCTAGTCAAATCCATGCTTGCTAAGCAAGTAATCCTATAGACCTCTAGTGTACACTTGGTTTAACTTTCATGGTTTCACTATTGCACAACTGATAAGATGGGGCTATAGTTTACTTCATCAAGGTAAGATTGTTACCTTTCAGGGTAAACAAAGTGTATATAGTAATAGGTCAGAAAATACTTTACACAAGAGCAATAAAGAGTTTAATATAAAATAAAAAATTATTCAAGTTATGAATGCTTTTGATTATTGTTAGTGTTAGATATATATAGTTTTTGTTTGTCACTGCACCTCACTACCCGTTCGGATTATACTCATTCTTCATCATCATGAACAGCTTCTAGCCACTGGCTGGGTCTGTTTTGAACATAAGCCTCTTCACCACCTCCTTTCCTCTCACCACTTCGCTCCCTCCACCTTGGCCAAGTCTCAGTCAAATTATACTCATTATCAATCATTAGATATGTATTATATGTACTGTATTAAAATATTTTTCTTTCTAAATTTGCTTACAAATTTTATATTATGACTCTTTGGCAATGGAAGAAAGAATGATATCGACATCCAGTTAAGTGGCCCCATGGTCTAAGACCATCACACTCACAATCCCAGCCAGGTGTACAAAGGCTTTCCCCCTCTAAATTGTCTCCTCTCACACAAATATGGGGTGCATTTCCTTCAAATTCAACCTTTCTTTATCTAACACAATATCGTAATTAGCAGGAGTCCGTGAAATAGTTTTTTTTTCATTCGAGTCGAGTATTTCTAAAAGCTCGAGTATATTTATAGTTTTAAAATGTTAAAGTATATTAAAACACATGTTCTTAAAATATGAATGACATTCATTTTTATAAAGAGTAAATACTTTTGATAAAAAAAAACAGTTAAACAATGGAAGTATCGATTTTTAAATTAGAAATAACACTTATAAAACACAATTTTAAAATAAGAACACTCAAATAAAAATCTAATAAAAAGATAATTAAAATGGTTTCATGCTCATGTCTTTAAGGACATAAAAATTAACCAACAATAATTTAAAAAAAGTTATGGATAATTGCATGAAGGCTTGGAGATGTGTAACAAGACAGAGTAGATGTAAAGTAAGTGATAGTGAAGGAAGCCAACCTGAAAGGATAGTTAGGTTAGGCCTAGATAAGAACAAACACACTTCTCACTTCATGTCTTCTTAAACCTTTACACTTCCCACTTCTTCAAACTTCCACAGTTGCATATTATTTTTTCATTACTGTCTCTTAATATGAAAAATAAATATTTCAGAAATTCAAAATGATGTGCAACTGTTGATGTGCCTCACTGTTCAGTCGGCCCTCTTATCTTTCCTCCACACTTGCACCGGCCGCGCCAACCACCCTCCCTACTGCCTGGAACGGCCCACAGTCCATGTTCTCTGAGCCGTCTGTGACGACTCCACATCAGTACCCAGTGCCAGCGCTCGCTATTGGCTCGCGTGAAGGACACTGTCTCTCACGTTTTCCCGCACCAATGAGAAGCCCCTGTTTTCCCCATTGGACAAGGCCAGGCAGCAGTGGAGGGTATATAATACGGTGATTTCTGGAGCTGTTTTTAGTGGTGACCCACCCTGGCGAACCACCGTTACTAAAGAGCATTAATAAATTGTCGTCATTTTGGAAAGAGCATTGTCATCATTACTCCCTATCCTTCCGCAACTATTCCTTACCTCCCATCACGACTCACGTTGCTGGAACTGTTCCCCTGCCTCCCACCGCGACTCACGTTGCCGGGACAGTTCCTTTTCCTCCCACCGCGACTCACGTTGCCAGGACAGTTCCTTTTCCTCCCACCGCGACTCACGTTGCAGTTCCTTTGCCTCCCACCGCGACTCTGTGTTGCCGGGACTCTGTCCTCTCACTCTCCAACCTGATCGTCCCTTTCGACGGGATGGGATACACCCGCCACGCCGGAAAGGCCCACCAACAGAAGACCCTAAAGAAGACAGTGACAACCAAACAATACTCCACCCGTGGGCCCCTCTTCTACGATCTCAACTGCAACCACCAGACCCCCGAAAGCCAACATTACGCTCCAGCATTTCCAAGAGTCCCTGCCCCGAGTTAGCTAATTATTTCCCTCGTCTTCCCCTCACACCGACCATCCGACCCCCACCTACTCCAATTTCCCCTTTTAACCCTGAGGGTTACCATTTGCATACCCTAGCCACCCCAGAACCCGCCTATGTTTTCTCCCCCATCTCCCTTCCTTACCCCCACCCACTGGACCCGCGAGATCGACGCCTAGAGACAAACGTCACCCGGACACTGAACTTCGACTAGACAAAACCAGTTAGCCCGAAGCAGCATTGAAGGGATAACACTGTGTAAATTTGAAGAAGTGGGAAGTGTAAAAGTGTAGAAATAAAATAGAGAAGTGTGTAACCTAACTATCCTTTCAGGTTGGCTTCCTTTAATATTACTTTACATTATTGTAGTGTGTTTCTACACTGTCTATTTAAAAAGTTAATAAAATCGACGTTTTAATAAGCTAATATTTCCCTGAAATATGCTTCAGTAACTTAATTTACCCTATATTAAAACGTAAGAATCATAAACAAAGAAATTGGAAGTGTTGCATATTTTGTTTATTATTCCTTGGTGTAATCATGCATGATCACTTCTTCTGTTCCGTTTCCATTCCTCCATGCGGAGTTGCACATGCACCTTGTACGGGCTGTCGTTAGACATTATTTTATTAAGAAATTTACTTCAATTCAATTTTTAATGCTTATAAAAGTTGATGCTAATACTTTAAAATTAAAAATATTATGACTAAAATAATATTTCTAGCAAACAATATGAAATAGTAAATGCTTTTTTACTATAAATGTAGTAAGTTTGGTAAAATATGTATTGCAATAAATAAGATCAACATTAATTTTAAACAGGTTAACGAACATAATTCTATAACTAAATAGTTAGTAAACTAGAGCTAGTTTTGTAGCTAATCTTAATTTTGAAAACATTTAATACAATAATATATTCTTGATATTACATTTTTAATTTAACATAAATTATTATTTTAGAAAGGGATCAGGTAAAAATATTAAAAAGAATCATTCAATTATTTAGTAATCTTCTTCTCTATCTTTATTTTCATTGCTTTGTCATTTCAAAACAAGTATAATTCAAAATGGACGACAATATTGAATAAATTTACTGGTCGAAGGTGGTTTTAAAGCTCTATTACGTAATTAATGTGAAAATTTAAATTAATTTTTAACGATTTGTTAAGCAACCGAATGATTTATAAGTGGGAATGCTGATATTATCTCAATTAAATAGACTATGCATACTATTGCATTTTAAAAATTGATTAAGTACATAAAGTGAAAGTCGAAAATGACGAGCCTACAAAACTTTCGATCTCAATCTTGAGATTAAGAGACAAGCCTGGCTCGAAAATCGGAATACAAGTACTTGCAGAGCCCTATAGTAATTAGTATATAGGTGTATGGCCTAAAAGGTAGCCAGACGTGGTGCTTAAAAAAAAAAAAAAAAGGCAGCATTTGATTTTGAATAGTCAAAACCTTTTTTTCCAGATGGACTTTCGTTTGTTGTGCTTTACATACATTTTCCATACTTCTTTTTAGCTTTTATTTTTTTAAATAAGATTTTATAAAAAGTTAGGGTTGATCCTTTGAATCTTAAAGAATGTTTAGGAAGCCAGGATTTAATTTAATATTAAATTCAGGACTCTAAAAAACTTTAAATTTTGGAAACAATTTGCTTTAGAGCTATTATGCTGTTCAGGAAAAAAAAAAGGGGGGGGGGGGGAAGAAAGGGCAGTCATCCCAAACAAATAATTTAAATTAATCACTCAACTAAATAAATAAATGTTATGCCTACTTCTTCCTTTTGATCCAAACACTCTACCTTCATAAATTTGCTTCGTTACTTGATCTACACTCATTTGCTCAACATGCCCAAACCAAAGTCAGACGCTTCTTTCACATTTTTAAAATATCATTACTGCATATCTTTATTATATTTGGAAGAAGGTATAGGAAAGGTGAATAGAAACACATAAAAGGGGGACAAACACAATATGGCTTTTACAATGAAAAGAAGAACACAGTTCACACTTTAAATTGCTGCCAATGGACAAAGAGAAAACGATTGTGTCTTGAAGAAAACCGATCATTACCGCCCAATTCTCCATGATGAGTTCCGAAAGAATGAAACCTAGTTCAGGGGAATGGGTAGCAATGATCGATTTTCTTCAAGCAGCAACTGTTACCTATTTGTTCAATGGCAACAATTTAAAGTGTGAACTGCGTTCTTTTCATTGTAAAAGCCATATTGTGTTCGTCCATTTTTTATATATTTCTATCCACCTTTACTATACTTCTTATGATTATAATAAAATTAGTTATTTAAGATTTAAAACATATGTTCTTTCATTGTTCAAATATTAATTCAACTGCCAATTAAAATGTAATATTTTATTTTATTCACAAGTTTTAAGTCATACATTTATTTAATTTTACCTAATACTCTAGGTAATTTTTATAAGTTCGTTTGGGTTTAACCAAATCATAAAAATTGAGTTGTAGACCTCTACTTGATTAACATCTGCTTTCGCATCAAGTAGAGACTTTTTTATTTTTATACAAGAATTTACATCTGTCTTTCAGAGGGAGTTGAACAATGCTTTTAGAAAAGTACATAACTTCAGGTTTGGTAGTCCCATTTTCCAAAGAGATTTAACATTTTTGCAAAGGGAATTAAATTATTATTGCTAGTACCAAAATAAAACATTGCAGCCTGGAAGATATTTTTACTAACCTAAGTTAAATATCTTATATATAAGGACTTACTCAAACATTCCCCCATCCATGTCAAGCTTCACAACGTCATTCAATACTTCTGTCACACAGAGTAGAACACCACAAAACTTCTCCAAAACATAGCTGAAACATATAACACTAATGTGTTCAAACTGTATATTTTCTATTTTAAATTTGTGGGTGTATTATCTAAAACAACTTTAAATTCAGTTCATTCACTATACTAAAAAAGCCTTTTTTTCCATTAGGACAACCAATATCAAAATTTGAGATAACATAATTTTAAAACTGATTTGTAATCATAATTTACTTTAAAGAAGAAAAAAGATGTAAGTGTTTAATTTAAGAATGGGTTCTTAAAACCTTTGTATTCCTCAAATCAAGAAAGATATTCATGATTGTAGTATTAGAAAAACATTTTATTTTCCTTCAAAATTTTGAATTTATCTTATATTTTGTTTCAGAGCTATCATGCAGCTTACTGGTAGTTTAACCAAACATTTAAAATAGGACAAATTTAATAAATAGACCTGAAACTAATAATTTACCACCTTACTAAATATGTATAGTGAATACCTATTAGAGATGTGTAAAGCTTTGAAACAAATATAAACTTCAACTTGGCTTTGGGAAGAACAATAAATTTAAATTAGGTGTGCAGTTTATGAGTGCTAAAACTCCTTTCAACATTATGGCTGGAATTTGCTTTGGATTCTCTTATAGTTCATTCAAAAAACATAAAATAGAATTCATACGCATATTAAATGTAATTGATAAAATAGTGACATTTGCAATATTTACAATTAATAATTTAACTTTGTAGTGTTTGACAGCCTTTAATGTCAAAGTTTCAAATTGAAAAGCCATGTTTAAAAAATATGTTATTGTTTGACAAAATAATGCTATAGTTCAACAATTTTTACTTCTTTATGGGAAAAAAAAATTGCAATTGGACATAAAATTTACTGCATTGGCCTGAAAATAAGCTGCACCCGAATAAAGGTTAAGCCCAAGAAATACTCTTTGATAAACATATTTGGAATAGAGCACTAAGCTAAATCATCTTCAACAACATCATCATTATCTTTTCCAGTTTGTGGCCGAGTATATTTAGTAAAATGCCTCCGTCTTCCTCTATCCTTGCACCATTTTTCTCCTCTCACTTGAAAACATTCTGCTATCTGCTCCTTCCATCTCTTTTTTGGTCTCCATTACAGTATTTTACTAGATACTTCATTGCCAACCTTTACTTTGACATCCTCTCTTTTTAAATCGTCATTACATGCCCAAACCATCTCAGTCTTGCTTCCTCTACTATCTCATGCACTCACTGTACCCCCACTATTTCCTGGATAACTTCATTCCTAATCTTGTTTCTCTTCATGATAGCTAACATGTTCCTCACAAACGTCATTCCTATGGCCTCCAATTTTATAGTATCTCTTGCATTCAATCCTCATGTTTCTGTTGCATATGTGACAATGGGTACAAAGTACACCCTGTGCAATACTTCCTTACACTCCAACAGCACTTCTTTTCTGCATGGCAGGTCTCTTACAGACTTATAGAACAACTCTCACTGCTGTCCTCGTCTCATTATATCCTCTATACTTTCACCTTTATCCTCAATCATGAATCCAGGGTATTTAAAATTCTACACTTTTCTCAGCTCCACTCCATCAAACTTTATAGCTTTACTAGGCCTTATCCTCTTCCTTTTCGTTACTATCATTTCACATTTTTCCATGCTAAATTTTATTCCACTCTTTTTCTTGTAGTCGTTCCTGTACTACCTCTTCCTTCTTTCCACATACTATCAAATCATCAGCAAACATCATGATTTTCATTCTTTCTTTCTCGAGTTTTCCTGCCACTTTGTTCATGACTATTTCCATTACTATTACAAATAGTAATGGTGAGAGGGCACTCCCTTGCTTCACCCCATTTTTTATTTGTAACCACTCCATCCCCCATTCTTTGTCTTAAGGCCCTGCCTACCCTCCCTGGCGGCGTATTGAGCTTTCAGCTCTAAAATAGATGGCGTTGCTAACGTTATACAAACTGGTGGATTCCAGCCATCAGGTTGGCAGAACTACTGGTTTGTTTAAACAATTGGGAGACCGGCGACCACGACCGGTAATCAGTAAAGGCAGCAAGCAAACTTTTTTCCAAGAATTGAGAGAGATAAGAAGTGTAGTGCCGGACCGTAAAGTGTGTAGGCGACCAAGTTTGACTAAACGTGGGGAGACATAACGTCAAGATACAATCACACTCTCGAGCAGAAAAATTAGCTTATTCATTCCAGTCAGCTAGACGTCCATTAACCTGTAGTACCACTTTTGAATTTAGAACCTTTTGATGCCAAAGTTTAGTACTAGTTTTGTACCATTTTGTACCCGTACCCGTTTTGAGTAATTAGCATATCAAAGTGGTGACTCTAGGTTAATGCAGTTGTACCACTTTTGAATTTTGAACTTTTTTTGATGCCAAAGTTTTGTATCCGTACCCATTTTGAGTAATTAGCATATCAAAGTGGTGACTCAAGGTTAATGCTGTTTTACTACTTTTTAATTTTGAACTTTTTTTGATGCCAAAGTTTTGTACTAGTTTTGTACCGTTTTGTACCAGAAAGAAAAAGTATTGTACCCGTACCCGTTTTGAGTAATTAGCATATCAAAGTGAGTACTCCACGTACTCCAGGTAAATGCGGTTGTACCCCTTTTGATTTTGAACTTTTTTTGATGCCAAAGTTTTGTAATAGTTTTGTACCGTTTTGTAACACAAATAAGTTTTGTACCCGTACTCATTTTCAGTAATTAGCATATCAAAGTGGTGACTCTAGGTTAATTCTGTTGTACCACTTTTGAATTTTTTGATGCCAAAGTTTTGTACTAGTTTTGTACCGTTTTGTAACACAAATAAGTTTTGTACCCGTACCCATTTTGAGTAATTAGCATATCAAAGTGGTGTCTCCAGGTTAATGCTGTTGTACCACTTTTGAACTTTTTCATGCCAAAGTTTTGTACTAGTTCTGTACCGTTTTGTACCACAAAGAGAAAGTTTTGTACCCGTACCCATTTTGAGTAATTAGCATATCAAAGTGTCACGTGACTCCAGGTTAATGCTGTTGTACCACTATTGAAATATTTTCAAATAAATATCTGGTGAGGGTAGTGATAAATAATAATGTACACTTATTTATCAGAGAAAAATTTATTTAAGGTAAAATTAGAGAACTTATTTTTGAAGATTTTGTCACTAACTATAATAAATAACCTATACGATTGAGTATGTAGCCTACGATTTTGTCGTACCATTTATTTGAGTTTATTAGTAAGCAGGTAAAATAAAAAATAACTAAAATTTAATGTGCTAAATTTGACCACTGTGCTTTGGCTAATTTTTAAAATTTAAAGGCTAAGGAGGCAATAACATATTTTAAAAGCAGTTTCATTTCGAAGACTATAACAATTTTGACAATAAATATATCTGTTATTTTTATTACTGATATCACCACGTCATACTACCTGGTCATGTTATACGCATTTATGATAATCTAATTGGGTGGTAATGAGGAAAGAAGCATTTGAGAGGTTATCTACCAGCATTTTTATTTTGGAAGATGGGGAAACAATTTAGGAAAAACTACCCTCAATAGACTCGACCAGGATTTGCACCCCAAGTGCTCCGCTATCAGCAGGCCCATTTAACACTAGTGACACCTTAGACCACTCAGCCACTGAAGTGGGTATCTGTTATTTAATACGGTGTTTACAGTTTTCAAACATCTATAGGATTTACACAATTTTCCAGAAATAAATATTTTTGGGAATAATTTTTTATCCTATTGGCAGAGTTTAACTTGAGTAATATCTCCATGGTGTCAGCCTGCAAGCAGGCTATACCAATCGAGAGGCTGCCGTATGTTGGCAAAGATAGGGCCAACATTTTCAAGCTGAGGGTGCCATGTGGTTAGCACAACGAGCCCTCCAGACTTCTATCTCAGTTTTCTAGACTGAAGCGCTACTTATTCATTCAATTATCTCCTCATTTGTCCTCACGAGGTTGATTTTGGTTCCGTTTCAGACCCACTGCTTCACAGACAGAATTAGGGGCACTGGGGATCGAACTTGGGACTTCAGTATCTGAAGCCAGTAAATCTGACCAATATACAAAAGAGGCGGTCGGGTATCAAATACTTACTTACTTACTTACTTTATGGCATAGGGAACACAAAAGTTCATTAATTTTAATGGTTTTAAATATATATTTACTTATCATCGGCTTCATGTCGTGGTCAATATTGCTAAAGTGCTATGACTGAGCACTGAGTGCGTAAATTAATCAGCTCAATAACTTGACTAGTTCGATTCCCTGTTAGGTTGAAATTACTTAGTACTAGCGTGATACGAACTCGGCCAAGGCACAAGAGATTTTGAACATACAATAAGTGCGTTACAGAGTGTTAGTAACATTTACTTTCAGCTAAGAGCTTTTCTTAAAAAAAAAAGTACTTGAAATATCAGAATAATCGCTGCATTGTTATATAGAAGTATTTATTTGTATCTTAATTTTGATATTATTTCTACAGTGAATAAAATAGTATCGCTGCGCATCCATTGTACTTAAATTAGTAGATACAGATAGCCTAAGCGCCAGTAATATGCATACCATTAAAAAAAACTTACCCTTTACTACAAGAAGTTAAATAATCAATTATATCTTTGATTTTCTTTGTGCGCCCTTTCTTAACAAACTTGTTATTCACAAGGATATAAAATAATATTTTGTAAATACTTCTCCACCTCAAAATTTATACAATCCATTGGATTTTGTTCGAAAGCAAAAAGGTCACATATTGTTAATTATATAAAAAGTAATCACCGTGGGTACTTATTGTTCGGGATTCGATACATTTCTTCCAAAACGAGCGCACAAACTGCGAGAATGCAACAGGCTCAAATTAAAAGTAATCACATTTAACACGCTAATAAAATAAAATTAACATTTTCACATCTTGACTACCAAAAACTTCGTTCATTAACTTTTTGAAAAATAACTTATTCCAAAGTCCAATGAGAGTCAAATCCTAGACAGTAAAATAAAAACTAGTATATAAAATTATACTGAGAACGTCTCCAAATTACATTTAGACCAAACTTTATTTAAAATAACTATGTTTGATATGAGCAGGAATGTTTATTTTCATTTATTATAATAGTGGATTAAAAATTCAATTTACAGTAGTTTTCATTTACTTTAAATATTAACACTTATTATTACAACGTGTAGTGCTAAAGAATGAGAAAACTCAAGAAAGAATATAAGATAAGAGTGAAGAATTTTACATGTTTTACTGCCTCAGTTAAATAAGGGCTAATGTCATAAAACTTTGTATATGGAGAAGCGTGTGGTTTTTTCTTTGAAAATAATGTATCACTAGAGTAATACTCTCATTGAAGTAAGTAGGGACCAAGTATATTTATTCACACAGCAGGAAGACTTTGTGAGTATTTTAGTTACTGAATATATTAAGATGTTTAATTGTTTATATTTAATTACGCAAATTTTCATAATTGGACATTGGCCCTTCTTATCCTAACGTACATGGTATTAATGTTTCTTTGACTCAAGAAGGTCACAGAGATTAGTTTAACCCTCCATTGCCGCCTGCATTCCGATACAGCAGGTTAGCCAACGCTTGCAAAATGATACTAGCTTGTAAATGGGTAATGATCATACTAACGGCACCTATTATCAGCTAAGACAACTAGTTGCAGAAGGAAAAGTTGTATTTAAAACCATGTATTTTGACTAGAGAGTCGACTTGGGAGTCGTTAGAGCTCAATATCGTCGTGATTATTGAAGCTAACCCAAATTAAAAAATATGTCTAAAAAGAAAAAGAAATTATTCATTAAATAGTATGTTATAAACAAACACTCTAGCTTAATTGTACAAAGAAAATAAATAAATCCATTAATAATTTTTGTTATCCCATTTAAAATGCATTGAAATGGAAACATTTTAATGAAATTATTTCAATAACTATTATTAGCATGGTTTGAAAATTCCATAAGAATTATGAAAGATGCCCAGATATGTTACTAAAATAAATAAAAAACAACAAGGTTGAATTATTAAATATATTTTGTTCTAAATTCTTTTGTTTAGAACCGTGCATTTATGGGTAGGCAGGGCCTTAACACAACTCCTGTTATCCTCTTACATGCTTTTCACTCTCATTACAACTCTTCTTTCCAGATCGGTCTTCTCCATCATTTTCCAAACTTTATTTCTATTCATGCTATCATGTATGTTCTCCACAATCATAAATACCATTATAAAGTCTTTCCAATATGCATACCTTCTTTCCAACAGCTGTGGTATGACAAAGACTAAGTCTATTGTAGACCTCTGTTCTCATTCTGTTCCTCTCTACAGCTTCCTTTCAATCTATTCCTTATTCTTTTTTCCATTATCTTCTCATATATTTGTTTACAGTGGCACATCAGCGTTATCCCCCTATTAACTATACACCTCTTCTTGTCTGCTTTCTTGAAAATAGCTAGTACCGTATTTATATAAATCTAAGATGAGTTTTTTCCCCATATTTGTAGCTTCAAAATCTAGGGCTCTCTTAAAATCACAGAATAAGGAAGGGATTAGGCCTATATAAAAAGGTTACATTTTACATTTTTATTTAATATTAATATAATAGTGCAGGGCTGCCCTTTTTTTTAGAGGTTTTATCCACTTTTGTGGATTTTAAAGGTTTAGCACAGTTCACAGGATATTTGATTATTTTCACGGATTTTTGGGCTATTTTTTTTTTTAAGTTATCGTTAAAAATGATTACCTAGTTGTGGCCTGATATGATACTCGATAACCATAGTATCGACTGGTATCACAATAATTGATACTATAGGCTAAAAATCTCAATACCATTCTTTAATATTCAACATGGTAAACTTCTCAAATGGGTTGGGGCTAGTGATGGGAATAAACAAATTGAATTTTATTTTGTTGTGCTGTTTTTGTTTACTTTTTCAATTATTTCACTATGATGTTAAAAATTTAGCAATTCACAATAATCAAAATAGATATAAAAACAAATAATGAATTATCAAATTGTTACATATTTAAGTCTTAAAACTTTGCCTGTATAGCTGGCGGTTGTCAAGTAGGACGTGATGATAAAACTCGAATCGATAACAAACAATCGATATACGTTGAGTTTACTAGACAATTTTAGTGATGCCGAACTTTAGTTTTAATTCGTGAAACTCAACAAAATATCTAACTTTTGAATAATATCAAGTAAATTATTATCTTTGATTAGATGTTCCTAGATCATCGGTTTTGAAATAAGAATAAAGATGCTTATTTAGTTACCACTAATTTTTTTACTCTTGGCTGTCATGGCAGATGACTTTTATGGTAATTCATAGTAGACGTGTTTATCGGTTAGATTTGTGTAACATGTGAGATGTGTTTATCTTTTCTTTATAAAAGCAACAGTTTGTTGTATATTTGTCCTTCAATTTCTTCCTATATATCTTTACTTTATATAATTTTCTTTTTTATATATCATTGTGAAAGTGTCACGTTTTAGAAGCTAGCGTGTAAATGGTAAAGTTCAATGTTTGTATTTAGGAGGAGTAGGGTACGTACGAGACTCAGATTTTCACTAATAATAATTATCATTTGTCATAGTAAAAATTAACTTCTCATTATTTTTATGCAACTTTTTCAAAATTAACCTTCTTGTGCAAAAGCAATATTTGTGACCAAAAATAAATTCATTAGCAATTCTACAACTCCAAATGGATTTAAGTCAACAAGGTGTTTTGTTTTATAAATAAAAAAAACATTTGTTAACATTTCAAACTAAGTCTACAATAATTATTATTTTCTTCTTTCATGATAAAATAAATACCACTTTAAAAAAATCTATTCAAAACCATTGAAAAACTGAGGGTCGTCTTAGATCCAGAATTGTGATGGGTTTTGTCCTTTTTAATGCGTCCTCCACCCCTTCCCTCCATGTGGGACCTCTTTACTCGTCTTCTGCTATTTCTTCCTGCTCCTCTGTTTAACTCTCATCCCTTTCCTCTTCTGAGATGAACATCTTCTCAAAAATCTTATCTATAGTACCTTTTCTCCTGTCTTCAATGTTCTTCCTTCTTCATCCAGCATTTTAACTTTTTGTCTTTTCTATCTCCTCCTGTTTCTTACTTGGCTATATAACACCTTCTTACCTCATTCCACGTCCTGGCTTTTATGTCCATTTTTGAATCCAATCCTTCCTGGCTTCTTGTACAGCTCGCTTCACTTCATTTGTCCACTGTTTCCTCATTCATATTCTTAAAACTCCTTCTGAATGCTTTATTCGACTCCTCCAGGCTAAATCATGGTTAAAATTAGGAGGTATATCCAGCACACTTACTCTAGTGATATTGGAATAAAAATTATTTACATAAAACACTAAAAAACACAAAACCTTCAAAGTCGAGTTCGAGCTGTTACTAAAGCTCGATTCAAACTCAAATTTTCGAGTACTCACACACCCCTAGTAAATTTCTAACTTTTAGAAAGAAAATAATCTCCCTTTTAAATTGCTAAGTTTTCAGCCTCCACCCAACCAAATGCGCTAAGTTGTTGAGCCTAAACGAATGTTGCTGGATGTTAGCTTTTTTACTAACATTTCCATCCACAGTTTGATTAATACTGTAGGGATGGGAGCCTCAAAACATTAACGAAATTTGAGAAAATATCATAATCAAGACCCAAATAAATTTTTTTTCACAATTCTTCAATTGAAATTTGTTTTAAAGTTGTAGTAATGTAATGTAGGAATGTTATAATGAATAGATTATAAGATTTTTTTTTTACATTTATTTACTATTTTTATTTTTTATTATTCCATTATATTTCTATTTCCTCTGATGTTCATAATTTTTTCCAAGATTCAGATTTGAATTTGACATTTGGAATTCAAACGTAAAATAAAGATTCAGATTTATAAAATATTTGATTCAACACAACTCTGATTAATAGTATAATTTAAAGCCTGGATGAGGGAGCAGTAGAATTTACAAGAGCTTAACCGGCGTTTGTATTAATGGAGAATGTAAAGCCAAAGTTATGTACACTCAGTTGGGATCAAAACCCGACTTCCCTGTCCCTGAATGTGATGTTACCTGGACTGCACGGTGAGCAATGAGGTGAGGGCTATTCCTAGCAACTTGCGTCTCTCCAGTTGCGTGACCAGCGGCATCTTGTCTAACCATACATCCAAAATTTTGTCCAGAATGATTTCTGCTCTGGAGTCTTCTAATTGTGCTACTATGCTGACCACCTGAAGCAATACAAAAGATGGTTTGGTAATAATTATAATACACATATTTAGCTCAATTTAAGGAACTAGTTAACACTTGTCCTGCTTAAAGTGAGCTATAAAATAAAGGGGGAGTAAATTAATACAAAATAATCTTGATTATCCATATATTGTTTATTTTATTTTGATATAAATTAATAACTCAAATATTTCCCTTAAGAACAAATTAGGGATCTATGAACAACTATACAGTGAAATCTTCCTTAGCCAGGGTTGCCAATGATTTTTAACATTGAAATTCCCTCACATTTCCAGGTTTTCCAGGCAAAAATATGATAGGTCCAGTAACTCATTATAATGTGGCAGTAATGTAAAAGGTAGTTTAGTATAAATGCACACACATTAGCATGGAGAGAGAACGGATAAACCACCCCAGGCACACATAGCCAGGATTTAAACCTCATCTTTCCTGTCATTACATGCAATGCGAGTAGTCCATGCTCCAACTCCATATTAATAATAACCAAGTTTAAAGCGGAAAAAACTTACAGGGCCTGGGCCTTTCATAAATAACTTAATTAAAATTTTATCTGTTCACGTGGAGCTTGTTTATGGAGTATGGATGCACTGCTTTTTACACATTTACACAAAACATTTTGTTTCTAGTTGTAAATATTGGACAGTTGAGAGACAACGCTTTGGTCTTCAAAGTGAATACGCATGTCATTTTAGAAATGAGAAACACTAAAATAAATCTGTATTTGAGCACGAACAAAGGGACACTAAACTAAAAAAAGCCAATTTGCCACGCTTTTAATGTGTCAAATATACCATTTTTCTAGAACACCATAACATGATTAATTAAAACATTATTTTTTTAAAACTAAGTTACAAATGATATAGAAACTAACGATGAATCACCGTTTTGTCATTATTTCGGAACTAAGAACACAAAAGATCAGATATGCGCATGTGTATTAAGTGTCAAATCAAAGGCTGTGCAGACGCTTTCGCACAATTATAACGGTGACCACACCACATACTCTGATGTTTACACATGTGCAGATGTTCCTGGATTAAATAATGTCACTATAGAGCAATAGCCTTTACTGTAAAGTTGACGTATTGAAATTGCAATTTTATTAACTCAATACACATAAAAACATCTATATAAAAATAAGTTGTTAGCAAAATAGTTAAACACTTTTAAAAATTTGACTTTATGATATTTTAAAATTCCAGTCATGTTTAAGAAATTTGAGAAATTCCCTGATTTTTCCAAGTCAAACCAAATTCCCTGATATTTTCCCGTTTTCCAGACGGCTGGCAGCCCTGTTAATGACACCTTTGAATAGTGGTTTCCTCTTTATAGTGGTCAGAGTGAAAAACTATCAGGATATTATAAGTACCCTATTGAAAGAGTCACAAAACGTGCAGCAGAAGCTACGGGTAAATAAGAGCAGAGTATTTGTAAAGTTCTAAAGGAAAGAAGTATGGCAAGTGGAACACAAACAAAGTGTTCAACTCAAGGAAAAAAGCACAACCCCAGCAGCAGAAAACTTGTTCTTGATGATTTTAACTTGTGTCAGTTGCTGACTTATAGAGAGGTTCTACATTGTTAAAAAAGAAAGTACCCAATCTAAGTAAATTATTAGCAGTAGTAAAAGAAGAAATCAATTTCACTGGGGGCAAAGAAACATTGAGACGAGCGAGCAGTGAAAAAAATGCAGTTTAAGTTTAAAAAGTGTAAAAATAAAAGGCTAATTATAAAGGAGCAAAATGAAATAGTTGCCTGGAGGGCTAGATATTGAAGAAGAATGTGAGAAAATAATAAATTAGGGGACCAAAAACGTACTGTGGTATATCTTGACGAAACCTGGATTCATCCATCATACACTGTGAATAAATGTTTACAAAACCAGAAACAACAGGATTATTGAAAAATGAGGGTGCATTAATGTCCATGCCGGTTCAGAGCAAGGATTTGTATCAAATGCATTTCTTATTTTCAAATTAGGGTGACCTGGTGGTCTAGGGGTAAGGTGTCAAGACTTCTGTGCTGGCGGCCGGGGTTCAATCCTTGGTCCCGGCACAGATTTATCTGATTATCAAACCCTTCCTCCACCTCTGACAAGACATCTTGTGAATGTGGGGAATGCCAGGCCTCCACCGTGGTTCGGATTCCACGTTAAACCGTAGGTCCTTCATTTCATCTCACAATCACCCTACCATTACACATTAGCGTAAGTGCGAATGGGTAGTAAGACGCGGTGCTAATAATAATAATAATAATATTTTCAAATTAAAAACAAAAAGTGGTGACTATCACAATGAGCTCAATTTCGAAAAATTTTCTAAGTGGGTGAAAGAAAAACTTATCCCCAACCTTTCTCAAAATAGCCTAATTGTAATGGACAATGCACCATATCATAATAAGAGCAGAGTATTTGTAAAGTTCTAAAGGAAAGAAGTATGGCAAGTGGAACACAAACAAAGTGTTCAACTCAAGGAAAAAAGCACAACCCCAGCAGCAGAAAACTTGTTCTTGATGATTTTAACTTGTGTCAGTTGCTGACTTATAGAGAGGTTCTACATTGTTAAAAAAGAAAGTACCCAATCTAAGTAAATTATTAGCAGTAGTAAAAGAAGAAATCAATTTCACTGGGGCAAAGAAACATTGAGACGAGCGAGCAGTGAAAAAAATGCAGTTTAAGTTTAAAAAGTGTAAAAAATAAAAGGCTAATTATAAAGGAGCAAAATGAAATAGTTGCCTGGAGGGCTAGATATTGAAGAAGAATGTGAGAAAATAATAAATTAGGGGACCAAAAACGTACTGTGGTATATCTTGACGAAACCTGGATTCATCCATCATACACTGTGAATAAATGTTTACAAAACCCAGAAACAACAGGATTATTGAAAATGAGGGTGCATTAATGTCCATGCCGGTTCAGAGCAAGGATTTGTATCAAATGCATTTCTTATTTTCAAATTAGGGTGACCTGGTGGTCTAGGGGTAAGGTGTCAAGACTTCTGTGCTGGCGGCCGGGGTTCAATCCTTGGTCCCGGCACAGATTTATCTGATTATCAAACCCTTCCTCCACCTCTGACAAGACATCTTGTGAATGTGGGGAATGCCAGGCCTCCACCGTGGTTCGGATTCCACGTTAAACCGTAGGTCCTTCATTTCATCTCACAATCACCCTACCATTACACATTAGCGTAAGTGTGAATGGGTAGTAAGACGCGGTGCTAATAATAATAATAATAATATTTTCAAATTAAAAACAAAAAGTGGTGACTATCACAATGAGCTCAATTTCGAAAAATTTTCTAAGTGGGTGAAAGAAAAACTTATCCCCAACCTTTCTCAAAATAGCCTAATTGTAATGGACAATGCACCATATCATACTGTTCAAATAAATAAGCCACCAAAAATGGGGTCACGCAAGGCTGAAATGCAGCTGTGATTGGACACAAACAGTATTGCATATTAGGAAATGATGATGAAAAGTGAGCTCTTGGAGCTAGTACGCTGCCGAAGTAAGGCTACAAAATTTTACATATATAATTTATTTGAATAACATGGGCACAGTGTTATTAGGTTACCTCCTTACCATTGTAACCTTAAAGCTATGAAATTGATTTGGAACATGGTGAAATCACGAGTTGCGGCATAAATGTTGTTCAAAGCACTTTAGAAATTAACATTTAACAGAAGAAACAATCAATAGTATCATTGAAAAGGCATGACAACAGGCTATAACACACGTTAAGAAATTAGAAACCAATTACCAGAAAAATCATGGTCTGATAGAAGAAGAAATATAACAAATTTTTATTTCTTTTGGAAATGAAAGTGACATTGACAACAGTAGTACACCAGGTAGCTAAGATAATAACACTGACAGACAAGTATCAGGTGACAAGGAGTTAATTTAGTATTTAAGCTAAGTTAGAATTACTTATATATTCAACTTTAGCAGAAGTCTCATATTAGCCAAGTACCACCACTTATGTCCCATTTGCTATTTGGTACTTACTGTAGTAGAGCGCTAAGGGTATCTTCTCTCCCCTCTTCTGCCTTTCATACAATAGAGCAATTGCAGCGCTTGACCATGAGATAAAATTTTTTTCTGTGTCAAGTAGTAGTATGTTTGGAATGAGTAAGATTGAATTTAGAGGAGGTGTACCCACATTTGCATAGATAAAGTGGGGAAACCATTTAGGAAAAACCATACTTAGTAACATCCGGCCAGGATTGAACTATGATCTCTTCGCCATCAGCAATCTAACCTATTGCAAAAGTGATGCCTTAGACGATGCGGCCACCAAAGAGAGTTTTAGCTTATAGTTATAGCTTTTACAAGTCTTACCATTAGTTTAGAAATCAATATACTTTAAGCTAAAACTATTCTAAAGCATAATTTTAAAATTTCCTGTTCTCATGCCAAATCCCAATATTTTGACTCATTTCTCGTCCAGTTCCGTTCTCGAAATAAAAAAGTATTTCACGTCCATCCCTAGTCAATATATCCCACCATTTACTATAATTGATATCACATAATATAATTTTTTCTTAGCCCCTCAATTTGTATGTCTATGGTCTTAATTTAAGCAAATATATATTCCTTTGATTAATGAAGATAATTTTTCCACCAAAATATCAAACAGTTTTGACATATCTTTATATATCTCCAGTATAAGTGATAGCAGCTTCTTTATTTAATATGCATAGGTTAAGAGTGCTCAGGACCTACTGATTATATTGAACACCATACCTCCCATAACTTGCATATTAAAGCTATGCTTGAAATCCTCACGGCACTATCCAAAGCTTTAGAATTCAACATTCAAAACTCTTCATGTAAGCGCTCTTGGCCACATAATAATGCCGTAATACTACACCTGAGGAGAGCATTTCCTTAGTTTGGAGTAAAAATAACGAAGAAAATTGTTTTTAAAAGTAAAAACTGCAATCAGGGTACTAAATACAAGACATATTATTAAATGAATTTATCAATTGCTACCAATTGTTTTAATTTATTTACCTGACTAAACACATCTCTGGAGCTGAGCAGGATTCGGGACATCACAGATAGATACATAGACATAACCATAGGGTACTCGCTCCCTCTGTACACAGCTCTGCAAATAACATTAGAGCCATCAGTTCTATGCAAATTCTAATATTATATAAGAAGAATGATAACAATACCAAATTTACTAGATATAAATAAAATTGGAGCAGAGGTTAAAAAGAAATTCTTGAGGCATAAAATGAAGCAGAAACAGTTGATTTAGTATAACAAAACATTTTTACACCTGATTCACAAAGGAATGCATTGTGACAAGGCTAATTTTTTTAAAGAATGAGTCTATAATGAATGTGTAAGACTGTTAATCAGTCACAGCAACAGCAACTCATGATCAGCTTTTATACTACCTAATTTATAGGTATTTGATCAATTCAAAATTATGTATTGGCTTGGAACAGATCTATTTACACACCATAGTTCAATTAGATATCAAACACCTTAGCTCAGTCGGTGGCGTACGTCTGTCTACTGAGCTAAGGGTTCAAATCCCAGCATGGCCAAAATTTTTGTCATTGGTGAAATATGGGTTTACGCTTTCACAGTGGTTAACTAAAGGCTTGGGCCGGATTTTGTGCCTGTCCTAAATAATCTTAAGTTAGATTATAAAGCACATGAAGCTACGACATGCCTAGAAGTTGGTAGTGGAAAATATATGGTTTGAATAAAAACGTGACCCAGGCCACAGAATGGAAACAGTAATGGATGTAGAAAAAAAAAAGTTTAATTATATGTTAAAAATGACATCTGGACATGGAAATTATCACGGACCTTTGGCCTAAGTCTTGTTCATACTAAACAAATAGTTTGTTCAATCAGGAGTATAAAAGACTATAGTTGTGTTTCTGAGAACTCTTATAAGAAGTAGGTTTAATAACTCCTCATAAACTTGGGCTAAAATATTCAGATACATAAACTTGGGCAAAAGACTATTCTGCTTTGTTCAGTGATAGATACACTGTTCTGGTGTGTCATACATTGGTCCTGGATCACACACCTTTTATATATATATAATTTAAAACTAAATCTGCTGAATGCCCATGGGCCAAGGTGATCATTAATTTCTACATAATATATGACTTATGATGTATTTAATTTATAAAGTTTTTGTATTATATTTGGAAAAAGATACAGGAAAGGTAGATAAAATCATATAAAAGGGATGTTTGAAGTATTTAAATATTCGACTAATATTATTCTCAACTAGCAGACAGACATAAGCCAAGAGATGAATATTCGAGGGAAACTAAAAGTTAAAGAATTATTAGCGATTTAAAAACTACATCATGGTTACAGGGATTATTTTATTTACATATTGAAATTTATTTTTCAGTTGATTCTTATAAAATTATTTAAAATTAATATACCAATTTAAATTTCAATAAACCCATTGAACATAAGATTTTTTTATCCTGTTTTAATTTTAAAATTATTAAAATTGAAATGATATTTATATGGACTAATAAAAAAAAAACTCATATAAAACTATATCAAACTTAATTATGAGAAAAATTGAGTCAATTCACTTTTCCTAATTCTCTTTTAAATGTGGCAATTCCACCGATAAAGTGAATTATATTTAAATTAACTCTAGCCCAGTTCAGTGGCTGTTAGGTCTAAGACACTATTCTCGCATTAGACTAGACTGCCGATGATGGGGAGATCAAGGTTTGAATCTTGGTTGGATGTACTCGGGGTGGCTTTTTCAAAATAATTTTCCATTCTCTTCCATGCAAATGTGGGTACAATCACTCTAAATATAGCCTTCCTCATTCCTGAAACCATTAGTGTATTTAATACACAAGTGTATAACCCAAACAAGCAGTAAGAAAAAAACCTCTAGTTTTCATTCAAACTTGTATAATAACTAAGCCTACTTACTGAACAAGATAGACATGACCCACATGAACAGTTATTGGTATGTTTTTTTTGTAAAGAATTGCATATTATCTTTGTGATATTAAAAAAAAAAAAATGATCAGAATCAGAGATTGGCCCAGTTGACAACAAATAGTCTGCATCAGTATAGTAGGCAAAATGGCCGATAGTCTCATTCATAGTAAATAATAAATATTAATATAAATTCATAATTTCTCTAATGAATGTTCTAAAATTAATATAAGTTCAACACCTAAGTTAAATTGGAAGAGCATCCAATGCAATCCAAAATTTTTGAGAAAACAATGGCTCCAAAGCTAAAACACATGGCATATGTATTTGAAACTTGTTGATCTAGTTGTTAACTTACTCGAAGACCCTGGGGAGTATTGGTTTGACAATCTCTTGTGCAATGCTGGGGGCCGATCGCAAACAAGTTTCTATGAGGCGCATGGTCATTACAATGCCTTCAGAGCGCATGTCTGCCAACATTTCATTAGAAGATGCCACCACTATCTCACCATACATCTGACAAAATTCATAATTAGATTAGTAAAAATTAGGGATGGGCCACTTTAATTATTTGAATCCTCAATTTCTTAAGAATTTGAGATATGAGCAGTAAAAGAAAATTCTAGTTCAAGATTAAAAACATTATTTCCAATTTTGATTCTAAGCTAATTTTTTTAGAAATATTACGATACTTTCTAGCGGCTTAGCCCAACATAAATATAGGACTAGATTAACAGCCTGACCTCAAACCCTTAGTTTACCATTAATGTGGTAAAAAAAGTAAAAAAAGAGCATTACAAAAATTTGGGAAAAATTAACACTTATGCTTGTCAAGTTTTTTAGGATTCAGATTTGTATTATAGATTAAGGATTTGTAGGCAAAATTGGCTTCATTCCCATCTCTAGTTTGAATATTGTATGATATACCAGAAATAAACACTATTATAAAAACTAGGTTGATACCGAACTTAAGATGGAAGAGAAATGATAGAGCAGACCCAATTTTGTATTTATATAACTTCTATAAAAGCCTAAGCAATAATTGCTGGAATAAAACTCAAACTATTTTATTTGATAGTGAAAATTTAAGTGTACTCAAATTAAGCTAGTAGAATATTTTAAACAGATAAATATGATGTTGTATAATATATAGCATTTTTGTTGTGCTTAAATATTTGAGAAATTATTGATCAAACCTAAACCAAAATTAAATACATGAAAAAACATTTATTTTATGTTACGAAACTTAGCATGAATTTTTACTAAAATCACTTGACAAATTTTAGGCCACCTTTACAACAACCAATGGAAATCTTACCTTAAGGAACTGTTCTGGACTAAGCAGAATATTGGCCTGTGTAATATACAAGCATGTCCGAAGGTTGTCTGCATGGTGATGAAATAGTGGTTGCATGTTATTGAATAGCTGGAGAAGCTCTGGAGTCATTTGAGTTGAGTTCTCCAAAACCGCAAGCCACAGTTCCAATCCATCTTCCAGGAGGTAAACATGGGCATCTTGGGCCATGTCAGTGCTTAAAGCTATCACTGGGATTAAGAATTGGTAAAAGTCCTTGTTCAGCACACCAATGGCCTGAAAGTAAAATTAAAAATAATAAGGTTAGGCCAATGCCGATCAATGATTCGACCATCAGCCCAAAACATTAGGGCCTCACTCATATGGCAGGTTAGGTTCCAGAGCCCGGCTGTAAAGTGGAAATCACTGTAATGCAAAACGTTGCATTTTTATCCTTCAAATGCGTAAAAAAGAATTAATAACATGTTTACACTATCATATAAATAATGTATGCAATAGAGCTAGGGTTAAAAAATAATACAAAAGTAGTGGAATGAAAAATGATTGAAAGCAAATGAATAAAAATTAGTGAATCATTTGATAAACAATATTTAAAATTATTCGATAGTACCCATCAATACTGTAAACATACTGAATTATTATTATAAAATGGGGGTCAAAGCCATTCAATGCATGCATGCAAGCCAAATGCTGAAAAACATTGGAAGAGCGAGACAAGCGCCAGACATAGTGGACATGTATATAATTGAAAATTTCTGTATTAGCAGAACACTGTAAATCAAGGCCTTAATAAATGGCACAATTAGTTGATCAGATTATTTGACCATTGTTGGTGCTATTTGTTTTTTTGATGTTCCAGTTTAATGCCAGCAAATTGTAAATGTGCTTTACTCGGGTTAAAACTCTAAAATCAAAATATCATAACTGTGTCTATTATGGTACACTCATATTAAAAAGGATTCCTTTCTTTTAGTGTCTGTGTCTCTCTATCCAAGGGGGCAAGCTATTTATTTACTAACTGGGAGCAATCATAGCCACTTGGTCAGCTTGTAAGCTTGAAAGTCCATGCAGAATTTCGTAGCATTTATTTTATTAACATCTCTAAATAGATAATATGCTATGACATTTGAAATCTATTTGAAATTTATTTAAGTGAATTTTCATTTAATTCAGTATAATCTTATTTTTAAAGTGTGTACAATTTTTGTCTGTACTGAGGCATTAAGCCTGACAGTGTAATAGCCAAACATAAAATAGCATTAACATTAAACAGTAACATTAAATTTCACATATCATAATGATAGTGGCTGCAAATAGTCATACAGTAAGGATAGCCATTTCGCGATGAACCAACTTGTTTAACTCCATGTGGCAGGTTAGGGAGGATATATTAAAAGATGTCACACTATGTCGCTCTCCGTGAGATATGTTAACAGAAGATTTTCAAGTGGATACATTACACTTCATGGAAAAGTTGAAATTATAAAAATAGGACACTATGCACCTTAATAAACCTATTCTAGTATTTTAATACAACTATGCAACAGTAATTATTATTAATTATTTATATTTAGTGCTGGACCAATGCCAATCATCGGCCAATTATGGCACAGTCAGTTAAGATGATGGTTTGCATTTGGTTAAGATTCTTAATATCAGATATTCTGACCTGTGTGTTAACATACACTCTCGATAGGTGCTAGTAACTGCTCATTGTTAAGTTATTGGCAACCAGTTTTGTCCTTTGTTCTGTTTATTTTAACACCTCATCTTACTACAGTAGCCCTATGACTTCTTTGGTGCTGATGACAGCTGATGGCTTTGAAAAGTTACCAGACCAAATTATGTATCCCCATGCCGAACCATATGATCTGCAAAAACAGGTGTTTAACAGCTGTCACTTCTGAGAGTCAAAATTTAGGTATATATCTAAATATTGACTGTCAGAAGTCAGCTGTGAGCTGTCAGTCAGCACCAAAGAAGCAATGGGGCAGGGCTACTGTGCCCTTTATCTGTAGGTAGAGTTTGTCTAAAAACGAAAGTTGTTAAATTGAAGGATCATCCTAGCCAGTTCCACCAGAAAAGAAGTGGTAGGTTTGGACTCAAGAGGTCTGCGCTCTAAGAAATTCTTCATTGCTGACATTCCAAGCACATTAGGGATGTTAGTGTGGAGTGTTTTGACATCAAATAGTGACCAGAAAACAGTTCGGTAGAAGGTTTTTAATTTTGTGAATTTTGTCTAAGAAGTGTTTTGTATCCTGTATGAATAAGGGAAGTTGTTTTACAAAGGGTTGTAGGTGTGAATCAACAAGGGATGAAATTCTCTCAGTTGGAGAGCCGTAACCAGATACAATCAGATGGCCAGGCGGAGGTCTAATTTATTTGTGGATTTTAGGGAGGAGATACAGTGTGGGTGTTTGAGGTTTTTGTGGAAAGAGAAGTTGAATTGAGTTAGTGGTGAGATTCTACAGAGGACCTTCACATTGTAGGAACTCTTTAATTGCGTGTTGTCATCTTCAGTTGGGTCTTCTGTGAGTGGTCGGATAGCTGACTTTTGCCTCTTGATGTAGTCAATATGATCAAGATGACTGTGGTGGAGCCCTTGTCAGCTGGTAGAATGATGATACCTATGTTTTTTTTAGTGCTTTGATAGCTTTTTGTTCGTAGGTGTTGAGGTTCCATTTAAAAGGGAGTGTCTTTGGGAAGAGTGGATCGGCAATATTGGAAAGGAGGTAAGTGATAAACTGTTCCAGAGGGTGTTCAGAGGGTAATGGTGGGGGGTCCCAGTCTGAAGGTGGTTTGAACTTGTAAAGAGATGGATTTATGGTTTTGTCAGGGCTGGTAGTGTAGGATTTGTTGTGGAAGAAGTTTTTCAATCTTAGAGTGCGGGCACAGGAAAGGACATCCTGAACTAGGGCAAAGTGATCAAAATGAGAGTGAGGTGAAAAGGAGAGACCCGTGGACAGAACATTCATTTCGTGTTTTGAGAAATTGTATTTTGATATGTTCAGGATGGAACTGCTGACTAGACCATTGGTGGATGTAGTGTAAGTTATGTTATTATTGACTGGCTTATTTATTTATCTCTGAGAAATTGTACTCTGATAGGCTCAGAATGGAACTGTTGTCTGGACCAATGGTAGATATAATGTTGGTTTTGTTATTATTGATGAATTTATTAAGGGCGATCATCTCAATTATTCTTGAGGGAATGGCAAGTGTACAAGTAGTCCTGTTGGGTGGGGGGAGGTTGAATATTGTGCATAGTGAGGGCTTGATTTGGTTTACAAAGTTGGCAGTATATGTCACCGCTGTACGTGATTAATAAAGTGAATAACAAGAAGAACTTGGTTGATCCGTCAACTGGAACATATGCACTAACTTAATAGGGTTTAGATTGGGCAAAGTTAAAAAGGCTTATTGCAGGGTATTAGACTTTTTGCAGTTAAGTGAGGAATACATTATTGATCATGTGGTTGGACATTTACAGTTACTCCAAAATTCAGCTTTTTATGAAATTCTTAGCCCTAAGATTATGGCAGAACAATATACTGTGAAATAGTGGATTTGTGCGAATATTTTCTAAATTATTCGTTTTGTCTTAGTACTTAGATGGCTGATATTTTTTTGTGTTGATAAGAATAATAGCCAATGTACTAGTATTCTTTTACTGCCATTGGCGCTTTTATTTAAATGTGGGCACACATATTTACTCAGGCTGTATCCAAATAGTCAAGTACACTTGACTTGATGACTTTACACTTTACATGCACTTGAGATCGAAGACTGCAACAGACTATTCGAACGGCAAAATATACTTTTCACACCCTTGAGTCCACAGTGCTGCTTCCTACGAATGATCTTAGAAACTATTTTAAACAGTGTCTATCAGACCGAATTAGTGTAGGCCACTTACAGATTTATGGTGACTTATTTTCACTTCACATGACAGATTAGCCAAATTATCTAACATATTTAACATACGTTATCAAAGATAATCTTACTCTACAGCTCTCTCTAGCAAACGAAAAATTAAACAATTGCCTATCAAACAACGCATCAACGGCGCGTTAAGGGTGACTTGCTGTCGCCCTTGGACTCAAGGTGTACCCAGTCCAATACTCAGTGACGTGAACGGCTGTCCACAGCTGATCTTCATAAAAGGTTGTCGTCCATGGCAGTCAGTTGTTTCGGTAGAGCATCTCGGGGTTATAAATATAATGGTGGGGGTAGAGGTACTCAGCCGATTAAAAACATAAGTAGTGTAGTATTTGAGTTTTAATTTAACCAAAACTGTACAAGATTGCACTACGGCTAATTAGATTAACGAGTAAGTTACATTGATAAAGACTTTTTAGCCACCTGGACTAGATCTCCTCTCCCCCATCTCTACAGGTTGATATAGTAAGAAGTTAGTACACGTCTACTCTATGTTAGTGTTAACAGTCCTGTCTCCCGATCGCGTCTGTCAGTCTCTGTGTCGCGTCTCATGCTCCCTTTTCATATAAGGTAAAACAGAGACGCTCAAGCAAAAGCACTGATTGGCCAGGAGTACGCACCAAAACCTCCCTCTCCCACTGAAAGACCACACGTGCAAGCCACAGGTGCATCTCCCAGCTTCCGGGTTCAGATATCACTACGTTGCACGATGCTTAAAATGAAAAGTAAAAGTAATAAATTTTGATGATTCTAATATTCCAACAAAGACTTCAAATAATGAAAAAGTATAAGATTAAAAGTTTAAAGGCCTGAAAATGAAGTTAAAGAATTGAAATTTAAAACATGCATTGCTTACAACTTTTGTAATGATTTACATGACTTATAATTACCATAAAACCCCACACTTTCTTATAATTAACCATTTAATAGTAATAAAGATAATTAAATTAGGCCTAGACGAATGGGAAGTGAAAAATGTATGTATCAGTTTAGTACTCTGAGTAGCTTGAGCATATTAATATATAAACAAAGACAGACTAATGTAAATTTAAACAAGAAATGGTTGAGAACTAAGGGCCTAAAACCCTGACCACTTTACAAAGGGTATGTGAGGGGTCATTAGCACACTTCGTAACTAGTCGGACAGATCTGCATTTGATCACGTGATTGCTAATGCAACTATCGAGTGAATATCAAGGGTTGATGGCGTGTGAAGTAGACTATTCGGAAACAGCCTAAGTTGTGTACCCTGTATAACCTGGTCCTTATTCCTTAGAAAGTTAAAGTTGACCAACTTCTACACAGTTAGGAATAAGGACTCTGTGTCCAGAGCAGCCAGATACTTTAGCAAACATTTCTTATGGACTATGGACAGAGTCTGTGTTGGTGCCTTCTAATGTACAAATATTTTTCTTCTAAAGCAGATTAATTACTTTATTGTATAGGCCCTATAATTTGGATTCAAAAGTTAATTGAAGTTCACCTACTTGGGTTTATTTAAATGTTGAGAATTAACATTAAATTACACTAACAAAAGTAATTAAATCAATTGTTCACTGATATTATTGCAATGTATTTTCGATAATTTATTTTTGTCACCATTTTAATTTATAAATTGACCAATACAAAATACGATAATAGACCCCACCTACACCTGAAAATCACAACGAAGGGATGAAATGTGCATTCAGCCGTATAGTCCCTAGTTAGTCTTTAAAATGCTCATTGCAAATTGTAAATTTAGTACAAGTAGTTTCAATGTCCAGATTTTCAAGTTTTGGGTTACAGATAAGTTTATTCCAAATGGAGAATCTTGTTTCATCTATATTTGGAAATCTATGTCTAATAGATGTTCTATTTAAACATTCAGGCACACAACACTTATATTTATAGTACACCAACATAAAATTAACACTTAAAACATTATTAACAGAATACTATCACTATTAAAACATTATTTACAATCATAAAGTAGAAAACACCATGACAGTGCACTGTTGTAAAGTTTGAATTGATCATCCAATCACAGCTCGATATTTGCCTACACTAGCGATTGCTGTGGTTATAGAAATAACTAAAATAATGTTAATTTTAAAATAAGGTTAAAGTAGCTCCTATATGAGATATCCGACCGTGGGTCCGACCTTCACAAAGGTCCAAGCTCAACTGGCGCGTTGGTGGCCAATTCAGGTATATTTCAGTAATTTTGTGAAGGTGGGAAATTCTGGGGGTTAGGGGAGTCATTTTTTCATTTTTACCTGTTGAGAAATAAATTCAGCCCATGAAGAATTTATCACGTGCACAATTCGGCTTAAACTAAGGCACCGGTTTCTTTTTCTTTATGATTTAAAGTATTTCTTATATGTTCATACTTTCACATGTTTTGTTTGATGATGATGATGATGATAATGATAATAAATGATAATAATAAATAATAATAGTAAATAATAATAATAAATAATAATAATAATATAATAACAACAATAATAAATAATTATCTAATAAGTAATAATAATAATATAATAACAACAATAATAATAAATAATTATCTAATAATTAATAATTATTTAATAATTAATGATAAATACTAATAATAATAATAAATCAATCATTGTTTATTTAGGATTTAAAATAAAAATTACATAAGTGACTTTTTGATACAATTCCGAAGTACCTAAAGGTACATCATCTTCAGACCCGCCTCGGTGGCGTAGTTGGCTAACGTGCTAGTCGTGTTGAGCCCGACTGCCGAGGACGGGGAGATCGAGGTTCGAATCTCGGTCGGGTGAACTGGGGGTGGTTTTTCCTAAATGGTTTTCCACTCTCCCTCCATGCAAATGCGGGTTCACTTCCTCTATATTCAACTTTCCCAATTCCTAATCTATTAGCGTAATTAGTACTTAAAGCGTATAACCCGGACGGGTAGTAAGACGCGGTGCATAATAATAATAATAATAATAATAATAAATCTTCAGGTCTTGCAGTTAAATAAATATTTTAAAAAAAAGTAAAAATTATAATAATAAAATAATAAAAAAATAATAAACTTTACACATATAACATTTCCTTTAGAAAATATTTACATAGTTGTCTGAAGCATGCCTTGAAGTATCCAGTCTTTAATTTTATTTTTCGCTATATTTATTTCAAGGATTTCCGGGAGTGTTGGTGGTAGCCAATTAAACAATTTGGGGATGGTAAATCTCAGTTCTTGTTTACCATAATAATTAGAGTATTTTCTGATTGTATACACTTTCTTGTTAGAAATTGAGCGGGTGTTAATGGGATGGGTTTTTATTTGCTTGTATTTATCGGAATGGTAATATCTTATAAAGAGGTTGTACTCATATAATTGGTTAAGAAGTAGAATTTTATGTTGAATATATGTCTGTCTGTTAGCATTTTTGGTACCAAATATAATTTTAAGGATCTTTTCTTGTAAACACGAAATTTTGTGTAACATTCTGTCGTTCCTCCCCAGAAGGATATGCTATAAGATATTATTGATTGAACTAATGATTTATATATTATTACTATCTTTTTGATATCCAAGTACATTCTAAGATGATAAAAAACTTGTCAATCCTTTTAGATTGTTCTCAAGTGTTTGTATGTGCCTGACCCATTTATGATGTTTGTCAATTATAAGTCCAAGGTAAGTATGCCTGTCTGTTGCGTCCAGTTTTTCAATAGAGTCACAACATGTTTGTGTCCAGTTGTGCAAACAATTATAGCTGTGATGCGTAATATTGACTCTTGCATGGTGCATTTTAGGAGGAAAGGTATGTATAACTTTAGTTTTCTTTACATTTGTTATTAGACGATGATCATGAATCCATATTTGTATCTTGTTATAGTCTTGTTGCAGGTTAATTAGGCTATTTGGAGATTTTCGTGAATAGTCAGTAATGCGGTGTCATTTGTGTATAAGTAGATGTGTCCATGTTTTAATTGTCTTTGGATAGTATTGATGTAAATTAGATATAGAATAGGTCCTAATATTGAGCCTTGTGGTACTCCCATACTTGTCACTTTGGTTTCACTTTTTTGAGTGCTAATTTGTACATAGAAAAGTCTGTTAGTGAGATAGTCCCTAAACCATCTTAAGTACAGTCTACCAATTCCAATCATTTTTAATGATCTCAATAATATATCAATGTCAAGCATGTCAAACGCTTTTTTGAAGTCAATAAATAGGGCCAAAACATGCTTATTGTTGTTAAGGGCTTTGTTAATTTTATTAGAAAAATGTTCTAGTAGGTTTTTAGCGCTTTTGAAATCCATGTTGCCTTGGGTTTATTATATTGAATTTATTTAAAGAGTCTGTCAATTTGTTAGCCATGTATCTTTCTAATATTTTCTCAAAAGTTGGTAGAATTGCCATGGGTCTGTAATTACCGTAGTCTAAATGTCATAATAATAATAATTATTATTTATTAATTTATTATTACTTCTAGATAGATAGTGTGGGTGTGTGTTGGTACAATTTATTAACAAAGTGTGTTCTTTGACATACTCTAGTACCTTGGCAAGATGAACAAGTGTGGAGACAATTGCGCAGCGGAGCATGTTGTGTTCTGCAGACTGCTCCCACAATAAGGGCAGGTATTGAATCAGAGCATTAGAATATGGCCTTATAGAGAACCCAACTCTCTCTACAATGAATGATAGGACATACAACACATGCATCTGAAAACAAAATAAAAACTAATTAACTGTGGGATTATTGTCGAGTTAATTTTAACAATGTACTTATCATAAAATAGTTCACACTTTTTCCCAACGATATCCTTTATAAGACTAATAGTGTGGTCAATAATTGAAACATTAGATAATATGTAATGAGTTTCATAAATTTGAGAACTGCTTGTCTATACTAATATTATAAAGAGGAAAGATTTGATTTTTTGTTTGTAATGGATAAACTCAAAAACTACTGGACCGATTTTAAAAATTATTTCACCAATATAAAGCTACATTATCAGCGAGTAACATAGGCTATATTTTATTTTGAAAATTTAATTTATTCCTCATAAAAATGTTGATAGTATATTATATAGTCGTTGGGAAAAAAAAAAGTTGTTGAAGGGAAATGGGGTTGGTGAAGGGGGTCCCCCACCCCTTCACCAACCCCACTTTCCTTCAACAAGGGTAGGGGTGAGGAAAGAGGAATGAGATGAAAATAGGAGGGAGGATAAAAAGCGGGAGGGGGCTATACAGTGATGGTAGGACTGTATTTAAAAAAAAAAAAGTAAAAAAAGTTTTGTTTTTATATTGACATGATGGATGATTTGAAGCTTTGTTTTACAGGATTCTTTACAATATTTTTTTACGAGGAAGGGGGCTAGTAGTTAGATAAATAGCTTTATAAAAAATGTTTTTAAACAAAGAAACAGATGATATTAACAGCTCGGCCTGCACTAAGTTAATTAAAAATATATGCAACAAGCTTCTTGATAAAATATATTTATTTGCATGTATTAAGTCTCTGATGATGAATTACTTATTGTTTTCTCTTCTATCCTTGTTTATAATGTAGTTTATGAAATGTGCAGTTTGATGGGGTAAGTGGGGAGGATAACCAACAAAGAGGGTAACTATCTAGATGGCATTTGGAATGTCAAGGTCAGCAACTAGGTAAACTAGTGATTTAAGGGATAAGGAAAGAGGCATGAATAAAGAAGGTAGGTTGTAAGACGTGGTGATAAAAAAAAAAAGGTCTGTTAGAATACAATTAGCTCAGTGCAAAAGTGTACTTTTGAAACATTTATATCTATAAGAAAAACCTCTTTTCACTTTATGAGGTAATTTTTAAACATTTAGTCAATAAAATTATCGAATAATAGAGCACAAATAAAAGCACTAACACATGTTCACACAAACTTCAATATGTTGATGATATTATAGCATCTTCCTCAGGAAGTAGTAGTAAAACTAAACAGGATGTTGTCTTCAGTGATCTCAACTCAGACTACAGTCTAGCATGGAAGTAATATGGTAAATATTTGCCTTAAAAGTGAATACATCCACCTTACCTTGGTATCACATTCCTGCGCCTCTTGTAAGAGAGCAAAGAGAAGTGAGAAGCAAGGTTCAAGGAATGGCAGGAACTGGTCTGTGTTGAACTCGAAATCATCGACAGCCAGTTTGAGGGTGCTGGAGGCTGTGAGCCTCACAGCAATGTCCTCCCCTTGCTCCAAAAGAGGCAACATGGAGGAGTAGAGAGCAGGCCTCAACTCTTGGGAGAGCTTCACTCCTGTCCACTGGCCTGCAACAAAACACACACCATTAAGAACACTTGTGTATTACTGACACTCATTCACATCACTCAAAATTTGGAAATATTTAATCAAAGGGACCTATGACAATATGAGGAGCTTCTTAAAGGTTACATCTTATTTCAACCGAGTTATGGGTGAACTAAACCATGAGAGTAACGAAGACTAGCCAATGACCTTGTCACAAAGCCCCAAAATGGTGCTCTTTTTAAAATTATATTTAATATTAGTTTTAGTAAAAATACTTGTGGACTTACTAATAAAAATCATCTTAGAATCTGACAAAACTACAATCAACTTTTAAACAATTTTATAGAAATAAATGCTCTTTCAGTAAGAAAAACAGAGATAAAGTAAATTTATTTTTTCACCTTTTAATTATAAATTTTAATATTCTTTTTTCAAATTTTCTAAATTGCAATTTTCCTTATAAATTATCTGTAGTCTAATGATTGATGAAATATTTATTTTTTTAAATCTTCTAAATTTATAGCATGTGTTTTTATTTTGTGACACGGGTTAGAATCAAAACTTACATAATCCAAAAAGTAAAACTTTGGCAATTAACGTAAAACCTGTATTGGCTGTTCTCATCGCCTCCAAAAGATCTCTCTTTCCCATCTGGTGTAAACGAGCATTACACTTCAATTAGCACCTCAAAATGATTAATTATTAATGTTTTTTTTTTTTAAGTTATTCCAGTTTAATTGTGGGATTATGTGCGTTTTGACTCCTAATTATGGATGATAGCTTAGATTTTACTAGTTTCTAGTTTGGATTATCTGAGTTTTGGTATTATAACTCCCTTTTTCCAGTCTTCTGGTACTTTGTTATCCTTCCAAATCACTCTCAGCATCCTGTATAACAATTTTATACCTGCTTCTCCTGCAGCTCCTATCATTTCCAGTCAGTTCGTCCACACCCGGCACTTTTCTCTGTTTTATCCTCTGTAATGCGTCCTCCACCTTTTTCCATGTGGGACCTCTTTACTACTCTTCTGCCATTTCTCCCTGCTCCTCTGGTTCACTCTCATCCCTTTCCTCTACCAGGTTGAACATAATCTCAAAATATCTCAACCATAGTTCCTTTTCTTTCTCTCCTGTCTTCAATGTTTTTCCTTCTTCATCTATCATTCTAACTTCTTACTTTTTCTCTCCTGTCTTCAATGTTTTTCCTTCTTCATCTATCATTCTAACTTCTTACTTTTTCTCTCCCCTCCTGTTTCTTAACTAGCTATATAACATCTTCTTACTTCCTTCCACGTCCTGTTCCAGCATGGTTGTCCATTTTTGCAACCAATCTCTCTTGGTTTCTTCTGTGTATCATTCCTATCCTTAAAATGCCTTCTGAATGCTTTATTCTTTTCTTCCACTGCTTCCTTCGCCTTGTCGTTCCACCAGAGTATCTCCTTCCACTTCCTCTTATCACTTGTCCTCCCACATACCTCCTTTGCGGTTCCCACCAAACTGTTCTTAAACCTTTCCCATTCCACCTCTTTACTTTGAAACTCATCCTTGGACATTTAAGCGTATTGCCTTTCTTAGTTACAGCTCTCGTTCTTCATTTTATTAGCCTCCATACCCTTATTCTTCTTTCTTGTCTTAATACCTTCCTCCTACATTCCCATCACACTGTCCAAGTGTGGCCCTGAAAAGGACCGATTATTTGTTGGGTATCGGTGGCCCTAGAAAGGGCTTATTATGTGTTGTATATTGGTGACCCTAGAAAGGGCAGATTATGTGCGGTAGTTTAGTGGCCCTGAAAAGGGTTGTTTTCTGTCAGGTATTTGTTGGCCCTAGAAAGGGCAGTATTGTGTTTTTTAATTTTATCTCTCATGTATCGATGTTTATTTGTTTGTTTGCTTGTGGTAGATGGTGTTGATAGGAACTATTGCAGTCAATCTATGTCAAAACTATTATGAAACTAGCTCTAAGAATGCGTATATAACTAAGTTGTTAATTTAGAAATAAAAAATAATATATGATTACTAGGATAAGCTTTGTATAATATGATGCAGTAATACTTCTTTATGTAAACCAGGGGTCACCCCTTGTACAAGTGAGCAAGCCAGTGTGGAGGATTGTTGTGCCTCACTGTTCAGTTGGACCTTGTATATTTCCTCCACACTTGCACAGGCTGTGCCAACCACCCTCTCTACTGCCTAGACCGCCCCACAGTCCATGTTCTCTGAGCCGTCCGTGACACTTTCCCCAATGTACACAGTGCCAATGAAAACTCCTCCTTATATTGGTTCGCTTGGCGGCCACTATCGCTCATGTTTTACCACACCAATGAACAGCTCCCTTTTCTCCCATTGGACAAGGGAAGGCAGCAGTGGAGAGTATTTAGCATGGTGGTTCCTCGGTCAGAGGCCAGTCGGAGAGTGGCTACCCAAACCAGGTGCGCCGTTTGAAAGAGCTAATAAATTGTCGTGTTTTGTAAAGAGCAATTTTACCTGAACTCTCTCTCCTTCCACCCCACCATGACTCACTTTGCCGGGACTATATCCTACCTCCCACTGCGACTCACGTTGCTGGGACTCTATCCTACCTCCCACTGCGACTCACGTTGCCGGGACTCTATCCTACCTCCCACTGTGACCCACTTTGCCGGAACCATCCTGTCGACCTATTTCCTACCCCTACCCACACGGGTCGAAACACACTGTCGCCATCGTTGTGACATCAACCAGTTACCCCCGAAGCCGCAGGAAGTTAAGTGTTAAGTGTTTTTATTTTTATTTGTGCTCTACTATTTTCCTAATATTCTATTGTTTTATTTATTACAAAATAAAACATAATTATGTACCATTCCTTGATTAGATATTACTATTCTCTCAATAAACCTAGTTATGTTGTGTAGTGTAAGAAATAAAGTAGAGATTTGTGAGAGTATTCAAGTACAGTGAAATCTCCACCTAAGATTCCCGGACTTATTGTTTTGCCTGATCTATTGTTCAATTTTTGTGGTCCTTGAACAAATCCTATTTAAAAAATATAAATAAAATCCGCATCAACTGTTCACCAATTTATCGTTTTCCCGAATCTGTCAGTAAGAATTTTTAGTCCCTTAGAATACTAATTCATAAGTGATCATTTTTAAGAAAAAGACATATACAAATATTGGTACGAATGGTAGTAGTAACAGCAGTTAACGTTTTGGAATTCTAGTGTAGCAAGTTACAGTCACATGTCCAACTAAACAATGGTCTGGAGGGGGTGGGGGATGGCGAGCGCCTCGTCCGACTGGAAAAACCTGAGTGTATGTTAGTGTGACTCATTTCAATTCTCGTTTTCGTCTAGTTGAGTATATATCTTATCATGCATGTTCAATTATCAACAGTGATTTGTTTTTTATTATTATAAGAATCATCGTTAGCTTTTAATGAAAACATTTTCTTTCATGGCACTTCCTATATGACAAGTTTAGACTTTAGAATAATAACTGTGCATCATAAAAGAGGTGGAGAAAAGTCCATCAAGATCAACATTATGCAGGCCATTCACTTTACTGTTTCAGTGTGCCAACAAGTGATTCAGTCTACAATCCAAAACTGTTTGGTAAAGTGTGGCCACGTGAAGAAAAATGAAGAGTCAGACATGACAGACATTGATAGAAGAGGTGATGATGACGGCTCTCAAGATGAAGATTGGGATTGGCTGGGGGAAACCGCTGATGTGAACTTCGATGCTTATAAGTTTATGGACAAAGAGCTTGTGATGTGTTGTCTGTGGAAGAAATGTGTGGTGAGTTGGGAAGTGGAAATTACTTGGAGGAGGTGTAAGATGGTGGTGAGGATGCCGATGAAGTCGACCCTGAACCAGTGCCAAATTTTATGGAAGCACTTCATGCATTTGAAACCATGAGTGTGTTTGTATATGGTCCCAATATCATTGAAAGAGACCAAGCAAATATTGTTGATTTTGAAAGTTCACTATACAATTTGAAAAGGAAAGGTTCTACTAAATCTACTAAACAAATGGAAGATTAATTACTTTTTTTAAAAGGAGTAATGTGAAGTGGACTTGACAGTGGAAACCATAACATTATTTGTTTACATTTTTTTATTTAAATAGTAAATACATATAAACAAATCTAACAGTTTTTATTAATTTTCAATAGGCTCCTGCATTTATCATTTTCCTTGTACCTCTAGCTTTTTTTTCATTTTATTTTTTTCAAATCCCCAACAAAAAGGATGAATCAAGGTTTCATTGTATTCAGAATTTCAAACCAAGCTTGAAATAACTACTCTGCCCTCACCTAGATTAACAGATTTATGAGCATCTTGAAAAAGTTTATTTCTTTGTCTTGTGTCTGATGATGAATGACTCATTGTATAACCTTATCTCTACTTGTTGGGGATGTGGTTTGTGAAATAATTCAGTTAGGGGGAGGGGGAGAGTGTGAGAAGAACCCAACAGAGAGGGTATTGTGCTGCAGATGGATATGGTTACTGAATGGAGGGTGGTATGAAGAGTAGATAAAGAAGAAATAAGAAAAGTATCTCTATGTAGGGCTGTTAGAACACAAATAAGTTTAGTGCAAAAGAGTTGTATGTTCACTGTAGTGTGTAAAAATGTAATGTGTACATCTAAAAAATCATTAATGCTATAACTTCTCTCTCCTGTAGGAGTTCAGCGCCAAGTGAACAGTTGTATTCTAAACAATGTTGGATTGTATCAATATTAATGTTTCTGTTACTATTACTATTTGATGAGAATGACAACTTATGCAGATGAAATAATTGAGGATCATCAGTGTGGATTTAAATTAAATATATCAACAATGGATCAGATTTTTACTATTCGGGAAATACTAGAAAAAAGTGGGAATATAATTATACATGGATCTTAAAAAGTCCTATGCCTCAGTTAAAATAAATGAATAAATAATATGAAATTTTAGTTAAGTCTGGGATATCTTAAACTTGTCAAGGGAATTTAGGTATGTTTGACAGATACACATGGCAGAGTACTGGTTGGATGTCACTTATCAGACATTTTTGAAACATATAATGGGCTGAAACAAGGAGATGCACTTTCCACATTTCTTTTTAATCAAGCCTTAGAGTATGCTAATAAGGTAAGGCAAAGGGTAGGGAAGGGTTGACATTATACGGTGCATCGCAGCTTTTAGAATTTGCAGATGATTTGGCTTTGTTGGACAATAGTAAGGAAGGTGTTGAAAAGAAACACCAGAGATTTTACTAGATGCTAGTAAGGAAATATGTTTAGAAGTGAATGTTTAAAAGACTTAGTATATAATCAACAAAGAATATGAAAGGTAATTTAGAGATCACTTCAATTGACAATTCATTTGAAAAAAATACCGAGTTTAAATATTTAGGAACAAATGTAACTAGCAGTAACGATATTAGTTTTGAAAATTAGAAAAGAAGGTAAGGAAATGCGTGCTATTACTCGGTCATTAAGTTGTTGATATCTTGCCTGCTCTAGAGAATGTAAAACTGTGAATATGCAAAACATTATATAATGCAATTGCCTCATAAAGCGAAAATAGGTTTTCCTTATTGAGGAATATGCAAAACAATAATTTTACCGGTTGTTCTCTATGGGTGTGAAACATGGTGTCCCCTTACATGATGAAAATAGAATAAGGCGTTCAAAAACAAGGTGCTTAGAAAGATATTTGGTCCAAAAAGGGATGAGACTATGATAAATTACATACCCTGTACTCATCACAGGACATTGTTAGGAATTACTTTTCTGGGCTGGTTGTTAAGTTCATCCTAAGATTATAGTTAGTTCTGAACCACTAATAAGCAACCAATTTCACTTGAGAAATCAAAAATATATATATATTTTTTATGGATTTACGTCACGAATATCCTTAAGGATTCGAGGGTCCCATCCCTACTATCAGGAAAGATTTACCTATGAGCCATGCTACACGGCGACGAATGACTCTGTAGTTCCCCTCCTTGATTCTTAGTTCCTCACCTAGTGTGGTGGAAAACCATTGGTCAAAGTTCACCTGAAACAAAACAATATACTGGCTGATGATACAAAAAACAAGTAACAAAATTTAAAAAAAAACTCTAGCCTTCAAGACATTGAAATAAGTTTCAATTAAATTAAAAATGATAACCTGGACAAGGGAATCAAACCCAGGAACTTGTTCTACCACTGAGCCATCACAATTCGTCAAGTATACATGGCCACTTTCAACTAGTTGTATTGTGTCTAATAGTGATAATGACTAATGAGGAGGTTTTTCGTGCAAACATGTTAAGAAATAAATTATGAAGACCCAAAAAAAACTGACAACAGAAGACTTATTGGTTTGATTAGTTTTAATTGGTTTTAATTAGAGATGGGCCAAATCTGAAATTACATTTTTTTTTTCGAATCTCGAATCCAAATCCTAACAAATTTTTTGAAATTTTAGTGATCTACAAATAGAGTTACATTGTACAACATAGGCCTAAACTGTAAATTAAGATTTATTTCAATAATGCTTTCAATTTTAATCAACTACAACCACCCCTTGCAAAATACTGGTTAAAATCCAGACAAATTAAACAATTTAGACTCATTTTATTGTTTGAAAATCAAATCAATTAAAATGTGAGTGTATTTTAGTTATTTTTAGGTGTGTTAAGTTTCTAGAAAACATGTGAAATAAACAAAACTAGGCCTAGGTACCTTATGATCGATCAACTTTAATCATCATTGAAAGGTTATAATTTACTTTAATAAGAGAGCAAATATAAAAATACAAACAGATTTTAAAAAACTAAAAAAAAAAATGATTAGAGATCTAAGGAACAAGCTATGTGTATTTGAAAAAAAAAATTTATTTTAAAAGTTCCACTAGTATGTTCATACATTGCTGTGTTTATACTTAATAATCCTATTTAGGTAATTAAAATATGAATAAAATTGGTAGTAGATACATCTACAGAATTGAATAAAAAGTATTGAACAAGAGCTGAAACAACTTAGTTGTTTTTAGAATGGAATAGTTTTTATTCAAGAAAACTAACATTTTTACACAATCTGGATCTAAACGATTTCCGTTTTTTTTAATCACAAATAAGACCTGCAGTGCTAAAAAGTATTTTTGAAAAAACTGTTGCTGGAGGGATAGTGAGGTATTTCTTGGCAAGTTGATAAAATCTTGGTTACTGAGCTGAGTGAACCTTCCAAAATTGAAAAACATTTGTATCAGGTGATACCATACGCTCTCGCAAGTAGCCCTCAACTTCATCTTCTGGTGTTAAACATTTGCTTCTCGGTGGAGTAGCTTGCATAATATCACAATATAGTGACCACATCCTGTGAGCTGGTTTTGCTTTCAGCAGATATGACCTAAGTAAAAATGAGTGTGACAAATATTATTCATTAAATTATTTAGATTAGAATTAGGCCTACCTTGTTATAAAAATTGTGAATTTTAAAAATAAATGTAGGCCCTATCATTTGGAAATTTTATTTTATTTACTTAAATTAGGTTCAGTATCTAGCTCTGATATTCGTTCTTGTAGCTCTGTTATAATTTGACTTTTGCATCCTTAATACTTTCTTCTAAAGAAAAGACAGTTGTCTTAAGGCAAGGGACAAGCATGGTTACCATTGAATAAATCTTGTGTTTCTCAACTTTTTGGTATCCATTCCGAAGCTTGAGAGAACCACTAGATCATTTTTCATTCCACGAACAAGAGCTTCAGAGCTTGGCTTCTACAATTATAGTAGGATGCTCTTGATGATCGGAATTATCTCTGATCCCCTCACATTAGATGTGCTTACAGCAAAAGTTGCCTTGTCAAATAATTGTAGAATGTTGATAACCTTTACTATCAAGTACCACTGAGAGGCACTCAGCTCTGTGGGTAAATTTAATTTGGTTGCTGCAAGCGAAATAGCTTGCCTTTGTTCAAAAAGCCTCTGTAACATGTGGAGAGTGGAGTTCCACCTTGTAGGCTCATCTTGAATGAGTTTGAGTTTACTGAAGCCAACAGTTTGTTGTGCAGTTTTCAATAATTTGGTGGCATGAGATGAATGTTTAAAGTTTCCAACAATTCCACGGCATGACGAGATAACATTTGTTACTGTTTCGGCAGTGAGCATACCATCTTTAACAACAAGTTGGAATGTATGCACTAGGCACGATATATGTTGAAATGAGGATAAGTTAAAAGAACATAAAATATTTCTTCCACTATCCCTCACAATACAGACCACTTTATCTGTAAAACACCACTCAACCATTAATTTTCCAATATAATTGGCTATATTTGTTCCAGTGTAAGATATTTCAGGGAATGGGACCACTTCCAAACACACATGTCTGTCTATAAAACCTTTTAAGTTCATATAACCATAATTTTATGATGACGTCCACAAATTGATTGTTTAAGAAACATACTCTGCTTGTTTCATCAATTTTTTTTTTACTGCAGAATGTGTCTCATCATACATGTTAAGAATTATTTTATTAGAAATCAACTTTCTTGACACCATTGTGTTACGAGGTTTCAAATAAGCAATTAGATTTTTAAAGCCTTTGTTTCCTCCAACCATTGATGGGTGATTATCATATATTATCATTTCAGAAATTAATTTATTAAGTGCTTCACTTCACTTATCTCCAGGCAGAAACTTTTGTTTTGTGTCCAGGTATTTTTTCAATGTTGGTTGGTAAGCACCAGTTTTCTCTGGGCCTATTAAAGTCTTGACTCTCAATAATTGACTTGCTTGGTGAGAGTTTTTATCTAACTTTATAAACTCTTCAATTGAAGATTACCCAGAACAACTTAGAGTTGATAAATCAATTTTATTAATTTGTGTGTCGACACTTTTTTACTTGTACATTGATCCAAATCATAATCTTTAATTTTCATATTAAATGCCTCTGTGGAATGTCTCTCTAAAGGTTTTTTTTCAAAGCACTTCTAAGAGATCAACCTCCATGAGAAATATTTGCCCCACAAAAATTACACTTTGCAAAACCTTCATCAGAGGCACAAATTTTAAAATAGTCCCAAACTTGACTTTAAATAATTTTCTTGAGTATATTGTTCTTAAAACACAAATATTGATGAGAACACTTTAAAAAAACAAAAAAGACTGGACAGAATCACAAAAATAAAATAAATAGTAATCCTAACAATTAAAGTTTTACAACCATCAAAACAATCACCTGAAAGTTTTGATAACAATCCTCATACATTTGAAATAGTGAACTCAACAATGCCTAAGTATGTTTTAGTATAATTTTCTTTTATATCTATCTTTACATAGAAAAAAAAATTATTTCATTCTTATGATATCTCAATTTCTGAGAATTCTATTTAAATCACGAACATATTTTTGACTCTTGCAATATGATTGTTCATTCCCAATTTATTAGGCAGGACTATGTTCAAATATCTTTACAATGATAGTAAAATGAATTAGTGCCTGATGGCTTGGAAATGTATAGTAAGACAGTGTAAAAACACAGTACAATAATGTAAAGTAATTGATAGTGAAGAAAGCAAACCTGATAGGAGTTAGGTTAAGCCTGGATATAAAAATACACTTCTATCTTCTCAAACTATTGCACTATATTACACTTTACACATTGTTGAATTTTTAGAGATGTTCCTTTATCATTAGAAGAGACATAACTTATCCTTGTTTGTTTGTGTATTTTCAATATGTCTCTTCTAATGATAAAGAGACATCCCTGAAAATTCAACAATGTGTGAAGTGTAACATAGTGCAATAGTTTGAGAAGAGCAGAAATTAAGAGAGAAATGTGTTTTTCTATCTAGGCCTAGCCTAACTATCCGTTCAGGTTGGCTTCCTTCACTATTAATTACTTGACATTATTGTACAATGTTTCTACACTCTTATTATAAATATTTTTACAATTACTTCAATAACATATTTAAAAAAATAATAAACTCTTAATTAAAATCAATTTAAAAACAAATGTATTAGCAAGTTGTTATTTGATTCTTAAAACTTGAGAGCATTTACTAAGTGATCAGATTACCTGAATCGGTTCCAAACAAACAATTGATATACAATATGTACGCATAAATAAACAGTTTTATTGGTTACTGTTGACAGTATTTATTTTCATGAAACCCAACAAAATATCTAACTTAAGGATCGTATAGAATAAATTGGTATTCTTGGCATAATTGTAGATAATTGAAATCAGTTGGGTAGTAAGAATTAAGTCATGTTTATTTAATTATCACTCTTACGAGTAAATGTATACGTCATGGCGGCTGACTTTGTATTGTATGTAATGTATTCCTATTTCTGTTTAAAAAAGCCTGTTTAAACATGAGGTGGCCCAATGGCTAGATCATTTTATAACAAAGGAAATTGATAAAACTACAGAAAAAGGAAAAATAAACTACTAAGAATAAATTTGATGAAGAAAGCCCACCTAGGGAAAGAGGAAATGGAAATTCAAAATGGAGTAATCCAGTGTTTTGTTATTTGTAGTCTCTTCTTCTTTGTGTTTGATAAAGGCAACAATGCCGAAATATTATTCTATTTGTGTTAAAATATGTATGTGACTACTTCTACTATATTAGATAGAAAAAAGGAAGATGATGTCGCCTTTGTGCATTGGAATCTTCCCACATTTTTCCTCTTTCCCTAGGTGGGATTTCTTCATCAAATTTACTCTTAGTAGTTTATTTTTCCTTTTACTTTAGTTTTATCAATTTTGTTTTAAAAAAAAAAGCCATAATTTGTTTATTTATTTTGAGTTTATTTGTAATTCTACTTTTGATTTTCAATTTTTAAGAGTTTTAATGTGTTCATTAAAATATTTACAAGAGTGTTCATGAGGTGACAGTTTCAAAGACGAGCATGCGGTTTAACGGTCAAGTCCAAGTTTCCCATAGAGGTGGGGAGTAGGGTATTATCCACATTAGATTTTCTACACCTAACAATTATTATTAAAAAAAATTATTCATATTTATCTCTTTTGTCCAACAAATAATTACTATGGATTAAGTTGTGTTTTTCAAGTAGGCCTAACTAAGTAATTTTTGAATTCATAATATGCTTTGTTTATGAGGTGAAAGATTCGACCATCGAATCCAGTAACACCGAATCCTCGTATCTCGAATACTTGTCAGGATTCAGTGAATTTGAAGATGCAAGTGAGCCATCTCTAGTTTTAATGATTAATTTATTCTTCTTATTGTGACGAGTCATCAGGATACATGAGATAACATAATGTGCCATTACAAATAAATTACCAGTAAACATGACAAAATGTATAATCATATTCTTAACACCTTGTGATTCTTTATTTTCAGTTCATGACATCCCGAGCAGCTTCACATACTGTGTTGTTACCTCATCATAGAAGTCAAAGGCTGCCAAGCCCACAGCATTGTATACAGCATCCTTTTTAAGGATAGCACTTAGATTGTCTGGAGCAACCAAGTTATGGTTGTTCTGGATCATCTCCAGCAACACAGGGGATAACACCACTCGAAATTCATGAAAGAGGGTCAGGAAAATGTTCTCCGTGCATGGCTGGAATCATAATTGGGTAAAAATATTTAATTATTAATAAAAATAAACAAACCCAATCCATAAATCCCCAAGATTATTTTTTTAAATCTTCAAGCAATCTATCTATTCACCCCTCCCTCATGTACCCTCAATCTGGCAACACTGCTAGTTTCAGTTATTTTTAAACTTTTCAAGCGTAGCTGCATTTTTTATTTTTTTTATTTTAGTACAAACATATTTCTGAAAATATAAAATCTTATTTATTTTTTGTCAGGATTAATTTTATAGGATTAATTTTAAAAAACTCCATAGTTTTAGCCCACAAGCGAGCTATACCAACCAAGAATTAATAGTGATTTTAAAATGGAAATGTGAAGAATACATCAAGAGATGAAAAGAGAAGTTTATTATTGGATCCTATGAGTGATTCCTTACCTAATACTCAAAATATGTACTATGTAGTATTTTTACACCATTTTAATATTTATTTTAGTCACAAGGCAATTATTAGTTTACTAACAGTGAAAGAAAGATGAGAGGAATAGGCCTACATTCTTACAAGAAAATTATAGACCCAAAACTTTGTACTTTAAAACAAAACACTATTGTTTAGAAACATTGGCCAATTTTTCTGTTAAATGAACAAATATGTCATAGCCCTTAAGAATTGAATACCGGAGGTATTGCAGGGTGATATTTTTATAATTATTTTTCCATTTTCATTACATACATGCCCATACTATATCAGTCTTTCTTCCTCTACTGGGTCATGTACTCTCTCTACTCCAACTCTTTCCTGGATAACTTCATTCATAATCTTGTTTCTCGTAACAGCTAACCTGCTCCTCACAAACTTCATTTCCATGGCCTCCACTTTCCCAGTCTTTCTTAGAGACCTAAATGGAAAACTATTTTTAAATTTTTCCCATTTTCTGCCTGAAACTTTCCCTTTAACTTACCAAAACCTTCAGGATCAGAGTCTCACTGTTTTAGGTCATCAGTAGTCGGTAGTGGTTTAATATACTATCTTACAACAAATTTCAGTTAAGCTTGAAGTATGTAATACAATAATTATTTCCAGTTCATCAAATGGGCAAGAGTTAATGTAACATTTACCCATTTCTTGAAATGGTCATAAGAGAGGCCAGATTACAGAATGGGCAGAAATTTGCTCAAATCATGAATTGGGCACTTTCACAAGTGGGGTGTATTATATACAAGCTGCAAACCCACATCAACTGTGAAATTGAGAAAGATATCTCTCCAAATTCTCACTTACCCTGAGACTATATTTCCAGGACTCCCCTCCTTCATCAATAGCTGTCAAAAAACAAACAAAAAAACATGAATATTTATTCTAAATACAAGTTCATTTCTCAATAATTTAGAATGACTAAGAAAACAAAAAGTGTTAGATGATAATTTTAAAACATTTAGCTAAATTTATTTTAAAGGGGTCTACAATCTCAAGAATTTTTTAATTTAGTCAAATTTAGGTGTATTCATTTAAGGTTCATTGGTCAAAACAAATTACAAATAAAGTCAATTAAGAATTCCAAAACTTACGTGCTATTTCAAATAAAAATAAAAATGAAGATGGAAATTAGCTTTGATCACAAATATGGATTTATTCGGTTACATCTTTCAAGTGAATTGAACACACCTGAACACAATTACCTGAACCTGAACAGTAAACACAATAATATATCGGGACCATTGGTGTACTAAGCCACAGTTTACAGGTTCAAATAGTTTTCAATGGCTCCCTAATGACTTGGAGGAAGATATATTCCTCATGTCCCCTTCATAGCTATGTCCTTGTGAGGGATAAGTTTAATTGTAAACTGTCCTTCCAATTAACCATAAGACTGGTTCACTTGGTTGCAGACCCTCATACATTAAACATCTCCCTTCAGCTCCTCATTTCAACAATACTATTTTACCATGTTAATGAGCCAGACAACTATACAAAGGGCTCGATTATTTTGAATGGCCGAACTTGACATTATTTTATATTAAAGGCTCAATGTTCAAAATGCTGATATTACTTTGATATTAATTTGTTATACAATTATTTTCTTCATATGTTTCAAACATATACTGAACATCTTCTGTGTGAGTAAGCCGATATTACAAAATGCTGCACTTCTAATTGTATCATCAAATTATTTTTTATGCTTTTATTAGAATGAACAGGAAAACTGAGTTTGAACTAAAATAATTATAAATGTGACAAATTTAATATAAACCTAAATTTGAAAGTTATTTTTAAAATTTTTCCCATTTTCCACAGGAAAATTTTCCTAAGTAAAAGTATAATTTCCGCACAAGCCTAATAACAAGGATTTATGAAATAACTTACCAAAACCTTCAGGATCAGAGTCCCACTGTTTTAAGTCCTCAGGAGTCAGTAAGAAATAGTGGGTTACCAATTTCTTACACATTTCTGTCAAAGTATTTGCAGTGAAAAACCCCATCTTGATTTGATGTGCTCGCAGTGTCTCTGGCTCCTTTGTTTCTAAAAAAAATAAAAAAATTTACTATTAGAAGGGAAAAATTGCAACGATATTAAAAACAAAAATATTTACTATGATTGGATGGTTATGCTTGAATTGCAAGATTTAATTTTAAATAAAATAAGAATTGTGATTAGGGGCACATAAAGCATCTAAGTTCACCAACCATATATTTGACTTTGACAACCAACAATTTCCTTCGCATCTTAGAAAACTTATATTACAAAATAACAAAAAGAAAGTTGTAAAAAAAGGAAAAATAGTGCCAAACGATTATATTAAACTAAACATTGAAAGGAAGTTGATTGATGTACCCATAAAATTACATAATTATTTTTTTTCTGGTTGAGAACTTTGAGGCCTAATATTTTCTGGTAGGTGTGTAGGCCTTGCCCTTTTATACACCTTTCAATGTTTAATTTAGAAACAAACAAATGTGGGGTGGTTTAAATTTTAGAGGATTTAGAATTGTTGCAAAGTTAAAATAAAGTTAAGGCTGGATATATTTATTTTATCTAGAATGCGTGGTTATAACTCTATATTTCTCAATTTATTTCCCTACATATTTCATGTTTTTTACCACCACCATCAAATTTAATCTTTTAAAAATAATTTTGCTAAATTTGCTGCTACAAAGAGTATTATTTTCAATGGTTCCCATTAGGACAATACTTAATGTTAATCATTTTCTTTTGTGCTAATGGTATTTCATAATAGCTGTTTGCAGTGTGTTGTGTCATGCTAATATTTAATTAGTTTAATAGTTTTTCTTATAGGGGTGTAACAAGAATTCAAATTATAGTGTTAACTTGAAAAGCTGCATGCCCATAAAAACATACGTACTTACCCTCAATAACTTTAGCAGGCTTATACTCGGCACACAGCAATATAGCCTTGATAAGGTTGAGACATTGAACAGTGAACCTTTCGAACAGAAGTGAATCGCCTGCTGGAGTGAACACATACACTACAGCAAACTCAAGCGATGGCTGAATAAAGTCAACATACGAGAATGGATGGTGCTCCAATGTGTCTAATAGAATCTTGGTGAGATGAATAGCAAACTTTTCACAAAGCGCTGCTGCAACTGTGTGGTCCACACTACGCAGAGATTTTCCTAACAGCAAAAAACACAAAAGAAATATATCACATTCTGAATAATGTAAGAATCTTTTTTATTACTGCATCCTACTTACCTTAAGGTTATATGTATATGTTTTAATTTAGCTAATGTGTTAGGGATGGTAAAAGTTGAATTTAGAGGACGTGTACATGCATTTGTGTGGATGAAGTGGAAACCCAATAGGAAAAACCACCTTCATTCACCTAACCGGTATTTGAGATTGACACCTTACACCATTTATCCCCCAAAGCAGGTAATAAGAGATTAACAAGTATTTAAATTTAGTATACAGCACTATATCTTTTTGATAAAAGGATATTATAGTATATTTCAAATTAAAAATAAGCTTTGCTGTAGCGTCTATAAAAACATTATAGAGGCGTATGAAGAATTCTCACTTTATTTGTTATTCAGTATTCTGTTTTGATAAATATTCAAAATTATTAAACTCAAACCAGTCAATATTGTTTGGAAAAATATTGAGCTGGTCTAATTGGCTTCAATTCCCTTCGAAAGATATACAAAGTTAAAATTTATTTAAAAATTCTGGAGAGTAGGTGTTTGTTTTCAATGATTCAAGAATAGCAATAGTCCATTTTTCTTTCATTGGATATATTTGACCAATAGCAACGATATTTATTTCCACGTATTCATATGTCAAATCATGTTATCTGTAATTGTCCCTTTTGATAGATTTTATCAATATCTATAAAATTGCACTAATAATTAAGTAGAATGTTGTCAAAGTTAACCGAAAAAATGTGCTTGTATTTTTAAAGGGTTCTCTAATAAAGGTCCATTTGTAAACAAAATCAAGGTATAAGTCCAACTAATTAAGACACATAAAATTAGTCTTAATATACTGTTGTCAATGACTAATTTCACTCATATTATCAATGGTACTTTTTATTACCAATTCCCATGTGTTGAGGACCACAGTGACTCCGAGGGAGAGATTGTATCTCCCCGCTTACCCTGGGACTTCCTTAACAATTGCAATGCCTATCGGTTTCATTAGAGGAAACTTGCCCCACCAATATAGCCAATTACAGACATTTTAATGACATCAAGTTGATGTAGCACCCTCCTCACTTTCTTCCTGAGTGGCCTTGACTCACACCAATATACTAAATATGTGATCTAACATATAATACCCATCAACATACAAAACTAAAATTATAAAACTTATATGCACAGTACATGCAAAGGAAGTCATCACCACCATCATCATCAACTGTTTACCCGCTGTGGCCGGGTCATTTTAGTAAAATGCCTCCATCTTCTTCTATCTTTCCACCATTATTCCTCCTTTAATTTCTTAAATTCTTCTCCTCCCACTTGAACACTTTCTGTTATCTGCTCCTTTCATCTCTTTCTTGGCCTACCTTGCGGTCTTTTTCCTACATACTTCATTGCCAGCATTATCATTGGCATCCTCTCTTTTACCAGCCTCATTACATGCTCGTACCATCTCAGTCTTGCTTCCTCTACCATCTCATGCACTCACTGTACCCTCACACTTTTCCGGATAATTTCATTCTTAAACTTGTTTCTCCTTGTGACAGCCAATATGCTCCTCACAAACTTCATTCCCATAGCCTCCACATTCCTAGTCTCCCTTAAATTCGATGCCCATGTTTCTGCTGCATATGTGACAATGGGTACAAAAGTACACCTTTTACAACACTTCCTACACTTCAAGACACTTCTCTTCTCCATTGCAGGTCTCTTACACACCTATAGAACAACTCTCACTGCTGTCCTCTTTTCATTTCATCCTCTCTACTTCCACCTTTCTCCTCAATTACACTTCCAAGATATTTTATGTTCTGTACTTTTCTCAGCTCTACTCCCTCCATCACTTCACACTTTGCCATGCTGAATTTCATTCACACTCTTTCACTTCCTCAGTCCATTCTTGTATTATTATTATTAGCACCGCGTCTTACTACCCGTTCGGGTTATACGCACTTATGCTAATGTGTAATGGTAGGGTGATTGTGAGATGAAATGAAGGACCTACAGTTTAACGTGGAATCCGAACCACGGTGGAGACCTGGCATGCCACACATTCACAAGTTGTGATTATACACGTCTTGTCAGAGGTGAAGGAAGGGTTTGGCAATCAGATAAATCTGTGCCGGGATCGAGGATTGAACCCCGGCCGCCAGCACAGAAGTCTGACACCTTACCCCTAGACCACCAGGTCACCTCCATTCTTGTAGTTGTTCCTGTACTTCTCTTCTTTCTTTCCCATATCATCAAATCATGAGTAAACATCACGGCTTTCATTCTTTCCTACCTGAGTAAATGTAACAAAAGTTATTTGTTGGATTTTTAAATGATAACTTTTGTACCTATATTTTTCTGGAACTAGGCCGCTCAGCCCTTTTGCCAATCAATGCTGATCATTTGGTTTATTTGCTTTACAATATTACAGAAGTAATAAACATTAATAAAAATAAAATAATAAATTATCTAAAATAGGGGAAGCACAGATGTGTCAACATGGTAATAGGTAATATTTTTCGAATAGCTGCCACAGAATATTTAAGTTTATTAAAAAGTGTAAACATTATGTTTAAATGTTGAACTTACTACATTCTAACATTGTCTTTGCTCTGTCAAATACCATGCTGAGAAACATTCGTACATCTTGTGAATCATGAGGTTTCTTGAAACCATGGACTGTGAGTTTGCGTAAAATTCTCAGAGTTAACAAGGCCTTCTCTAAAGAGGCCAACATACTGGAGCTGCCCTCCACAGGTACCTGCAATAAACAACTAACAATAGGTATTTAAAAGTATATCACTTCAAATAAATATAACAAAACTAGAGTTAGGTAAAATTTAACAGTATTAAAAATATAATATTTCAAGTTTTATTATATTTGGAAGAAGGTGCAGGGAAGGTGAATAGAAAACATTAGAGGGAAAAAACACCATGTGGCTTTTACAATGAAAAGAAGAGCACAGTTCATACTTTACATGGTGTGCATTGCAACTTCTTAAAAGAGGAAACAAAAAAAAACACAAAAGGGAGAAAATAAAATATTATAAAGAATTATAGGACACAAAGATAGGAACATGTAAAAGTAATAACATAAAGGACAAACACAGGAAATATTTCAAATTTGAGTGTTTGGATCACAACAGTTAAAATATGTACCAGACCATATAACTAAAAGGTTGGTTCAGAATGTGGTAGTACTTACAATACGAAGTGTAAGAAGAGCTTTTTCCAGGTTATCAGAATTGGGCTCTGCTGGCACCTGTAACAAGTAGCATTCATTAGAAAAATTAATACATATACTTTACACAATCATGTAGTAAGTATCTGGTGCACATAAGGTTCATATAGAATAATTTGGGCTAAGAGCTTAACATAGTTATTAAAACTTCAAACAAAATCAATATACAATGTGGAAGCCAACAATTACCAAACAGGTAAAGATTTGTGAGCTTATCCTAGTTGAAAATCTATGTCTCCGCCTGATTCAATAAACCAGGACTCATAATCTTTTCCACTGTTTGATGAATATCTAGAACTTCTGTTCCATGACCATGTTCAGCAAAACTGAGATTCAGCTTGAATCTGAGCAAGCGCATTGATTGTTCATCCTTTTTGCTGATTTTATTACTGGGAAAATGGAAAAAGTCCCAAGAGTTAAAGTCAGGGTAACAGACCGATGAGGTACTAGTCCCATTTTGTTTTTGCCTAAAAAATGTCAAAATGAAAAAGCTGTGTGGTCTGGAGTATTTTCATGGCATAAACAATAATTCTGAGTGTGACCCTTGTCTGGACTTTTCTGCAGACACCTTCACTCAAAAACCTTGGGAGCCTTAAATAGAACTGTAGATTGACATTTTGGCTTTGAGGAAGGATCTTAAGGTGAACAAAAAGCTAATTTAAAAAAAAAAAGTTCTTGAAGTTTATCCTGACCTGCCTTTTAAATGTGGGGAGATGATATGACTTTATCATTGGGGATACTGTTACTTCGTTTCTGGCTCATAGCCAAGAATCATTCTTTCATATTCAATTGTGACCATAGAAAGGTAGTTTCGACAGGACCATGAAGTTGCTGTCACAATAAAAGCAAGAGTTGTTCATATTTGTTACTCAAAAAACCTAAACTTTGCAACAATTAACTGTATGTTGATACATTTGTTTAAAAGGATGTATAGGCATGTACCACATAATTAGCCTGAGATATTACAAACATAAATAATAAGCCCACTCCTTTTCTAATGGATGAGATAAAGCGCATCTCCACCTTTTCATCAGTCCAGTTAGATATAGGTGATCAGAATGTTTCAAGACTCCCAACTAAGTTTGTCCACTTTCGAAACAATAAAACTGTTCAAATGTTTTTGTTCAACTGTTCTACTCATGGTATTATCACCAAAAGCTTAATGAATTATTTAATGGTTCTCACAAGTAGTTTGGCCAAGTTAAAAAATTATTATTACTAACGCAGTGTCTTACTACCTGTTCGTGTTATACGCACTTACGCTAATGTGTAATGGTAGGGTGATTGTGATATGAAATGGAGGACCTACAGTTTAACGTGGGATTCAAACCAAGGTGGGGGCCTGGCATTCCCCACATTCACAAGCTGTGATTGATTAATGCACACCTTATCAGAGGTGAAGGAAGGGTTTGGCAATCAGATAAATCTGTGCCGGGACCTGAGGATTGAGTTAAAAAATGACTTGAACTCTCTTAGCTCCTTAATGTCAATCATTTCATCAGGATATAAAGATTGCAACAAACATTTACCACAAACATTATTTAGTTGTTATTTTAACATATTGTAACTTTATTGTAACAATCACCAGACTAGCTTGTAATAGGGGTCTGAGAGCTTGGGTTTTTTCATTCAAGTTGAACTCAAGTCGAGTATTTCTAAAGGCTCCTGAGTTCAAGTATAACCATAATTTTAAAATGTTAAGAGTATATATTTATTTTAAATGTAAATAGGTATCACATCTTTTAAGATTTCAGATTTAAAAAATATACTAAAACACATGTTCTTAAACTATGAATGACACTCATTTTTATAAAGAGTAAATACTTTTGAAAAAAAAAAAAGTTAAACAATAAAATTATTGATTTTTAAATTAGAAATAACACTTATAAAATACCATTTAAAAAAAAAACACTCATATAAAAATCTAATAAAAAAATAATTAGAAGGGTTTCATACTCATGTCTTTAAGGACATTAAAATTACACCAACAATAATTATAAAAAAGTTAATAAAATGAATAATTGCATGAAGGCTTGGAAATATATAACAAGACAGTGTAGAAACACTGTACAATGATGTAAATTAAGTGATAGTGAAGGAAGCCAACCTCAAAGGATAGTTAGGTTAGGCCTAGATAAGAACAAACACACTTCTCTCGTAATGTCTTCTTAAATGTTTACACTTCCCACTTCTTCAAACTTACACAGTTGTATATTACTTTGAATTTTCGGGAATATTACTTTTTCATTACTGTCTCTTCATATTAAAAATAAATATTTCCGAAATTCAAAACAATGTGCAACTGTGGAAATTTGAATAAGTGGGAAGTGTAAAAGTGTAGAGAGAAAATAGAGAAGAGTGTTTGTTTATATCTATGCCTAACCTAACTATCCTATCAGGTTGGCTTCCTTTACTATCACTTTACATTATTGTAGTGTGTTTCTACATTGTCTTGATAAAAAGTTAATAAAATCGATGTTTTAATAGGCTAATATTTCCTCGAAATATGCTTTAGTAACTTAATTTACCCTATAAGAAAATGTAAGAATTATAAACAATTGGTAATAAAATGATAGAATATTAGGAAAATGGTAGAGTACAAATAAAAGTAAAAACACTAACACATATGTACACACACATCAATATTTCGATGCTATTATAGCATCTTCCTCAGGAAGTAGTAGTAGTAGTAGACTGAATCACAAACAGTTAGAAATTTAACCCACCTCTGTGGCATAGTTGGCTAACGCGCTTGTCGTGTTGAGCTCGACTGCTGAGGACGGGGAGATCAAGGTTCGAATCTCGGTCGGGTGAACTTGGGGTGGTTTTTCCTAAATGTTTTTCCACTCTCCCTCCACGCAAATGCTGGTTCACTTCCTCTAATTCAACCTTCCCAATTCCTAATTCATTAGCGTAATTAGTACTTAAAGCGTATAACCTGAACGGTTAGTAAGACGCGGTGCTAAATATTATTATTATAATAAGTTAGAAATTTAAATTGTTTCATATTAATTTATTATTCCTTAGTGTAATTGTTTATGATCACGTCTTCTCTTCTATTTCCATTCCTCTATGTGCATGCGTGTTGTATGGGTTCTCGGTAGACATTATCTTATTGATAAATTTATTTCAATTTGATTTTAATGATAATAAAAGTTGATGCTCATACTTTAAAATTAAAAATAATATGATTAAAATAGTATATCTAGCAAACTATATGTAATAGTAAATGCTTTTTTAATTTAAATGTGGTAAGTTTGGTAAAATATGTATTGCAATAAGTAAGATCAACATTAATTTCAGAGGTAAACCAACATAATTCTATAATTGAATAGTAACTAAACTAGTGCTAGTTTTGTAGTAAAACATATTAATTAATGTGAGTTTTAAATATCTTAAGTTTGAAAAAATTCTAAATAATATATTTTTGATATTAAATTTTTAATTCAACATAAATTATTATTTTATAAAAGGAACAGGTAAAAATAGTAAAAAGAATCATTCGATTATTGAGTAATCAATTTAGCTAATTTTATTCTCATTGTGTCATGGCAATACAAGTAAACAACTTCAATAAAGGATCATTCAAAATGGACGACAATATTGAATACATTTACTGGTTGAAAGTAGTTTTAAAGCTCTATTATATTATTAATGTGAAAATTGATATTAATTTTAACAATTTGATAAGTAACCGAATGACTTATAAGTGGAAATTCCGATATAATCTCAATTAAATAGCCTATGCTTATTATTGCATTTAAAATTTTTATTAATAAGTATATCAAGGAAAAGCTAAAAAATGACAAGCTACAAAAACTTTTGATCTCGAGCTCAAAATCAGAGTACTCGTAGAACCCTAGATTGTAATGAAACATTTTTCCTATATGTACATTAGAAAGGTGTATTACACTCAATTAGAGCTCAATGTCAGTCCAGAAACTTTTGATTTATACCTCATTTGTATACAAGTGTCTAAATCAAATATTTGATAATATTACACATTAATAAACTTCTAGTTCTAACAGTATTATATTTGGAAGGGGATATGGAGAAAGATGGATATAACTTAGAAAGATAGAAAAGGAACAAAAAAAATATGGGTTTTATAATGAAAAAAAGAACACAGTTTACATTTTAAATTGATGCCATTGAACAAAGTAATGGCTGCCTCTTGAAGGAAAGAGATTGTTACCGCCCACACCCCCAATCTAGATTTAATTTGATCGAAACTCATCTGGAGGGAGTGTGAAACACACAACGCAACTTCATTAAAGAGGAAACCAAAAACACAAAAGGTTGTTATATGAAAATTGTTAAGTAATAGGTATGGTGGTTGTGACACACCTGGTCTAAAAAACTCTTATAGTGTGTATTCCACAGGTTCAGGACAAACGCAAACACCCCTGCAGTGAGCTCCTGGAACAACCTGCGATCCCCTGCCAACCTCTTCGATGACAGAGTCTTGACAACATGATGCAAGACTAACAAAGCCCTGTGCTGCACCAGAGCACTGTCACTCTTCACAGCTGTCAGAAGACAAGGCACCAATTCTGGCCACTCTCTGGGGCAGTCTAGTCTGTAACGAACCATAGCAGCAAAATTATACTACGGAATATATTACACATGAAACCAGCTCAAGCCCTTTGCTAGTGCAATCTAACAGGAAACACACAAATTAAAAATAACAAATGTTCCATCCAAATGTATAATTATTTAAATTTTATAATAAAGGAAAGTGATAAAACTAAAGAAAAAGGAAAAATAAACTACTAAGAGTAAATTTGATGAAAAAAGCCAACCTAAGTAAGGAGGAAAAATGTGGGAAGAATCTAATGCACTAAGGTGACATCTTCTTCCTTTCTTCTGTCTTCTATAGTAGAAGTATCACACACACATTTCAACACAAATATAATATTTCAGCATTGATGCTTTTATCAAACACAAACACAGAAGAAAGAAAGAAGGTGTCACCTTTGTAAATTGGATTCTTCCCAAATTTTTCTTCTTTCCCTAGGTGGGCTTTCTTCATCAAATTTACTTTCGTAGTTTATTTTTCCTTTTTCTTTAGTTTTATCAATTTCCTTTATTATAAAATTATTTAGCCAGTGGGTCATCTCATTTTTATAATTATTTAAAGCAATATTTGTGATCTCACCTTGCCACCTTTGAAATGAGCACAGCAATTTGAGTGGCCACTTGGCTAACTGGTTCTGTGAAACTGCTCGCCAGCCCTTGACGCAGAGAGCACTTCTCCTCTTCCGAAATGGCACTAGACAGTTTTACAACCTCATGAGATAGTAAATCATGAGACTCAGTAATAAAAGACAATCCCTTAACATTAGAGTTTGTTAAGAAAACTAATAAGTTAAATTTGGTTTGTAAAGTGTATATAATATTATGTGTTAGATTAAACAATGAGCAACTATTAATTATGTAAAGTTCTCTATGAACTGAATAGAAAACAAGCACATATTTTCTTTTTATTATTTAATCAAGAAAATGAGCGGTGATATAAGAAACATGATATCTAGTTAGGAGTTTGAGAAATATTAAATCAATCAGTGGCAACTACTATTTTTGTGTATTTATTAACTTTTATTTACTTGTAAAAATAATACCGAGGCTACCCCTAGACCATAATGGTAGCAAAATTATTTTTATATTATATTTAGCACCGTGTCTTACTACCCATTCGGGTTATACGCTTAAGTACTAATTACGCTAATGGATTAGGAATTGGGAAGGTTGAATTAGAGGAAGAGAACCCGCATTTGCGTGGAAGGAGAGTGGAAAACCATTTAGGAAAAACCACCCCCAGTTCACCCGACCGAGATTCGAACCTCGATCTCCCCGTCCTCAGCAGTAGAGCTTAACACGGAAAGTGCGTTAGCCAACTACGCCACCGAGGCGGGTCAAAATTATTTGAATAAGAATGCACAAATCAGATAACTTGGTTGCCACTATTTCTTAATACAATATTTCCTGTGTTTTCCAGGTTTTCCAAAATAAATTTATATTTGAAAATAGGATGATTTCAGTTTCATGGTGCTATTTGTCCCAAATTCAAAAATATCTAATTGTTTTATTAGTTTATTTTGAAATTCCATGTTTCTTTCTTGTTTTTTTCAAGACCCAAAAATTTGCCAGCATTTTTACAGGTGCACATATATGCCAAATACCATATACATTGTAGTACAACACAGTGATGAATTATATCATAGCTTTTAAATGTGTAAATCAACATAAAATTACCAGCATCGGTGGGAGCCTGGTCTTGATGGCAATAGTTTGTTTTTCTGGTGATTGTTAGGTTGAAGTTAAAAATATGGCCGAGTGTAATGGAGGTGTTTATTTTTTCTTATTATTTCTCACTCGTCCTTCACACATATGTAGGTATATTTCCCCTCAATATCAACCTTAACCATACTACATTAGTGTAAAACATAAAGATGGCTTGGATGGGTTAGTTAGACATTTACATTGATGCAAAAAAAAAAAAAAAAAAAAAAAAATTGTCAATCTACATAATTTAGCTCAAGAAATTTTTGAAATTTTAACAATAACCTTCCCTTACATTGGTGTTTGAATGGTCTAAAGCAGTGGTCTTCAACCCACGGCCCGCCAAGTAATTTTATGTGGCCCACGGACCAATTTTACATACAACAATTTTCCTGTTTGAAAATTCTGTAAGATTTTTTTAGGACTAAAACTCTAATCTGGGAATTTTTGTGATGCTTATGCAGCATGTGGCAACACTGAGACCCAAATCCTCTAACTGGGAATCCTCGCGATACTTATGCAACATTGACAACACTGAAACTCAAGGTCAAACACCTGGCTGACTTCCAGCTACCCTCACTCCCTCTTCTCTCAGTACCCGTCAGTCTTTTGTGGTGTGTTGTTGTTTGTACTTTATTTGGTATATTACTTTTTGTATTCAGTTTTTTAACAATAGCTGCAAGCACAAGCAAAAAGTGAAAAATTATGGAAGAGGGAAGGGTGTTCAATGAGAAGTGGACGGACTTGTATTGCTTTGTAAATATTAAAGAGAAATCATTTTGTTTGCTTTGTAATGACACGGTAGCTGTGTTGAAGGAATACAATTTAAAGCAGCACTACGACTCGAAGCACTCATCTAAAATGGATTCAGTTAAAGGGCAAGTGAGATCAGATAAAGTGACCGATTTGAAGAAAAAACTGCATTGTCAACAAACGTCATTTAAGAAGCAAAATTTTGATAGTGAATTAAGTGTTAGGGCAAGTTATATTATTTCTGAGAAAATAGCTTTGAAATCAAAGCCATTTACATATGGCGAATTTGTAAACGAGTGTATGGATTCAGCAGCTGAAGTTCTGTGTCCATCACAAAAACATTTGTTTTCAAAAGTTGGCTTGTCAGGAGTAACTGTGGCCAGAAGGATTGAAGAATTAGCGAGCGATATTGAGAATACACTTAAAGAACGTGCTTCTCAGTTTGTTTGTTTTCAGTGGCCCTTGATGAGAGTACTGACATTACAGACACTGCCCAGTTGGCTATTTTTATCAGGGGAATTCACAATGACTTTACCATAACAGAAGAAATGGCCGCTCTTTTTCCAATGAGTGGCACTTCTAAAGGCAGTGATATTTTTAACGCTGTTTCTTAAACTTTGGAGTGATACGATTTACAGTTGAGCAATCTCTCCGGAGTAGTTACTGACGGAGCTCCTGCAATGGTAGGGAAAAATGAAGGTGTTGTGGCACTAATACAAATAAAAACTAGTACTGCTACATGTCAAAATGGCAACTTCATACAATATCATTGCATTATACACCAAGAAAACTTGTGCGCTAAAAGTGTGTTCTTCAAAGATGTTATGAAAGATATAACAAAAATAGTAAACTTCATCAGATCCCAAGGATTGAACCATAGAACATTTAATACATTCCTTAAGGATATGGGCTCAGAGTATGGTGATGTACTCTATTACACAGAGGTTCGCTGGCTCAGTAGAGGTAAGGTACTGAAGAGAGTTTTCGACCTGAAAGAAGAAATTTGTGAATTCATGGCAAGTAAGGGCAAGCCTGTCCATCAGTTCAACGGCCCTGAATGGATGGCTGATTTTGCATATCTTACTGATATCTCTATGCACCTAAACGACCTGAACATATGAATATAAGGAAAAACAGTTTGATACATAACCTCTTTGACCAAAGTGAAGGCATTTGAAAACAAACTTCGTCTATGGGAAGTTAAACTACAAAAAGGTGAATTAACACACTTTTCAACATTATCCCAATGTGAATTTCATAACACGAAAAATACATTACCGCACTCAGAGATCTAAGGTCCAATTTTGATACGCATTTCCAAGATTTCAAATCAATAAAAATTGTTCAACATATTTTCCACTCCATTTAGTGTTGATGTTGAGGACGTGCCGAGCAATGTGCAAATGGAGCTTATTGAGTTGCAGTGTAATACAGATTTAAAAGAGAAATATATGAATGTAGATCTTTTGACAATTTTACTCAAAATATGTTGAAGAAAAACAATTTCCAAATCTCCGAACTCATGCTCTGCTAACAGCATAACTCTTTGGTATTACCTACAGCTGTGAACAATTTTTCTCAAGGATGAAATTGTGAAGTCGAAATTGAGGAACCGACTGACTGACGCCCACTTAGAAGCCCCCTTTCGAATTAGTACATCTAGCATTAAAGCCAATATTGAAAAATTAGTTAATAAAAAACAGTGCCAAGTGTCTCATTAAAATTAGACCTGAAAACATTTTAACAACACCTTTTTATATGGGTAAACATTTATTTTCTATTAAATAAACTTAGTTTTGAACTTTAATTTTCACATTTTTACTATGATTTGTTTTAGATTTTAGGTTATTTTAACAGTATAGCCAAATTACATTGAATACAAATGTACAAACATGAAATTGGAATATTAGATTATGTGTGACATGTTTTATATAAGGTGTGGCCTGCAACACTTTAGCTGGGGAAAAAGTGGCCCTTGATTCAAAAAAGGTTGAAGATCACTGGTCTAAAGCATCATTCTTTCAATAAGCTGAATTTCTTTGGGGTTCAAATTCTGGCAAGGGTGCCGAGTTTTTTTTCTCTAATAATTTTCCACTCTCCTTCCACACAAATGTGAGTACATTCACTTCAAATTTTACTTTCCTCATCTTTACCCAATTAATGGAAAACATGTGGATATCCCAGAAAGGTATGTGGTGCGCATACATACACACACACCCATATAGTATCCAATATATAGTCAGAATACATGCTCAGATATTACTATGACACCTACTTGGGTGCGGACTTCCTCCAATATCGATCAATGCCATTTTTAAAGTAGAGCACTGCAAGCCAGCGCACATTGATGTCTATGGAATGGTTGGAGAAGATATTGAGCAATATGCTGTAAAACCCAGGTTCAGTCTCCCATTGTTTGAGCCTTTGTTCTGCTGGTTTCAGCACTTCAGTGTCTTGACTAGATGCCTGATGGAGTGTTTCTAGAACCAGTGTTCCTGCTGCATTCATATCCATACTTCCGACCCTGCACAGCAACAAACACAAATCAAGGTGAATGAAAAAAAAAAAGTTTTTATTAAAATCACAACTATTTCATTTTAAAATTATGTATATTTTGTCCACCATTTTATTAAAATTAAAAATGACTAAAATTAAGTAATCATAAATTTTGTTTCAGGTCAAAAAGAAGATCAATCAAGTTTTATTTAAAATTATATTGTTTGATTAAATATTTTTAATTTGTGGTTGAGGTACGACAGTATTAAGCACTGCCATCAAATTGATGATATAGAAAGAAATGTATGTTAGAAAAGAACTTTAAAAAAATATCAGGCCATTGGCTTTATTATAATAGCCCCTGAAAATATATTTCTTTTAGTGGATTATAAAATAGTTTTTATTTTAAATAATAATACTAATAAATTATCAGAGCTCCCTTAATATGAAAATTTATAGACATTACTTTAATCAATTATATTTATGTCACCTTCCAGATGTGGGCCTATGGTTGTCAGAATGCGATGTGTTGTGGCCGAGGATGGGGTGGAAGGAGGAGTGGATTTGTCTGTGTGTGGGTTCGATTGACATTTGGCTTGGGTTTTTGTGGTTTTTATTTGTATAACTATTCTATTACAAAATGTGTTGTTGATAAGAGGTATTAAAAGATTTTAAAAGACCATTTAGAAGCTTGTGGCAGAACGAGTATTGCAAGGAATGCTTAACCAATGGCCTGACTGACCTCTAAGTGATCCTACACAGTTGATGAACCCTGGTAGCCTGTGCTCCAACAGTAGCCTTCCAATACAGGTACTGATGTTCCGGTATCCTAACCCTATCCTAACCCGCATAGTCCCATAAACAAACAGAGTGACCTCTTAGACTCGGTGGTGATTAGTCAGCCTTGATTGCTGGAATACACCACATTTTATTCTGGTTCTTGCCTGGTTTACCATGAGGAATGCTGACACTGTTTATGTTGTCAGCGTATATGTTCTATTTGTTTACAGGTTAATGATAACACACTCGTTTTGTCATTCCCAGTCCAGACACAACAGTATTAAACAAACATACCTCTCAATTTAGGCCATGTGATTACATTTATCTATAATATATTATATTACATACTAATAAGATATAAGACTCTAATTTAA